>OX328132.1:16668620-17043620 GCA_946811695.1 Gonocerus acuteangulatus
GAATGAATCCATTTTTAAGGCGATAGCTTTAACCTTTTCGAGAAAAGTGGAAAAATAGTTGTTGAATAAAGTTTTTGGTTCGGGTACATAGAATCATGGGATTCAGTTAAAATATTTTCTGCATGTTTGAAATTCATATAAACATTGATGTTTAGCTTTTGGTGACGTTTGGAGTTAAGAAAGGATTAGAATCAAATATTTTACTAATAGACATGAAACGTTTTGGGAACTTCGTATATTTCCCTTAATATCTCGAAAACGGTTAGGAAATCGTGGTAAGTCGAAGGTAATCATTCGACAATTTTCCGAAATTTTCTACAAAAACGGTTCTAATGCAATTTTCGATTAGACAACGTCAACCGGAGAAATATGTGCTTAAAACTTCAAATGTGATTTTTGTAGTTGTGTAGCTCATTTTTAAGTGTTTGTTTTTTTGTTTTAAATTTTTTTTTATTTGTAGAACCACCATTATAGTAGAAGAGCACAAGAAAATGAGAATAATTTCGATATTTTTCAATGCATTGAACTGTGAAATAAGTATCTCTAGAAGTAGATGGTGGGGCTGGCCGACCCTGCCAGGTAAAGGTACGGGACCCTTTGTCACTTATATTGGCCGTAAAAGCATTTCAAGAAAGGTGGAACAAAAATAATAACTGTTCCTACTTCTAGACTAGGGATAAGAACCGAACCGCGCTAAGATGACGCAGTTCCGGCTAGTCGGACTTTTTACTATAATTTGCACAACATTCTTATAAAAGAATCGATCAAATATTTTTATAAATAATAAGTAGGATTATAGTTATATTTAGTGTATTTTAATATATAGTGTCAAAAAATAGGACAAATAGTCTTGCTCATAAAATTATGTGTTTATATTGGATAAAATGATATTAGCTTCTGGTAACATGTCTCCTTTATGATAATTTACCTTTTTATAAGCCAGTTTGTTTAAATGAAGACTTGTATCTAACGCATGCTAATTTTTTAGGGCCTTACTCATGCCAAAGCGAAAGAAAACCTAGAGCGTGATGGACCTAATGCCTTAACCCCGCCAAAGACAACACCAGAATGGGTGAAATTTTGCCAACAACTTTTTGGTGGCTTTGCTCTGTTGCTGTGGGCTGGTGCAGTTTTATGCTTCATTGCATATTCTATCGTAGCCAGCACAGTGGAAGAACCTTCAGATGATCACGTAATATTCCCTGTTTTTTTTTTTTCCTATATAAGGGTACTCTTCCATCACTCATCACTGAAAACGTATTAATGTATACCAAGTACCTCTTCTGTGGCATTATTACATTTTAGCGCGGTTCCTCCCTCCATCCTTAGAGAGGAACTCCTCTTATAAGATTCACCTCATGACGCAATCCGGAAGTGCAGACTAGAAAGTTTTACGAAAAGTACAGATGGAATGGTTGGGATTCGGCTAAATAAACCTCAATATGATTTTGTTTTAAAAAAATCTATATTTCGGACGTTTCGGCTACTCATTGGTAGCCTTCGTCAGCAATAGAAATGCCGAGCGTCAGAGGAAGACCAAGGTTGGCAATTAAGTAACCATTGTAGAGTGTCTAAACAACCATTGTAGAGTGTTTAGACACTCTACAATGGTTACTTAATTGCCAACATTGGTCTTCCTCTGCCGCTCGGCATTTCTATTGCTGACGAAGGCTACCAATGAGTAGCCGAAACGTCCGAAATATAGATTTTTTTAAAACAAAATCATATTGAGGTTTATTTAGCCGAATCCCAACCATTCCATCTTTACTTATCACCTCGACGGCTAACTATCTAATCATCATGTAGAAAGTTTTACGTTTCAGAACCCCTAGATATAGATATATATATAAATATATATATATATATATATATATATATATATATATATATATATATATATATATATATAGGATCTCCCCGTGGTCTAGTGGCTAACGCCTTAGATTCTCATGCGGGAGATGGTGGGTTCGAGTCCGAGAAAAACCTTGTTTTTTACTTTGTTCTGCCAATAAAATAGAAAACACCCGTAATCAAAAGAGTAGTGCAATGTGTTAAAGAAGCGTATGTCACATTGATAATAAACTTTTCGGACAACTTAAAAAAAAAAAGTGTGTTTTGCTCCATTCATGTTAACATTTAGGCATTTAAAGGTACTTCTTGGGGAGTAAATTTAATCCTATACAACGTTCATACTGACCACTTTTTTGATTACGGGTATACTTTCTACGATATTGGCAGAGCAGTGGTAAAATACAAGGTTTTTCTTGGTTTTTGGCAATTGTTACTTATTGGTGTAACTTTTTCGCTTTAGCGAAATAATGACAGATATTAAATTGACATAAAATTCCATTCTCTACAATAATCCGTCATGAAAATAACCCCTTTCCATTGGAGATTCCAGAGTTAGGGTGTCTGGAGAAGAACTGGAGAAAGTTGAGAGGTCGTCTATTAGGCCCAATGAAAGTTCATTCGTCCACTTTAAAACCCACCAAGTTTCATTTTTAAATTTTAAAAATTGTGGGAAAAAAGTGGGGTGTATCAATCGAGTTTTGAACACCCTATGTATATATATATATATATATATATATATATATACGTGCAAGTACTCGTTTTATAGGCTTCTTTCCTAGGAATATGAATGAAACCATTTTTAAGGCGATAGCTTTAACCGTTTTCGAGAAAAGTGGAAACATAGTTGTTGAATCAAGTTTTTGGTTTGTGCACTTAGAATCATGGGATTGAGTTGAAATATTGTTTGCTTGTTTGAAATTCATATCAACAAAGATGTTTCAATTTTGGTTACGTTTGGAGGTAAGGAAATTCTAAATGACACTAGGGATAAGAAAGAAACCGCGCAAAAGATGAAGCAGTTCCTGTGAGTCAGACTTTTTTTTCCTAAATGTTAGTCCCTCACTTCTTTTTATTGCCAATTTAATTTTTACATAATGATCAACATAAATTATATGTAAGATATTTATATAGTTTCTTAATAATATGCTCATATAATTAACAAAGGACCCCGCCCTTTCCTAATGGAAAATGGCTTTCGGTCAAATTCAACGAAACTATGCTCGTTGGATAGAGAAAGTATTTCTCAACAAAAGTCTCCATGGGCACAAAACCAAAAAGTTGGAACTTTTGGGTATCCGAAGTTTTCCATTTTAGCGCGGTTACTCCCTATCTCTATAGGGAGAACCCGCTTATGAGGTTGACCTCACGACGCAATCCGGAAGTGCCGACTAGAAACTTTCACGTTTCAGACCCTATAGATCACGAAAATATAGGTGGCCCAAATTTGTATATATATATATATATATATATATATATATATATATATATATGTGTGTATATATTTATATATATGCTTGTCTGTTCGCGCTCTAGCAAGCTCAAAAATGGTCCGATTTTAACGAAATTTGGTACAAAAATCTGTCGTCTAATTTGAAAGGTCAACTTCGTTAACCAGCAGAATCCGCCCACTCAAAAAAAATCGTAACGTTTACGTTTTTGAGTTCATATGCCTGCAGGTACTTGTTTTAAAGGTTTCTTAAGAAAACGAATGAAACCATGTATAAGGCGATATCTGTAACCGTTCCTGAGAAAAGTGGAATCAATGTTTTTGTAAGTCATTATATTTTTTGAGTACTTAGAATTGCGGGATTTAATTGAAATATTTTCTACACATTTGAAATTACTCCCAACTAAGATGTTTATCCGAAGTTTTCCATTTTTGATTTTTGCAAAATCTCGAGATCTCTGGATGAAAGGTTTCCCAAGCCATTTGGCCAATAAAAAGAAATACGTATCAATTATTTTTCAAAGGCCTTTCGAACGACACCACATTTGACACTCCTACCCCCCCCCCCTTCACCCACGGAAGTGGGGGGGAGCTTTTTTTTGTAATTATCGTCTATCCATTATCATTTGAAGATCTTTTCGAAGGCAATACACTGAAACCTTTTCGTTTGCTATCGATCAGCTGCATCTAACGTATGATTCAGCAAGTAAGAAGTCGCATATTTGATGTTTTGATGATGACGAGCATATCCCAAGGGGTTGGGGGTGGGGTATGGGTGTGATGCAAGGTTTCAGTGTATTGCCTTCGAAAATATCTTCAAATGATAATGGATAGACGATAATTTCAAAAAAAAAGCTTCCCCCCCCCACTCCCGTGGTTGAAGGGGACGAGGGGGGGGGGGGGGGTAGGAGTGTCAAATGTGGTGTCGTTCGAAAGGTCTTTGAAAAATAATTAATACGTATTTCTTTTTATTGGCCAAATGGCTTGGGAAACCTTTCATCCAGAGATCTCGAGATTTTGCAAAAATCAAAAATGGAAAACTTCGGATACCCAAAAGTACCAAAAGTTCCAACTTTTTGGTTTTGTGCCCATGGAGACTTTTGTTCAGAAATACTTTCTCTATCCAACGAGCATAGTTTCGTTGAATTTGACCGAAAGCCATTTTCCATTAGGAAAGGGCGGGGTCCTTTATCCTACACATTTTTTTTTCGTGAGGTCTTGAAAAAAACATAATTTAAGGGACCGATTCGCAAGGACGGGATTTAAGGGTGTAGATAATGGGCAAAGATTTTAGAGAAGCGGAAATTCCTTTCATAACTATAATTTATACTCAGGTTACTCATAACAATCATAAATATCATAAACCATCGCTAAGATGAGAGAAAAGGATGAGTGAGAGAGAGGCAGCTAGTTAGAGACAGCAACAATCCCTTTTGGGGTTGTTTAGAGGATATTTGGAGCTGACCTACCTCTCATCGCCATCTCGGCCGTCGGAAGTAAGCTCTTTTTATACACTTTTAACCCTTACCCATGCTGTAGCACGTTTCTGGACGAGAAACTCTCGTCAAGTCTAACACCTTACAAAAATCTTACGAATCAGCCATTTGCAGTTCTAACAACCCAGACGCAATGTTTGCGAATTCGTTGTTCCCACATCTCCACAGATGGACAGCCAACCTTTTCTCTCATCTTTATTCACTTAACAAAGTCCAAGGGAAAACGAGACCTTACAATAACACTAAATTTACCTTAATCAAACATTAGTTAAGTTTTTTTTTAATGATTAATTGATTATATTATTAAGATTACTTTTTTTTTTTTTTATTTTTTATTTATTAAAAGTTTCGCAGTTTTTAGCGATATACTCTATAACAATAAATGATGATTACATAAATGATGATAACAGTGATTACAATAAATGATGATTTAACAATAAATGGAGATATGATGATGTGACAATAAATGATGATTACATGATTACAGAATTCATACACATACACACACATATATACATATGTTTATATTATTGCACTATATCTATGTTAATTGTTTATATTTACATTATACATACATTATACATTATTAATATCTATAGACTTATAGCGTTCATTAATATATCTATATAATTTTTTTATTCATTAATATTCTTATTAATACATTATTCCTTATTATTATATATATACTTATATTACACATTATTATTATTACATTATTCCTTATTATATATATATACTTTTATTACACATTATTATTATTACATTATTCCTTATCATTATCTATATACTTATATTGCTTATCATTATATTATACATACATTATACTTATCATTATCTATACATTATACTTATCATTATCGATACATTATACTTATCATTATCTATATACTTATATTATTTCATTATTCCTTTTCATTATCTATATACTTATATTACACATTATTACTACATTGCTTGTTATTATTGTTATTGTTTTTCGCTACAGAGTAATTCACCAATTAATATGTATTTAATGCAGCAATTTGTTCATAGCAAACAGTTTAGTTTGTGTCTGTATTGTTTATGTTCAGATTTAATTAATGCTTGAAATAGAAGCACTTTTAATTTGTGTTTTAGTTGTACCTGGGTATTGTATTAGCTGCTGTAGTTATTGTCACAGGCATATTTTCCTATTATCAGGAAAACAAAAGCTCGAGAATAATGGACTCTTTCAAAAACCTGGTGCCTCAGGTAATTTACGTTTTAATTAATGTATATTTGTTGGTTTTATTTCCTCTAGTATATATTCAAAAATGAATTTGTCCTTAGTTTGCAACAGTCATCAGGCAAGGGGAGAAACTCACTGTTCGAGCTGAAGACATTGTTTTAGGAGATGTCGTAGAGGTGAAATTTGGTGATCGCATCCCTGCAGATATCCGTATCATTGAAGCGAGAGGTTTCAAAGTTGATAATTCTTCTCTGACTGGTGAATCTGAACCCCAAAGCCGCGGTGTTGAATTCACAAATGAAAATCCTTTAGAAACAAAAAATCTTGCCTTCTTTTCCACAAATGCTGTTGAAGGTAGTAAATACAATGAAGTTTTCGAATTTTGTGTACAAGATCATTTCCAAAAATTTACGTAATGAACCCCATTTTGGGATTATATTTTAGGAACTGCTAAAGGTGTTGTGATAAGCTGTGGAGATAATACTGTTATGGGCCGAATTGCTGGGCTCGCCTCAGGTTTAGACACTGGAGAAACACCTATAGCTAAGGAAATTCACCATTTCATCCGCATTATTACGGGTGTTGCCGTATTTCTTGGGGTTTCATTTTTTACAATTGCATTTATCCTTGGCTATTACTGGTTGGATGCTGTAATATTTTTGATTGGTAAGATGGCATTTTTGTATAAAAAATTACAAATGAATAAATAATGAAATTATTTGGAAAACTGCTTTAATTTTATATTTTTATGTTTTCTAACTAAAGTTAATTTATTTAAAATATCCTCCAATCATGCATGTTCCTTGGCTTGTAGGATAGGATATGGGTTTAGGGGGGATAACATTTAGGTTGCCCCTCCCCCTGATGGGTGTACGTATAACTGTTGAATTCTGTATTTGTTTGTTTTTTACATATTTTTTTGTCTACACATGTAACTATACTAAAATATATGTAATCTATATCTCTGTTTACAATTAATTCAACCTAATCTCTTGGGTTCTATAACATCAGCAAATGAATAGTTTTTTTTTAATTATCACGTTGTTTTTTTTTTAAGTATTATTTAGTCAAACGAATACCTACCATTACAAAATAATAATAATAATATAGTATAATAATAATAAAATAATTACATATTTTAATAATGCAAATTAAATACATATTATTTTAAATTACAATTATTTTAATAAATATTTACATAAGAACTTTCGAGGGATCTATTTAAAGTTATACTGTTTTAAGGAGTTACTTTTATAGAGCATGGTGCCTTCATATCTTGTTAAGAAGATCGATGGCTTGTTGTACTTATAGTATATTTTTTTTTTTTTTTAATGTGTTGTCAACCACTATGAGGACATTAAACACAGGATCATATATGGATCATATATGGATGGGAAAGGAACCCCACGCTAGCCTCTAAAGGCGCCACCCCGAGCCCCTGAGGCGCCCCGAGCTGCTGGTGATTCTCGCCCGCACGGGCAGGAAGGCAGGCCCCGAATGCCCATTGTGGAAGGTAAAGGAGAGGGCGCGGCGAAGAAGGTTTCGAGCTACATTTATTTTGAGGTGAGGATTAGGAGAGGGCGCGGCAAAGAAGGTTTCGCGCTACATTTATTTTGAGGTGAGGATAAGGAGAGGTCGCGGCGAAGAAGGTTTCGAGCTACACTTATTTTTTGGTGAGGATAAGGAGAGGGCGCGGCGAATTAGGTTTCGAGCTACATTTCTTCGAGGTGAGGATTAGGAGAGGGCGTGGCGAAGAAAGTTTCGAGCTACATTTCTTTGAGGTGAGGATTAGGAGAGGGCGCGGCGAAGAACGTTTCGAGCTTCACTTATATTTAGGTAAGGATAAGGAGAGGGCGCGGCGAAGAAGGTTTCGAGCGACATTGATTTTGTGATAATGAATATGAAATTTCTTTCTCAAGTGTGCTTTTTGAGTACCTCTTGAATATGTTATGTGTATATTTGAATTACAATCCAGATACTTGTTCTTACTAATTTAGAATACATAATCAAATTTAAATTACGGCCATAAAAAAAATCATTATTAATTTACAATGTATCAGCAATTTTATTCTTTAACTCATGTAAGTTATAAAAATGGTAAGAAATAATTTGCATTTAGTTTAGTAATTTTATCATTATCGATTACTATTATATTTGTCGTAAAAACCTTATTATATTTTTTCAGGTATTATTGTTGCTAATGTGCCTGAAGGGTTGTTAGCTACTGTCACCGTGTGCCTAACTCTTACTGCCAAAAGAATGGCATCGAAAAACTGTCTGGTCAAAAATTTAGAAGCTGTAGAAACATTGGGATCTACTTCGACAATTTGTTCTGATAAGACAGGAACACTTACACAAAACAGAATGACTGTTGCTCATTTGTGGTTTGATAATCAAATTATTGAGGCTGATACTACTGAAGATCAGTCTGGTATGTTTATTTTTGTTAAAATTGATTTTATTATTCTCTTATTAAAATTTACCTAATAAGAATCCTTCACTATGTCTTAACTATTTTTTTAACCCAATAGGAGTTCAATACGATCGAACTAGCCCAGGATTTAAAGCTCTGGCTAGAATCGCTACACTGTGCAATCGAGCTGAGTTTAAGGGAGGTCAGGAAGGTGTGCCTATTTTGAAAAAGTAAGCACATTTTATTGAATTAATTATGTGTTTTCCTCTTTTTCTATTTGTTTTTGAAATTATATATTCTGAAAACTTGTTTCCCTTCCATCACAGGGAGGAACCCCGTTTATAATGTTGGCCTCGTGACGCAATTCGGAAATTACGGCTAAAGAATTTCACGTTTCAGAACGAATAGATCACTAAAATAACGGTAGCTCAAATATATAAATATATACTTAATTACTATGCAGCACTACAGCCCGAGGTGGGCCTTGGCTTCCTGTATAATAGCATGCCAATCATTCCTATTCTTCGCACTATTTTTCCAATTTCTCGCACCCAGTATATATATATATATATATATATATACACATATATATATATATATATATATATATATATATATATATATATATAAATCAGTCCCGTTACAGGCCACGAGGGCCCTCAGGTGCAGATACTATAGAGGTATCTGATTCATGATCATACGGCACACTAGGGAGATAGTGTGGTCAGTAGTATGCTCCGCCCGCCTTGGCTGCTTCGACTGCTGGAGTCATTAGCACCCAAGGCACCCATTATTAAATTAATTAAAGGCTGGGTTGGCCTAGGGACGGTCTGGGAGGACGAATTCAACCCATGAACGAAGACACTAGAAGAAAAAATCTTTAGTGCTTGCTCGGGATTTGAACTCAGGCCTCCAGCTTATTAGTCCAGTGCTCTACCACTGAGCTAACCTCGCCCCCATAATATATATATATATATATATATATATATATATATATATATATATAGATAGATTTGTCTGTTCACTCTCTTACGGGCTCAAAAATATTCCGATAAAAAAAAAAAAGAAAAATACTTTTTCTAATTTAAAAGGTCAAGTTTGTTAACCAGCAGAATCCATCTCCCGGAACACGGTTTTAAGGGCGAAAACAAAAATATAAAAAACAATGTTTATTTCTATTCTGAGCTTACCAAATGGCATGAGGTATAATAACGGAAACGCGCTAAGTTGACGTAAGTCCAGCGAGTCAAACTTTTTTTATTTATTTTTTAATATGTCATATATGATTTTAGGGAGGTGAATGGTGATGCCTCTGAGGCAGCTTTATTGAAATGCATGGAACTTGCTCTGGGCGATGTAATGTCAATTCGAAGGCGTAATAGAAAAGTTTGCGAAATTCCATTTAACTCAACGAACAAATATCAAGTGAGTTTGAAATTTTCGTTGATTTAAAATAGAAGATTATTTTTATTGAATAAACTGGATAGTGTGAAGTTTTTTTTTCAAACATAAGTTTATGGCCACAAATACGAAGGAGAAAGATGGCGAGGGTACTTGTTGTTATATGTACCTGAAAAATGCCCCTCCCTGAATTAGTGTGAGCCTACCCTGAATACAAAACGTTCATATAAAAGTGATATTTGATTAAACATCACTTGATGGAAAATTGAATTGAGTTTTATATTACTGAATCATTAATCATTTTTGTCAATGATTGATTTTATTATTATTATCATTTTCTAGTTTTTTTTTCAAGTAATTCACATTTGCTCACTTGTTTCCTTTAGGTTTCTATACATGAAACTGATGATTCTAATGATCCCCGACATTTGATGGTTATGAAAGGTGCACCTGAAAGAATTCTCGATCGTTGCTCGACAATATTCATTGGTGGTAAAGAAAAATTGCTTGATGAAGAAATGAAAGAAGCTTTCAATAATGCATACCTTGAGCTTGGTGGCTTAGGCGAAAGAGTATTAGGTATGATAATTATAATAATTTTTAATACATACAATTCTCCTTAGCTTATAAATATTAAATATACTTAAAATAAATATCATGGTGTAATTATAAAAAATTGTGTCTCTTTCATTCCATTATTTTTTATTTTGAAAATGTTTTCTATAAATAAAAAAAATATATACTGAATTAAAGAAAATGCAATCTCATATATATTTCTGTTATATATATATATATATATATATATATATATATATATTATATATATATATATATAAGAAGTAATGAAGGGTAACTTTAGCCTGAATAACAAGAAGATGGTGTTCGAAAGCTGTGTTCTCCCTTCTGTGAGTTAAGGATGCCAAACCTGGGCACTGACCAAGGAGCAAGAATCCAAGCTAGTAGTGTGGCCAAACTCCGTCCTTAGAAGCATGACGAACTACAGGAGACGGGATAAAGTCAGGGGTTCATTTATGCGGCAAGAATCTGGAGTGACAGATATAGGCCTGCATATAAAGAAAACTAAGTGGAAATGGGCTGGTCATCTTGCCAGATTGCAGGACAGCAGGTGGACCCTGAAGGCTACGGAATGGATTCCGCTTAACTTAAGGAGTAGACGAGGAACACCATGTAGGCGTTGGAGTGATGTCTTCAAGTCCGTTGCTGGTCCGAATTCGATGAACGTTGCCAGGAACAAAGACAAATGGAAGGCATTGTTGGATGAAACAGGGAACTCCACTTCCTAGTTGGGTTGGTCTCCAGGGAAGTTAGACCATTACCCCCATCAAGGGGAGGCCTGCATGAGAAACATGTATTTGTAAATAGTAATTTAAAAGGAAAATAATTTAAATTTTTATTACTTTTTTATTTTGGTTATTTTTTTTTGGAAATAGTTTTCTTTGTTTGTATTGTTCCTCTTATGCAATAAAGGCTTATATATATATATATATATATATATATATATATATATATATATATATATATATACAAGGCGATTCAGGTCTAAGTAGCTAAATTCTAAAACGTGATTCTAGACATAATTTCCAACAAAAAAGTACATGGAAGAGGTAAGTAACTAGTAAATCTGTAAACATTTCGTGAAAAAGCTGTTGTTTCCTCGTATAACTGAATAGTATTTAAACCAGGGGGAAAAATAGCTTTCATATAAGTGAATATTGCGTATAACTGAATATCGCAAAAGTGAATAATTCATTACGCAGGATTAAAGGGAGTTCCGCCGAGGAATGAAAATTATTCGTGAAACTGAATGTTTCGTACAAGGGAGTTTCGTAAAGGTGAGACTCCACTGTATATATATATATATATATATGTATATATATAAAATATTCACAAATATATACATATCATTTTTTTGTTTTAGGTTTTTGTGATCTTATGCTTCCATCAGATAAGTTTCCTTTAGGCTTTAAATTTGACTGTGATGATCCAAACTTCCCCCTGAGCGGACTGAGATTTGTGGGTTTAATGTCCATGATAGATCCTCCACGAGCAGCTGTACCTGATGCTGTTGCAAAATGTCGGTCTGCTGGAATAAAGGTTATTATGGTTACTGGTGATCATCCTATCACTGCAAAAGCCATTGCCAAATCAGTTGGTATTATATCAGAAGGTTTGTATTTAGATTATACTTTTAATATAGAAATTTTACATTTTTCATTATTGAAAGCATTAAATAGTCTTATGCAAAAAGAAATACTATTTTCCTATTAGAAAAATGAACAAGATGTGGATATTTTAGGTAACGAGACTGTTGAAGACATTGCCCAACGGTTAAATATCCCAGTTTCCGAAGTCAATCCACGTGAAGCAAAAGCTGCCGTCGTTCACGGTACAGAATTACGTGATACTGGCCCAGATCAACTAGATGAAATCTTGAGGTAAATTTATATGCACCTCGTGCTTTTAATCTTTAATTTAACTAATACCTGTTGAGAATTAAATTCTAGTGTATCATTTCTGGGAAATTCTTTGCTATTTTTTTTTTTTAAATATTAAAACAGGGGAGGACTAAGGTTGTCACCCGTCTGAATATACCATTACGCTATTGCAGTCCATAGTAATTTGCAAATCGTATATAAATCTCGTACATTAAGGTTATGAACAGGAGAGGACAAAGGTTGTCACCCATATGTATCTACCATTACGCTATTGCAGTCGATAGTAATTTGCAAATGGTATATAAATCTCATACATTAAGGATATGAAGAGGAGAGGACTAAGGTTGTCACCCATATAGATCTACCATTACGCTATTGCAGTCCATAGTAATTTGCAAATCGTATATAAATCTCGTGCATTAAGGTTATGAACAGGAGAGGACTAAGGTTGTCACCCGTATAGATATACCATTACGCTATTGCAGTCCATAGTAATTTGCAAATCGTATATAAATCTCATACATTAAGGTTATGAACAGGAGAGGACTAAGGTTGTCACCCATATAGATCTACCATTACGCTATTGCAGTCCATAATAATTTGCAAATCATATATAAATCTCATACATTAAGGTTATGAACAGGAGAGGACAAAGGTTGTCACCCATATGTATCTACCATTACGCTATTGCAGTCCATAGTAATTTGCAAATGGTATATAAATCTCATACATTAAGGTTATGAACAGGAGAGGACTAAGGTTGTCACCCATATAGATCTACCATTACGCTATTGCAGTCCATAGTAATTTGCAAATCGTATATAAATCTCATACATTAAGGTTATGAACAGGAGAGGACTAAGGTTGTTACGCATATAGATCTACCATTGCGGTATTGCAGTCCATAGTGTTTTACAAATCATATATAAATCTCATACATTAAGGTTATGAAGAGGAGAGGACTAAGGTTGTCACCCATATAGATCTACCATTACGCTATTGCAGTCCATAGTAATTTGCAAATCGTATATAAATCTCGTACATTAAGGTTATGAACAGGAGAGGACAAAGGTTGTCACCCATATGTATCTACCATTACGCTATTGCAGTCCATAGTAATTTGCAAATGGTATATAAATCTCATACATTAAGGTTATGAAGAGGAGAGGACTAAGGTTGTCACCCATATAGATCTACTATTACGCTATTGCAGTCCATAGTAATTTGCAAATCGTATATAAATCTCATACATTAAGGTTATGAAGAGGAGAGGACTAAGGGGTTCACCCATATAGATCTACCATTACGCTATTGCAGTCCATAGTAATTTGCAAATCGTATATAAATCTCGTACATTAAGGTTATGAACAGGAGAGGACTAAGGTTGTCACCCATATAGATCTACCATTACGCTATTGCAGTCCATAGTAATTTGCAAATCATATATAAATCTCATACATTAAGGTTATGAACAGGAGAGGACAAAGGTTGTCACCCATATAGATCTACCATTACGCTATCGCAGTCCATAGTATTTTGCAAATCGTATATAAATCTCATACATTAAGGTTATGAACAGGAAAGGACTAAGGTTGTCACCTGTCTGACTCCTTTCCCTAAATCATACAAATTAAAATGACAGGTATTTTTGTTATCCATGATATCTATAATATGACATTTTTCGATTTCTCATCGGGCTGATGTCATAAATGGTTTCCCCCCTGTGGGGATGCAGGAAACACATGATGTATGAAGTAGGATAAATTCAGGGGGTTATAAATAATATATGTAAATGTAGGTGTATAATAGCTTACCTGCCCACCAATTCCCCAAGTGATTATAATCAGAGATGGGCATAATGATATATGAAGTAGGATAAATTCAGGGGGTTATAAATAATATATGTAAATGTAGGTGTATAATAGCTTACCTGCCCACCAATTCCCAAAGTGATTATAATCAGAGATGGGCATAATGATATATGAAGTAGGATAAATTCAGGGGGTTATAAATAATATATGTAAATGTAGGTGTATAATAGCTTACCTGCCCACCAATTCCCAAAGTGATTATCATCAGGGATGGGCATAATTTTATTTATAAATAAAAATACGAATTTATTCGTACTTAATATATTTGTGAATACGAATATAAATAAATTCGTATCCATAAGTGTGAATATGAATTTATTTTTATTCACATATATTAAATATAAAAATACAAATAATTTTTTTTTCTGCGAATAAAAATAAATTCATAGAAAAAATTGTAAATAATCACAAGAAATGTGAATATTTACAAAAAAACAAGTGATTACAAAAAAAATCACATTAAAATATACGAATACAAATTTATTCACATTATAATTTGTGAATAAAAATTTATTCACAATAAAATTCGCAAATAAATCATTGATAAATCATCAGGTGATTTTTTTTTTTTTTTTTTTTTTTTTTTTTTTTTAAGGCGTTTAGGTTATCAGCACCTAGATTTTTTGTTTACCCCGAGTCCGCCGCGGGACCACCAGCCATGCTGCAGGGACACAGTTTGTCATCTGTACCTCCATAAAAAAAAACAAAAAAACCTTCAATAACTTTCGTAATATCATCTTAATACGAATAAATTCATAATTTATTTGCGAATTTTATTGTAAATAAATTTTTATTCACAAATTATAATGTGAATAAATTTTTATTCGTATATTTTAATGTGATTTTTTTTTGTAATCACTTGATTTTTGTAAATATTCACATTTTTTTGTGATTATTTACAATTTTTTTTGTGAATTTATTTTTATTCGCAGAAAAATTTGCAAATAAAATTTTATTTGTATTTTTATATTTAATATATGTGAATAAAAATAAATTCGTATTCACACTTATGAATACGAATTTATTTATATTCGTATTCACAAATATGTGAAGCACGAATTTATTTGTATTCGTATTCACAAATATATGAAGAACGAATAAATTCGTATTTTTATTTATAAATAAAATTATGCCTATCTCTGATTATAATGAACAAAAGCTTTGTTATAGAATGGTCATGTCGCCACTAAGGCGAAAACCGCCTATCTTTCCGTCCGTTGCTTATGCTCAGTCCGATCCGGACCAGTGCGCCTTTCCTTAAGAGATAGTCACCGACAAGAGAACGCCGGAGAAGGGAGAGTCTACTATATTTCATTTTTTTCAGGTACCACACTGAAATTGTATTTGCCAGAACATCGCCTCAGCAAAAATTGATAATTGTGGAAGGCTGTCAAAGGATGGGTGCTATTGTAGCTGTAACTGGTGATGGTGTCAATGATTCTCCTGCCTTGAAGAAAGCAGATATTGGTAATGAATTGAAATTAAATAATATTTCATTGAGTTATGCAATACACGGAACGAATTAATAAGGAGAATTTATATTTATAGGAGTTGCCATGGGGATTACAGGCTCTGATGTATCGAAACAAGCAGCTGATATGATTCTGTTGGATGACAATTTTGCATCAATTGTTACTGGTGTTGAGGAGGGGCGATTGATCTTTGACAACTTGAAAAAGTCTATTGCTTACACGTTAACATCTAATATTCCCGAAATATCTCCTTTTCTTGCGTTTATCCTTCTCGACATCCCACTTCCTCTTGGCACAGTCACTATTCTATGCATAGACTTGGGGACAGATATGGTGAGTGTTTATTACTTATTTATTTATTGCTTACAAAAAATTATTTTTACATCAATTTACTTATAATAAAATGTTAATTAAGTTATAATTATTATTAGTGAGGTTAGTACTTTAGTTATAGTAAATATGAATACTATTACAATAAATTCACAATGACATTTTTTATTTATTTAATATTATTATTTTTATATATATATATATATATATATATATATATATATATATATATATATATATAAATATATATATATATATATATATTAGAAACGTACATATTCATACCTACACACTTTCATATTCTCATACTATACAGGGTGTCCCAGTATATGTGTCCACCCCCTTTTCCTCCTAGAGTTGTTGGAATTTCGAAATGAAACTAGGTAGGTCTTAGTTATGTTGCATGAGGTTACTTTTGAAGGTTTAGTTGACTTTGTAACATTCTCCAGTTTTTCTCCAGCGCATCTAACACTTGATTTTCCAATGGCGGCAGGTATTTTTTATGACGAATTCTGATAGAATATTTAATTTTAAGACTAATTTATTCTGAGACATCTTTTGATCCGACGCACCGTTTGCGTGTAAAACGCAAAAAACTTAAAAATATCACTCTTTTGTAGACAAATTCCTTTTATCACTGAAACCAAGCCTTGTACGTAAAAACACCTCGATGCAAACGTTGTAGCCTATTAATTTTTTTTTTCAGATGATACCAAGATCAAAGTTGTAGATTAAATATTTAACGGGGTGTTATGAATGAAAACAAAGGCAAATTTTTTTTTTAGTTTTATGATATAATAATTTCTTATTGAAAAATAAATTTATTCTGTTCTGTTTTATAATAATTTTTATATACTTTTTTTCATAAAGTAAATAAGTACTTTTTTTTTATTGTTTATGTCAGCTACTTTTTTTTTTTCTATTCATATCGATTTTCTGAATTGTTACTTTTTAAAACTTTTAAGGTATATTTTTCATTCATAATATCCCGGTTAATATTAAACCTACAACTTTGATCTTGGTATCACCTGAAAGGAAAATTAATAGGCTACAACGTTTGTATCGAGGTGTTTTTACGTAAAAGGCTTGGTTTCAGTGATAAATAGGAATTTGTCTACAAAAGGGCGATATTTTTCAGTTTTTTGCGTTTTACGGGCAAACGGTGCGTCGGATCAAAGGATGTCTCGGAATAAATTAGTCTTAAAATTAAATTTTCTATCAGAATTCGTCATAAAAAATACCTGCCGCCATTAGAAAATCAAGAGTTAGATGCGCTGGAGAAAAACTGGAGAATGTTACAAAGTCAACTAAACCTTTAAAAGAAACCTCATGCAACATAACTAAGACCTACCAAGTTTCATTTCGAAATTCCAACAACTCTAGGAGGAAAAGGGGGTGGACACATATACTGGGGCACCCTTTATACATATATCGAAAGATACATACACACGCATACATATAGACACACATATACGGCCATTCATACATATATACAATCCACAAGCATTCACTCATACATCCACACACGTATACAAATATATACAAAGGCAGTATTTCTAATTTGTAATTGTACAAATGAGCATTAAAATGAAATACATATATAAATATAAAATGTAGGTGTTTTATTTTAAGTAACTATGATCTGTATATAAGAATATTAATCATATGCTGACTATGAGATCTGTATATAAGAATATTAATCATATGCTGACTATGAGATCTGTATATAAGAATATTAATCATATGCTGACTATGAGAAAAGTTTTCTTATTTTAATCATTTAAACTTTTAGAACGCATAGTTACTAGATTAGATATATATTTAAAAAAAAAAAAAAAAAAAAAAATCAGTCCCGTAACAGGCCACAAGGGCCCAGAGGGGCAGATACTGTAGAGGTATCTGATTCTTGACCATACGGCACACTAGGGAGATAGTGTGGTCAATACTATGCTCCGGCCGCCTGATTTTCCCCTTGGCTGCTTCGACTGCTAGAGTCATTAGCACCCAAGGTACCCATTATTAATTAAATTAATTAAAGGCTGGGTGAGCCTAGGGACGATCTGGGACCCCAAATCCAATCCTCGAACGGCAGCACTAGAAGAAAAAATCTTTAGTGCGCGCTCGGGTTTTGAACCTGGTCCTCCAGTTCATTAGTCGAGTGCTCTACCACTGAGCTAACCTCGCCCCCTAGATATATATTTATATAAGTTAAAGTAATTAGATTTGGAGTTAGAATTAATTATTCGGTATAAATCAGCGGAGTTTTTATTATTTTATACTAAAATTTAATTAATTTAAAATATTTATTTCTGGTTTAAGAATACACTAGAGATGCCTTTAATTTTTCAGCTCATACTTACTCTTATTTACTTTTGTGGTTTTATGAAATCGTATTTTCCAAAATACAGTATAGATATGTCTATTTAATTCTAGTTCTTCCGTTTATACCTAAGGAATTAAACATCCACGCCGACTACAACTCAACCAATTTAAGATTGATTAATTTAATATTTATTAAGTGGTAATACTACCTTGTGCGATCCAAGTCAAAGTCATTTTGTTGAATTTATAAATAACAAGTAAATACATATTTTTCAATTCTTTATATCAAACGTTTTATATGGAATGTTAAAGTATCCAAAAAAAAAAATTGTCGGAAAAAAATAGAGGAGCTGTGTCTGACGAACGGAAACCCTCTTTTTTCACGGGCGATAGTCTGCAGGCGGCAATTTTTAGTCTAGAATAAAAAAAAAGTCCGACTCGCAGGAACTGCGTCATCTTAGCGCGGTTCCAGTTCATTTTTTTTTCGGCGCATCTACAGCTAGGTCATTAGCGCCGACATCCAGGGTGTAGCGAGGAATTTTACCAGCGAGCCGTGGAATGATAAAATTCCTGCCGGAGGTTGGGAATCGAACCCACCATCTCCCGCTTATGAATCCAAGGCGCTAGCCATTAGACCACGGGAGACCCTGGTTCCTGTTCATATCCCTATTCTCATTTGAAAAGCATGGAATAGAAACAGATAATACTTTCCTCGGCATTTGTTCAAAGGGTTTTATGGCTATACCTGGGGTCGGGTCCGCAAGACCCTAGAAACCTCTTCTACCGATACTTCATTTCATACGTTTCAATGAATTGGAAAATATCAAAAATTTTCTCATATTCCTGTGTTCTTTTACTATAGTAATAATTCTACAGATAAAATCAAAATAAAAAAACCAACAGCATAAAGGCAATTGAAAATATTCAAAAGACGTCATCAAATCTTTTTCTCTTGGCAAGCTATATTTCTAACAATGAATTGTTTTTCTTATTTTGCCTAATCTGTTTTATTGTAAAATACATTATCCAACTATAAGCAATTAAAAAATAACAAGGAATAAAAACAGACAAAAAGTTCGAATAAGCAAAATCAATTACTTTAATGTTTTAAGCACTTATTTCTCCGATTGACATCGCCTAATCAAAACTTTTATTAGAACCTTTTTTGTAGAGCATTTAGTAAGCTTTCTAATGGTATTCTTTTGTTTACCAAGATTCTCAACCTTTTTCGAGATATTAAGGAAAATATCTAGGTTACCAAAACTTTTTATGTCTGTTAATAAAATATTTTATTCTAACCCTTCCTTAACTCCAAACGTAACCAAAATTTCAACATATTAGTTTTAATGATAGTAAAACATGCAAAAAATGTTTCAACTGAATCCCATGTTTCAAAGTACCTAAACCAAAAAAAGGTATTCAAAAACTATTTTTCCAATTTTCTCAAAACGGTTAAACCTATCGCCTTGAAAATGGTTTCATTCGTTTTCCTAGCCCAAGAAGCCTATAAAACGAGTACTTACCAGCTTATGAACTCAAAAACGTAAGCGTTACGATTTTTTTTAGCGCGAATTTCGCCCCAAACGCCATCTTCCAGTGGGCGGATTTTGCTGGTTAACGAACTTGACCTTTCAAATCGGGCGACAGATTTTTGTACCAAATTTCATCCAAATCGGACCATTAGGGAGGCCAGAAATCCGCGAACAGACAAATATATATATATATATATATATATATATATATATATATATAAATAAATATATACATATATATATAAATAAATATATACATATATATATATATATATATATATATATATATATATATATATATATATATATACAAATTTTAACCACCGTTATTTTCGGTCTCTAGGGGTTCTGAAACGCGAAATTTTCTAGTCGGCACTTCCGGATTGTTTCATTGTATGAACCTTATAAGCGGGGTTCCTCCCTATCGGGGAGGGAGGAATTTGGATATCATTTTTGATCAGTTAAGGAAGAATTTTAGCCCATAAAACAAAATAATTGAAAATGAAAGTTACAATGTAGTGTTACTCCTTAAGTCTATTGATAATTTTAAATAAAGTTATGTTTGTGATGAACACAAATTTGATTTTATTAGCTGCCATATATTTTTGAAACTGTGTAAGCAATAATATAGTGTTATTTATTTTATGTTTTTACTTGAATTATTTTTTTTTTTATTTCTGGCATTTATTTCAAAAATTAATATATTTGTTCTTCCTCAATTAAAAATGTTTACCATTTATATTTTCAAAAAAAAAAAAAAATGTATGGCATTTAATTCGGAGATTTCCTTTAGTTATAGTTGATATTTTGAAGGAGTGTCGGGTAAAAATAAAATAAACTTGTTATAAAAATAGAAGTCTCTATAATGAAGGAATAAATCGCTTTGTACAGGGGAAAAAATTAACTTCTTTGGAAATATAAAGTAATAAACAAACATTCCACTGCCAGATGATAAAATAGGTAGAATTACGCCCACACCGAAACGGTCGCTACGTTGTCGCACTACTGAACACAAAACTCAGACTCAATCATGGGCGTATATAAGGGGGGGGAGGGGCTGCAGCCCTCCCCCCGAAATTTTGAATTTGATGGTAAAAAAATATCACTAAGTTCATAAAAAATATTGTATTTTATGTGTAATAGCGTTTTAGATGCCTAAAACTATTCCAAGCTCTAAATTTTTAGTATTCCATACCCCGCAAATGGTCTCAGCCCCCCCTGAAATTTTCCCAGCCCCTCCCGAAATTATTTTCTATATACGCCCATGGACCCAATAATCAATTAAATGTATACAATATATTAACTTTTGATTACTATATTTATATAATATGGTTTCTAACCTTAAATAACATGTAATGACGTAATAGGTAACCTGCAAAGAATCTGTAAGCTAATCAGTAAGTACCAAAATAACTGTTTAAAATCACGGCAGATACTTCAAAGTAACTGGATGTGGTCTTTGCAAACAAACCCAACTATTTTATCATTTTATGTGTTACTTTTTTTATGTGTAATTTCAAAATGTTTTTATACTATGTCAAATCAGGTGCCTGCAATATCCCTGGCCTATGAGGAAGCTGAAAGTGATATCATGAAAAGGCCACCTCGAAATCCATTCACTGATAAACTCGTTAATGAAAGGTAATTTCGAAGCTAATAGTGAAATTCTGATGAAGAATGATGAATACTCCATTGATAATATAATTATTAATATATATAATTCTTCTTAAGTTGCTTTCTTTAAAGTCATTATTCACATTCATTATTCATTTTCTCCTTCTTACATGTATATATTTTACTCTTTCTTTGTTTATAAACCTTTAACCTACTACTAGCTGAAATGGAAAATAAATGTGAGTACATATATTATTTTCATTTATGCATGATTAGGATATACTATGTAGTTGTATGAAGTCATCAAATATCCACCTCTTGGAGAATGAGCACATCATTGCAAAGGGGAAGAATCGGTAAGGTCATGTGTTTCCATACAATTTTCTTTCGCTTGATTTACTTATTTTTTTTCACTTAATTTCAGCACCTTGCTGTATTGTTTTCTTTTAACTACGGGACTCGTGGGGGGTCTCCCGTGGTCTAATGGTTAGCGCCTTGGATTCATAAGCGGGAGATGGTGGGTTCGATCCCCACCTCCGGCAGGAATTTTCTCATCCCAGGGCTCGTTGGGAAAATTCCTCGCTGTACCCTGGATGTCGGCGCTAATGACCTAGAAGTAGATGCGCCGTAAAAAAAAAAAAAAAAAAAAAAAAAAAAAAAAAAAAAAAAAAAAAAAAAAAAAAAAAAAAAAACTACGGGACTCGCCTGTACAGTTTGCTCCATGGGCGTAAATAGAAAATTATTTCGGGGGGGGAGTATTACGGGGGTATGGAGTACTACACATTAAGAAGTGGTACAAGAAACAATAAATATAACTTGTAAAGAACACAAATCTCACAGTAAGTGACACACAAAACGATGACTCGAAAGGGAGAAAGAACAGCCAATGGAATTGCCCATAGGAATGAACCAATAGAAACGCTTTATTTGAGTTTTCATTTCATGGTCCGGATCCCTGAACGAGTCCCACTTCTCGAGATCGGCGCAACTAGTATAATTTATTTTTAAGGTTCTTATGACACATTTTTACCGACTATTTTCGGGGAGGATGACCGAGGGGGCTGCAGCCCCCCTCCCCCTTTATACGCCCATGACTCCACTCGCGAAAAATGTTCGAACTAGACTGGCTATAATTAGGGGATCCAACCGCAGCTGCATTAGAATAAACATTTATTTTCATTATAGAACCAAAAATTCCTGCCTCTAAAAGGAAACATATATGCCTTCATTGTGTTCCATTCACTGAAATACCACGAAAGAAATGTTTATCTGTCTAGGAACGCAGAAGGTTTTCTAGAAACCCTCCAGCCGGTCTAGCTACAGCGAGTTACGAGATCTGTCACTCATTCCTCTCGGAGACCGCCGGATAAGGGAGAATCTACTGTAACGCCTCGGGTACAATACGAGTGATAAGCGAAAAGCGTCAGAGCGACGTCACTCACACCAATTTCAATGCAATTTTATTTTTTTTTTTTATATATTTTTTTTAATGGACGTTAATAAAATTTAGAACAACTTAGTCAATTGGGTCCCCCGTGGTCTAGTGGCTAGCGCCTCATAAGCGGTAGATGGTGGGTTCGATCCCGGCACTGGGAATTTTCTCATCCCACGGCTCGTTGGGAAAATACTTCGCTGCACCCTAAATAATAAAAGAGTTAATTGGATGATTGTGAATGTGCGCTTTTAATTTCGGAAGTACAAAATATGGGATGACACAGTGATTAAATATAAAATCATAACCGAGAAACTATGAGAAGAGGTTGGAAACGCATTAAACATGCAAGGTAAGATATTTTTACTGACTAATCATTTAAAATATTAATTTTTGTAATTAATATTTTAATTAAAAAACGTATGTTGGAGTATGCGATGACGGCGACTAAAGGAAATTATCGCCAAGTTGCTCTGTATCGTAGCGAGTGCCCCTCTTCTGCTAAACACTCGGTTGCTCTGTCGTTCTGTCGCTTATCGCACATCGCTCGTATCGTACCCGAGACCTAAATGTAAAATATTTTATACGCACATGATGCGCCAGAAATGGCATGCGTGACAATTGTGCTGAAAAATAAACTCATTTGCCATATGGGTACTATGGTAAGGGGAAAAAATACACACATTTTTGAAAATATCAGGGGGGCTACAGCCAGGGGGGCCATGGCTTGTACATAAAACCTTTTTCACAACTATCCAATTAGAATGGGTGTATTTGAATTTCTCCATTTATGGTCTAAACTTTTACTACATCCATCAGCTTCTTTACTGCTACCAGCGTGTGTGATGAACTAATAACGCGCTTTAAACAAGTTTCACTAACATTGTCTGTCTATGCTAATGCTCAAAAATCCCTGCTATCTCACTGGCGTACGAAGCCCGAGAATCGGACATTTTAAAAACTCAAACAAGGAACCCATAAAGGCATAATCCTGTAAACTAGAGGTAAATAAATGGTAGGTAAGCTCTTTCTCTTCTATACTTTTCACGTGTTTGTATAATTAATTTTTTTGGTCATGAGTAGGGAACGGATGTTATTGTATTTACATGTTTTTTTCTGATTCTTAAATCGTAATTTTTGATGAATTTTTAAATACTGCACGTTTCAAGTGACTTTAAAACATTTAAACAGGTTTTTATTTTACATATTTTGTCAAAAATCCATAGTTATACATATTTTTGCTGCATATTTTGATATTATTTTTATTTTTTTAATTGAAAAAATGAAGGGGAACCAGAGAAAGACTGCTTTACCCATTGAGTCTAGATCACTGTGTCTTTTCTAATTGGAAGAAGCAAAGGTTTCAGGCAGCCATGCTTCCGCGGCACTAATGGTCTTGGAGCAGATGTGTTTTAAGAAAATATATAGCAATTTATTGTTTAAAAAATGTAATATTCCTTTAATTTATTCTCCAAAAAAAGTGAATACGAGAAAGAATCATGTCGATATCATTTTCCAAATTCGAAATATAAAATAATGAATTATAAACCTATTTTATTTTATTTCTTAGCCCCAAAAGCTCATTGGACGAAAAGCTCGGACACGAGTCGACTATTTTGCAATGCAAAATCATCAGACAAAAATGTGTCTGATTGGTGACCCCACCAATATCCTCCCCTTATGAGATCAGACCGGCGTCATTTCACGTTAGACAATTGAAAAATGCATTTTGTTGCAAACAATTTCTAAAAGAATGTTCATCTGTAGAAATTCCCAACTTCTATTTTCCTCTTTTAAAATGAGTACCTAATTTTTACTTATGCTTTATTTTTCAATATGTTATAGAGTTTTAGTCATTTTGTTCTATATATTTTCAACTTTTGTTCTTTCCATTTATAATAACAGAGCTCCTACTTATGCTTTTCTTTTCAATATTTTATAGTGTTTTGGTACTTTTTTAGTACATATTTTCAATTTATTATTACATATTTCATTATAAATAGTTAAATATATACAGTAGTACATATTTTCAATTTTATTTTACATATAATATCCGTTCCCTAGTCATAAGTAAGTTACTGTTCTTTCCTTCAGTATCTTTGCTCTCTTTCCAGGGACTTCATCTATTTTACCATAAAGGTCTTATTCATGGTAGAATGTAGTTATGCAAAAATTAGTGCAAACAATTGTATCCTGTAATAGAGATTTTACAATCTCCTTTTCAGTCAAGTATATAGTTTTTTCCTCTTAGTTATTTCATTGCATTTTATTATAGCTGTTTTTTTTTGTTTTTGTGTGTGTTTTACGGCGCACAGTGGGGCTGAATGGCCAAAAAGCGGTAAAAATTCAATATCTCGAGAACGTATTAACATAGAACATGGGGCTGGCCTCATTCGACTAAGAACAAAAAAATACCTCAAGTTTAATTAGTTTTTATTAAAATTTTGTATATAATTAAGGAATTAATGCGGAAATGAAAGCCTATTGAACAATAAAAATCTTTGAGATTTTCGGAATAGGTTATATTGGTCAAAACATGTTGTAGCAAGTATTTTGAGTGTTTATTTAAATAAATTCAGGGTTATTTTGTTGAAGAAATACGTCGAAGTTTAGACAAGCACACACACAAATCGCGGTATTTAATTTTTACTCATGAGAGCTCATGCCTAAACAACGTTGGCACCTAACATGAACTTGAATTAAAAAGTGTTTTGTAGAGATGGGCAAAACGGCTCACCTCGAAGCGTGGCACTGAGCAATCCGCTCACTCAAGAGAAACGGTTCCTTTACACGGCTCACTTGCTCTTTTTGGCACTTTTGCGCTAGTATGTGTTACACAGGGTGTCCCCAAAAATAAACGACCAAACTTCGGGAATCGATGCAGGACGAAAAAAAAGTCCTTTGGCAAATTTCTCGCTTTTGCTTGGTTTTCGAGAAAAACGCAAGAAAGCTCAAACACATTCTATCAAAATTCCTACATAAAAATCATTAAAAGCATATGTTTTATGTTCCACCCCTACTACCCCATCAGAACAAAACAACAAAAAAATCTTCTTGTTCTAAAAAATTAAATAAGTAAAGCTGCAAGTTCCTGATTGCGTCATGAGGTCAGCGTCAAAGCGGGTGTCCACCCTATGGAGGGTGGGAGGAAACGCGCTAAAATAGAAGAAGAACAAAACAGAAAGTATGCATCAGAGTGGTGGGGGGGGGGGGAGTGGAGAGCCGAGAACGAATATGGATCCGGCCCTTCCAGTTATAGAAGAGCCAAAGATCCGTTGAGGTGGGGAGGTGGAGCAGATAGCAGAGAATATGGATCCGGCTCATCCAATCTCTACCGAACTCTACTGATCTCAGAAGAATTGAAGAACCACCGCACAGTGGTATATTTACCTAGTCTAACTTGACAAAATAATTTTATCTTATTAGAAATGACTTGCTGATCACGAATATACCCCATTTTAGGGATCGGAAATAAAATGTTACCGTTGTTTTCTGTCTTCTTCCACAGAAAAAGCCTTTTTTATTTTAGTACGTTTTAAGTGTTATCCAACACTTATAAAGGAAATAATTTCGGAGGGGGCGGGGAAAATTTCGGGGGGGGGGGGCTGAGACCATTTCCTGTGTATGGAATACTAACTATTTAAATCTTGGAAGAATTTTAGCCAACTAAAACGCTATTACACACAAAATAGAATATTTTTTATGAACTAAATGATCTTATTTAATTTATTTTTAAGGGTTTCATACAATTTTTACCCATCAAATCAAACTTTCGGGGGGGGGGGGCTGCAGCCCCCCTATATACGCCATGTTATCCGAAAGCATCTAATCTAATTAAATTATTTATTATTTTTTATTGTTGTTATGCTGTTGTTATAAATTATTTAACTTTTCCAAATGCAGCAACAACAAAAAGCTTAAAAACTAGGTATTACAAATAATAATAATAATAAAACTAGAACAAAAAATATAATGAAAATTAAGTTAGCAAAACTTAAATCCAATAAATAATATCCAATAAATAATTCTTTGTCAAGAAACGGTTCATTCAAAAAATTAATTATTTGAAATGTGGAATAACAAGATATTTTTGTATTGTAGCTTCGAATTTATTTTAAAAGCAATTAAAGATTTTAAAACTTTCGGTATTACTATTATTAAAATGTGTTAAATCAAGAAACAATTATTCGTGGTATTATATTTATTGATTTTGATGTTGTTCTCTTTCCCAATAAATTTTTGGAAATTTTTTCAGTCCCTTTTCAAGGCTAATATAACCACTAAAATTTGTTATCTTCTACTTTTCTAATTTATCATTTTCCCAATTTTAACGGTAGCTTTTATTATTAAGAACTCTATATCTCAACACACCTTCTATAACAATCATGCCAGTTTGCATTAGTAGCTAGATACATCTTATGTATGAAAAATGTTTTCTTTAATTATACCAGAATACTGGGTCTTTCTTTTCAATGAGTAGTATAGTACAGGATTTACATCCAATTGTACCTAATATTTCAATCTTATCATTATTCATTCTGTGCTTATAGGCTTATCTCTATGGCTTACGGCCTAATTGGTATGGCCCAAGCTGCTGCTGGATTTTTTGTATACTTTGTCATTATGGCTGAGAATGGATTTCTGCCAATGAAGTTATTTGGTATAAGGAAACAGTGGGACTCAAAAGCTGTCAATGATCTTACAGATTCCTATGGACAAGAATGGGTAAGCATTTTTGTTTTTTTTTGTTTTTTTTTAAAGTAAACTAGTTGGACAAATACGACAACACTTACCACTTATCAATTTTTTATTTTGAAATAGACGTACCGTGACAGGAAAGCACTGGAGTACACATGCCACACTGCTTTCTTTGTTTCAATAGTGGTTGTCCAGTGGGCAGATTTGATCATTTGTAAAACAAGAAGAAATTCTATTATGCAGCAGGGAATGAGGTATTTTTTTCTTTCAATTATAATTAACTTTGCTATTTAGAATAAAATAATTATTATAACATCATAATGATAAAATAATTATTATATATGAAATATCAAACATCCACATCTTTAAGGCTTCTAGTACAGCTCTTAATTTACATGGTAATATTTCAATAACAAGTGTTTCTTATTGCAAATTTAATGTAGATTCTAAAAATCTGGTATTTTTTACATATTTATAAAAAAATCCCGAAAACACAGTTTTCATAATAAAAAAACTACTAGTTTTGAAAATAGACAAACGTTTAAGTAGCTCTGCTACATTTTGAGATAGAACGCTCATTTTTGCGCCTCTGAACTACAAATGACGTGCAGAATAAACCCCTAAAGTTATGAAAACCCAATGCGGGACACTTTGTATAGTACAGGGTAAATATAATATCCTGTATATTCTATTGGGCTAGTAATATGTCCGAGATCACATCACAGATGGGCAGGCAACAAATAGCAAGTTAGGTGGCGAAGGGATTAAAATAGGGGCCAGCCAATCTACATACACGGGAAGCTTGAGATAAGTGTTGGACAAAAACCGTTCAGAATAATAAATAATGTATAAATCTGTCATTTCATTCTGAGTAATGAATAATTTTTCATTCGTTATTCAGTCAATTCAATGAATAACATAACTTTTTATTTTTATTCATTATTGAATAACAATGATTTATTGAATGACCATTTTTATTGGATAAAAATGATCTATTGAATGAAAAATTTTATTGAATAAAAGTTATTTATTTGAATGAAACAATTTTTTTAATGAAATTGATTTATTTGACTGAATTTTTTCGTTAAATACAAGTGATTTATTTTAACAATCATTTGTATAAAAAAAAAAAAAAAAAAAAAAAAAAAAAGACTAATTTCATTAATCTTTATCTTACTTTGAATGAAAATTATTTATTTAAGTGATATTCTTTACTGAACTTAAAGAAACTGAGTTTGTTATTGGATGAACCACATTATTTCAAATGTATAAAAATAATGAATGAAGAATGACAAATAATTAATTATTCATTAAATAATAAAAATCAGTCAATGAATAAATTCTTATTCAATAAACTATATTGAATAATGAGACAGTCCTATTATTCGTAGAATAAAAAATAAATCAGTGAATGAATAATTTATTCAATGAATAAATTCTTATTCAATAAAAATGTATTTGAATGATTATTGGATACAAAAATGTATTGAATTATTGCCAACTCTGCTTGAAATATCTTCGTCCAATTTCAATATCCGTTACAGCCCTGTTCAAGAAAAAAAATCAAAATTTCAGCATCAAGGCTGACTCTAAACTTCTCAAAACATGAACTTCTACATCCCAATCTTCAAACTTCTACGCCTGAAAGCAAATTCATTTAGTATTTTTATAGCAAGGTTAGATATTAGTATAAAAACATTTTAAGACAACTCTCTTCTTAATTAATGTGTGAAGGATACATAATTATGAATGAAAGTAGAGGCCAACATTAGAATATACATACACTTTAGAATAGAATATGAAATATAATAATTTTGAACAATTTATAAAAATCCATGTAAACACCATTTCTTTTACTTATTCAAATAATGATTTGCATTTAACCTAAAAGTGTAATTTGTTTCAGAAATTGGGCATTAAATTTTGGTATTGTTTTTGAGACAGCGCTCGCAGCGTTTCTCTCATACACTCCAGGAATGGACATAGGACTAAGAATGTACCCATTGAAGTAAGATATATCTTCATTAAATACAACTTACTATATCTTATAACTATAAAATTCAAAATATGTACATATATATTTAGCAACATATAATGAAATATGTAATAAAAAATTGAAAATATGAAGTAAAAAAATACCCAAATCACTAAAAAATATTGAAAGAAAAGCATAAATAATTAGTAGGAACTTTATTATAAATGGAAAGAAACAAATGACTAAAACTCTTATAACATATTGAAGAATAGAGAATAAATAAAAATTAGCAACTCATTTTAAAAGGGGAAAAAAGGAGTTGGAAATTTTTACAAATGAACATTATTTTGGAAAATTGTTTGCAACAAAATGCATTTTTAAATTGGCTAATGAGAAATGACGCTGGCCTGATCTCATGAGGGAAGTATACAGCGGTGGGGTCACCGATCAGGCCCATTTTTATCTGATGATTTTGCATAAAAAAAATAGTCAACACTTGTCCGAGTGTTTCGTCCAATGCGCTGTAGAAGCTAAGAAATAAAATAAAATAGGTTGAAAATTCATTATTTTATATCTCGAGTTTGGAAAATAATTTCGATATGATTCTTAATTGTTAAACAATAATTTGTTATATATTTTTATATAACGCATCTGCTCCTAGACCATTACTGCCGGGAAAGTGTGGCTGCCTGCTCCTTGCAATTAGAAAAAATACAGTGATCTAGTCTCAATGGGTAAAGCGTTCTTTCTTGGTTTCCCCCTTATTTTTTCAATTACAAAATAAAAAGAATATCAAAATATGTATTTATGGCAGAAAATGGATTTTTGACAAAATATGTGGAAATGTGTAAAATAAAATCCTGTTTTAATGTTTTAAAATCACTTAAAACGTAAAGAATTTCATCAAGAATTACGATTTAAGAATCAGAAAAAAATATGTAAATACAATAAAATCCGTTCCCTACTTATAACTTTTCTCTATATTAGCACGGTTCCTGCATAGAGAGGAACACTGCTTATGAACAATCTGGAAGTGTCGACTTAACAATTTCACATTTCAGAACCAATATATCATGAAAATAAATTATTCAAATAAATTCAAATTTGAACTTATTTATATATATATATATATATATATATATATATATATATATATATATATATATATAAAACTACTGCATTAAGCATATATCTAGATATATCTCTACTGTTGGATTAAGCATATATCTAGATTAGTGAAAGCACAAGTAATAAATAAAAAAGCAAAAGTTTATCCATGAGAAAGATTAGGTTTAACATATTATTATTATTATTCAGCTGAATATTTGAGAAACATGAACTTGATTGTAAAAATAATTATGAAGAAATTGGACCGATGAAAATGACTTTTGAAGAAGAAAAACATTCTCAGTAAACAGATATTTGTCATATATGTGAAAAAGAAAGTAACAGATCATGATCATTTAACTGGAAAATATCGAGGTCCAGCTCATGAAACTTGTAATTCGAATTATAAAAATACTTTGTTTGTGCCAGTATTACTTCATGATTTAACAGGATATGATGCTCATCTATTTGTTGAAGTGATGAGAAAATTTAAAGAAGATTTAGATGTAATTCTAAATACTGAAGAAAAATATATTTCATTCACTCAGAAAGTTGATAAATTACAAATTAGATTTGTTGATTCATTCAGATTTATGACCACAAGTATAGATTCGTTACCCACAAATATAGCAAAATTTGAAGAATCGAAAGAAAAAAATAAAAATAATTCTCTCAAAGATAAAAAGTTACAAGAATACAATTCTTGATACCTATGTTTAGAGAAATGTCTAAATATTATAATGATGAGAAATTAGATTCAATTACAAGAAAAGGTGTATATCCTTATGATTATATGGATTGTAAGAAAGGTTTAAAGAGACAAAATGACCTCAATTAAAGTATTTTATAGTAAGTTCAATGATTGTGATATTTCCAAAAACGATTATAAACTAAAGTATGGAAAAAATTTGAAATTAAACATTTAGGAGCGTATTCAGATTTATATGCTAAATTGGACGTATTAATATTAGCTGATATATATGAATATTTTAGATATGTTTGTTTAAAAACTTATAAACTCGATCCAGCTTGGTATTCCACAGCTCCTGAATTATCTTCGGATGTGATGTTAAAAACAACAGAAATCTAGTTGGAATTATTAAATGATTATGATATGATTTTGATGTTGGAAAAAAGAATTAGAGGAGGAATTTCACAATGCGAAATCGAATAATAAGTATATGAAAAAATATGATAAAAGTCTAGTTATTTAATATGTTTGGATGCAAATAATTCATACGGTTGGGCAATGAGTCAATATTTGCCTTAAGGAGGATTTAAATGGGTTAATCCAAGTGAAATATAAAATTTGGAAGATGATTCGGATAAGGGTTACATACTAGAAGTCGATCTTGAATATTCGAAAGAATTACACGATAATCATTCGGATTTACCATTAGCTCACGAACATTGAATTCCAGATTAGTCAAAACATTCAAAGCTATTGACAACATTATATGATAAAGAAAGATATGTTATCCATTATAGAAATTTGAAACAAGTTTGGATATAGGATTAAAGCTAATAAAGGTTCAAAGAGTATTACAATTTAAACAATCGGCTTGGTTACAAAATTATATTGATCTCAACACTAAAATAAGAACTCAATGATTTCAAAAATGATTTCTATAAATTAATGAATAATTCAGGGTTTGGAAAAACTATAGAAAATATAAGAAAAAAATGAATGTAAAAGTAATTAATTAACTATGTAATGATAAGAAAGTTGAAAAATTGATGGCTAAACCAAACTTTAATGGAACAACTCTTTTTGATGAAAATTTAACAGCTATTTTCTTATTTTTTTTTCCATTTGGGCGTGTCGACTGCTATGGTCAATGGCACCAGAAACAGCTATTCATACTAATAAAACTGGTTTACTTTAATAAACCAATCTATGTTGGAATGAGTATATTAGATTTATTGAAACATTTAATGTATGATATAAAAATAATGTACATGGATACGGACGTTCTTATATATCACATTAAAACAGAAGATATTTTGATGATATGAAAAGTATGATTGAATTATTTGATAATTCAGATTATCCTGCTGATAATAGATGCAATATGCCAAGAATAAATAAAAAGTAATAGGAATAATGAAAGACGAAAATAATGGAAAAATTTATTGGATTAAGATCTAAAATTTATGCACAAAAATGAGGTATCAATTTGTAAGAAATCAAAAGATATTAAAAAAAGTGTTGTGAAAAATAAAATGTCTTTCAAAGACTATGAAGATTGTATATTCAATGAAAGAGATCACTATAGAATAATGAATCAAATCAGGAGTTACAATAATGAAATATTTGATTTTGTTTTGTTTTTAAGGAATATGTCAAAATATGTAAATTTTTTGTCTTCTTTATATTGGTTACATTTTCAGAAATAGTTTACAAAATAGCTAATGTTATTTCTTTTTAATTTTTAACACATTTTTCGATATGGTCTAAAATTTCTCAAAGATAGTGAAATAAGCTAGAATTTCTAAAAAATTGTGGTTTGTGGGGAATTTCCAGTGGTCTAGAAACCCCCTTGTTTATCTACTTCCAACCGACAAGAAATTATATGAATTTGGAAAGCCAGGTCATATAGCCGCACATTGTCCATGTATCGTTTGTTTCAAGTGTGACTCCTCGGGGCACACCACACATGGGGGCCAAACAAAATTTCGTGTTTAAAAGAAAAGGTACAAATGTTAACCAATTTGAAAGATTTTTTTTTCTTTTTAAAATGAAAGCTAATAAGAATCTTCGTCTAGCCAGATTTTTGTTTTTTGTTTCCCCTGTTTATTAAATTACACATAAATAATTCACGAACTTTTACAATTGAACATAAAATAATATTTTATCTTTCATCTAACTTAATATCAGCACTGATATTGTTAAAATTAAACATTTAAATCCTGATTAGACATGGAAAAATCAATGATTTTCAAATCATACAAAAATCATATTGTTTCAATTATCTCATTGTTAAATTAACATTAATTTACATTTTAAAAATGTCCGTCTGGTTTTTTCCAAGTCCAATCAGGATTCAGTGATTGGTTTTGTTATTCTGATTTTTTTTTTCTCAATAAAACATGATAAGTAAATGAGAAGCCTGTTTGTATTTTGCATTTTCTTATTGAGCCTAACTTTAGAATAGGGAAAGGTGGATTGCGAAATTTCAGCTTCTGTGTAAGCTGGCTATTGTCAGTTTCCTGTGCCTTGACACCTTATTATCGCTTTTATCCTAGATGTTCGAATGGGTGTCAACAAGTTTTACGAAATATCAAGAAATAAAAAAAAAAATGTTTATATATATTCTAAGCATTCCAAATGACACTAGGGATAGAACATAACCGCACTAATATGACGCAGTTCCTGCGAGTTGGACTTTTTTTTCTTTTCAAATTTCTTGTTGTTCTATTAATTATTTTAATACCTACTACATGTTATTTAATATTTTTAGATTTACATGGTGGTTGCCAGCGCTTCCTTTCATGGTCTCGATATTTATTTATGACGAAGTCAGAAAATATTATCTTCGCCGGAATCCTGGAGGATGGCTGGAGCAAGAAACTTATTATTAAGCACACAGTAGCACTCTTCTGTGCCTTAGTTCAGACCCATTCCTCACTTACATGCTCTTATTATGAGATGCTCTTAGGAATTGCTAGGAGGAACCCAGTCATCTCATATTATGAGATGCTCTTAGGAATTACAGGGAGGAACCCATTCATCTCTTATTATGAGATGCTGTGAGGAATTTTGTCGTAGCAAAGTGAGGTAAACATTCAATTAATAGTTATTTCAGAATGTCAATAACTGTATATTCTCCTGAAAAGTATGCCTCCTAAATATTTTTTAGTTTTATATAATCATTTAAATTAATTTTTATACTGAAATCCTTCATTTAATTTTTTCGAAAGGGTGAGGGTTTAGAGAGGTAATAAAAAGAGTAAATGACTTCTTCTACTTTTATTTTCTTAATTTATGTTTATTGCTTTGACAGTGTATAAAATTAATGTATAGTAAATTTGTATAATTAAACATTAAATTGATTAGATTTGAGTAAATATGAATATGGAAATTGTATGAATACGTAGAAAAAGTTTTATCAAGTACTATAGGATATTTATTCTCTGACACAAAGTGGAGAATTATATAGATGTGAAATTATTCACGCTATATTGTCTGTTGAATTATAAATATTTATTGTAATCCAGTGCCTTCTATATTTTTGCACTTCAATGAAAATACAGTTGAATCTGAAATGCTAACCTGGACGGTTGTGTAATGTGTTCTCACCTGTTCCCACATTTAGTTTTATAGAGGCAGCATCCTATACTCCGCAATTAGCACTAATTCAAGATTTTCTAGTATCTCTGAAATAAATATATTGTAACATAGAATGATCAGAGGATTTAAACATTGATGATGTATTTTTAATTATTATTGTTGTTTTGAAAACAAAAAAGAAGAAAAAAAAATAATATTCATAATTTATATAGTATATATTATACACTGCCCATTGTTGTTCCCATTGTCTGTTACTTGGATTTGTTATGTGGTTACTTGCATTTTATTAAATATATAACCTCAACCAGGAGATAGCATTCACATAAGTAATTTTTGAAGAAATGATTGCTATGAATGGTCATATATTTATGTAAAAACTAATAGTACATTCCATAAATATTCCTTTCCAATTTTCAACGGCTTAAAAATATAATTCTTACATCCCTCCCACCAAGAATTCTTCAATGATATTAGTAATGTTATGGAAATTAGATTTAGGCTGTTTTTATTTATTTTTTTTATTTTTTTACTGTTTAATATATTGTAATATTAAATTTTCTTTTTAGTATTTTTTTTATATTATTTTTTAAAGCTAACACTGGGTGAGAAGTCAGTTAAAAGGAGTGTGTTTTTATGAATAAATACTGTAAACATTTAAAATAAACTATTTGAGGATAAATTTTTCCGCTGAATACTGTATTTATTTAAGAACTTATCACACTTTCCTTTAGTCACACTTTTAGTGACATTAAACATGTTTTAGCGCGGTTCCTCCCTCCCTTCATAGGGACGAACCCTGCTTATGAGCTTGACCACATGACTCAATCCGGAAGTGCCGACTAGATAATTTTATGTTTGAGAACCTAGAGATCTAATATGTGTGTGTGCGTGTGTGCGTGCGTGCGTGCGTGCGTGCGTGTGTGTGTGTGTTAGGGGTGCGAGAAGTTATAAAAGTTAAATAATCAAGCTGGGCCTATAAATAGTGCCCAGCTAGGATTAATAAAGTTAGTAATTATTTATCACTTGTGTTGTCTATACCTCCTTGTGTGTTATAAAACTATTTTTTTAAGAACATCTATTCCTTTGTTCATCATATAAGTGGTACCGAAACTCGGGAGTGTATGTAGGAGTGGCAGATGCGATCTACTGCTTGGGTGTCTAATCCCCACACTATTTGCTGACTTGTGATACCTTATTTCATAGTGTGCATATGCATATTCTGGGTGCAATCCTTTCTGGCCATACCCAATAAAATTATGATCTTGCCTAAACGTTTGGTTGTGAGACCAATGAAGTATTAGTATGGGTATTTATCTGTCTTCCCAAAATATTTCCATATTTTTCTTTGGCTTTTGTTAGAATTGCCTCTTTAGAACAGGCTATTGACGATGTGAAAATGGCATTGGGTCTATAGGTGTCACTACCGAGTCCCATTCTTGCCCATTTATTGGATACCACAATGTCCCAGAACCGAATAAATGACAAAATTATTATTTTATGCTAGTTTGTTTAGTAGCTAGTTTATGTGCATTCTTGAGTTGATCTCATAGTGGTCTAGTGCCTTGCCTCGTTGTCCTTGAGAATATTTACCCTCCTCCGACAAGCCCCCTTCTCATTAAATTTATGAGCTGCAGAAAAACTTGTATAAACCTCTGCCATACAATTACCTGCCCCCTGCTCTTGTACCTGTTTTGAAGACATCTGTATATACATTAATACCATTTCGTGGCTTAAAGACAACTTCCTTAATCGAAGAAAACAGATGATATTTACACTGACATTATATCGCTCCAGGGTATTTTTCAAATTTATTTGCATGTCTCATGGCTCTGAAATATCCTTCATTTGCGGATAGATCAGAGAATGTCCTGTTACTCCTATTGGACTTTAGCATAAATATGTCTTAGCGATGACTAAACTGAAAACAAAACTTTACAAAAAAAGTGTACGCTGGCGTTCGCGCTGGCGGGATGGTCATGTAAGAAAAAGAAGGCTGTATGTTATGTAGTTCATTACATAGGTTTGTCGGGTGGAGCTAATGCGTATTTATGTTTCTGAATTTGAGCGGAAGGCTATAAACGATTATTTTTTATTTTTTTAATATTGCCTTGTGTTATCATCCGAAAATGCAGATTTCATTGCTCCATTTCAATAAGTATGTCTATTGGCAGCAAGCCGTGCTTCCACGGTTATCACAGGAGTATAACCCATAGCTACCGTGATTAATAGACATCCTCTTTAAGTTGTAAAACTCGGTTCAGTTTGTTTTGGTGGCCACTTTGTGCCAGCAGACCAATCACTGAATCAGAGCAGCGTATATCCAGTGTGTAAGTCGAGAATAGATACCCCAATTCCAATGTAATCCTTCCAGTCCAATGACTGGTCCAATCATAGCAGCGTATATCCAGTGTTTAAGTCGAGGATTGATGCCCCAAAGTTTCTACTGGTTCGCAATAACGTTGTAGCTCTACACGTTACCACTACAATGTGATCCTTCCATTCCAATCATTGGCCCAAGACATGGGCGTATAAAAGGGGGGCTGAGGAGGCTGTAGCCCCCCCCCCGAAATTTTCAGTTGATCGGTAAAGATGTTTCATAAACCCTTAAAAATCAATTAAATAAGATCACTTAGTTCATAAAAAATATTTTATTTTGGGTTTTAGCGTTTTAGTTGGTTCAAACTATTCCAAGTTATATTTTTTTGGGGTCATCGGCTAATATTTCATCAATAGAGTCTGGTAGTTGATGCTGTTCTTTTAAATGTTCATAAGCCCTGCAATTCGTCAAAATATGCTTTACTGTGAGTTGCACATTGCACGACCCGCAAATCACACATTTGCGTGCGTTGCTGATACTAAGTATGAACCTACAGGTACCCAATAATGGTAGGTTGGACCCAGGGAAGATATGGGCTCATGACGGTATTACCATTTGCGTGCATTACTGATACTCAGTATGAACCTTCAACTCACGTTGTTCCTTGGTGTTCGTCACTTTTCATATTCCTTTCTAAACATGTTCTACCTTAAAATCGGTGTTGTGGATTTAATCGAAACAGCTAAAAATCAGTGATAACTGAAAAAATGAGGGGAAGGGAGAAATATTATAGTCACTTTGTAAAATACAAATTTGATTTATTTACAATAAAAAAAGTTTTACTTGGTGATGCTGCTCCTCGGTACAGCAGTGCTGTTTTTCTCCTCTGCATACTCCTATAATCCTCACCGGCTTCGTCATGTTATCTTCTTACATCCTTGGTGGTTGCCAAAGGAATGACGTTTATCCTGTTCTGGTCTCCTTTTTTAGGCCTTCGTCTCGGGCACAGCTGGCCAATTCGTGTACTCGTGCTCACCGTATCTAAGGTAAAGGGAGGCCAGAACAGGAGGCCTCTCATCTTCTTGACAGTCAACAAGGATGGTAGAATATATCCTGACAAAGACGGAGAGGAACCCACCGAAATATAGCAGGACGGAGAGAAGAAGAAAGCACAGCTGAAGAGAGAAACCGTATCACCAACCTTATATCAAAATACAATATGTTGAGCTTGACAAAATGTACAAAGCTTGAGGCTATCCTGAAGTCAGGACCATCGTCATCTGAAAATACAAAAACAAAACTGTTTTAAGTTACTATTATTAATTTTTAAATTAAATGTATTGAGTTAACATTTAATAATTAAATAAAGCTTTTCATTCACTAAGGCAGACTATAATTAAGTGGATGAATAATTCAAAACTTTTTGAGGAGGAATAGTTAAGTAATAGTACTCTTTTTTTCTAGTGAACAATATAGGTCTTTGCTTCAAGTAAATAGAGTTTTTTGTTGTAGACTTGAATAATTAATTAATCATTTTTAAATTTCATGATTTTTCAAAAATTTCAAATTTTAGAGCCGGATATCAAATTTTTGAAAAATCATGAAATTTAAAAATGTTTAATTAAAAAACTATTCAAGGCTACAACATAAAACTCTATTTACTTGAAGCATAGACATTTGCCTTTCACTAGAAAAAAAACAAATATATTACCTCTTGCCTTCCCAAAAAAATCGATTTTCACAAATTAATTCGTATAAATTTTAAGAAAATATTTGGACGCTTAGACTTAATTTTAGGTCAGTGATGCTTTCTACCTTTATTTAAGGTTACTTCATGGGCGTATATAGAAAATAATTTCGGAGGGGGCTGGAAAAAGTTCGGGGGGGGGGGGGGGCTGAGACCATTTCCGGTGTATGGAATACTAACAATTTAGATCTTGGAAGAGTTTTAGGCATCTTAAACGCTATTTAACCCAAAATAGAATATATTTTATGAACTAAATGATCTTATTCAATTTATTTTTAAGAGTTTTATGAAATTTTTACCGATCAAATCAAAATTTCGGGGGGCTGCAGCCCCCCCTTTTATAAACCCATGGTTCACTTTATACTGAATAGATTGGTTGTTGTTTGAATGTTCTGTGCGAAATCTCCTTTTCCGTAGAACACAGAAAACACAAAAAAATTGGCATTTTGTTGACACAAACATGACCGCCAACAGTAAAATAAAAATTCAAAAAATATAATAATAACATTTTTGTGTTCTTAATAAGTGGTAGTTTGAATAGTAAAAAAATAACAATTATTAAAAATCATCATGCAACCAATTAAATTATTTCTGGACCACTTCATATGGATTGACCCAACGTCATAGGTCTCCCTGTAAATACCTATAATGCAATTTTGAATTGAACAACTCCCTACAATCTAGGCGGTGAGTAGTGCATTACACGAAGTATTAGAGACGATTTTTACCCTCTCATAACTTCGAACCAGTTAAAGGTAAACCTATGAAATTTTACACAGTTATTATACACATAGATGCGAGTAAAATTGGAAAGTTTCATAATTCTACATTGAATAGTATCCGAGATATAGGCGATGGAAATCGGAATTTATAGGACTCACTCATCAAAATTCTTAGGCATTTACCGAGAACCTAGAAACTTGAAATTTTTCAGGATGATAGAAATAGGGGGTTTTCAAGAAAGGGGAGCGAATGGTGGCAACAAATTATAGAGGAATATCAATATTACCCAGCGCCTACAAGATCCTCTCAAGAATCCTCTATGACAAAATCTACCCTCATGCAGAACGGATAGTTGGCCCATACCAGACCGGCTTTAGGAAAGGCAAATCAACTATAGACCAGGTTTACACCCTACGAATATTAATGGAGAAAGGAGTGGAATACAGGCTGCCAACACACCACCTCTTTGTGGATTTTAAGAATGCCTATGACAGCATTAAAAGGCCCCAGCTTTTTCAAGCGCTAATAGAACTAGGCATACCGCAAAAGTTAACCCGGTTAGCAAGAATGACCATGTGCGAGGCACACAATGTTGTCAGAGTTGTGGGAGGCAGCTCTAGAGAATTTCGTTCAGACAGGGGTCTCCGGCAGGGTGATGGTCTTGCCTGTTTGCTGTTTATATTGGCGCTGGAAAAGGTGGTTAGGGATGCAGGCATACAGAGAACCGCCACTATAGTGAACCGAGGAGTACAGCTTCTAGCGTTTGCGGATGACATAGACATAGTGGCTAGATCCAGGAATGCTATGAAGGAAGCATTTATTGCTTTGCAGGGTGCAGCATAATACCTGGGACTGCAGGTCAATGAAAACAAGACCAAGTACATTGTGGTGGCCGGAGAAGGTCGCCGAGAAGAAGGTGCATCCATAACTATAGGGTCATTAACCTTCGAGTGTGTCCAGGAGTTCACTTACCTGGGAACATTAGTGACGTCGAACAACAACATGGCCTGTGAGATAAGCCGGCGAATTCATGCTGCAAACAGGTGTTATTTTGGACTCACGAAGCTTTTAAGAAGCCAGCTACTAACCAGAACCTCCAAAGTCAGACTCTACAAAACACTGATTCGTCCAGTTCTGACCTACGCCTCTGAAGCCTGGACCATGAGCAAATCCGACGAAAGGAATTTGCTAATATTCGAAAGAAAAATTTTACGTCGGATTTATGGACCACTTAGGGAAGGGGACGTATGGAGGCGGCGTAAGAATCATGAGTTATACGACCTATTCGGAGATTCGGACGTAGTTCGGTATATTAAAATTGGGAGACTTCGCTGGGCTGGACATGTTGCACGAATGACAGAAGAAGGGATTCCCAGGAAAACTCTGGAAGGCCACTTGGACCGCACCAGAAGAAGAGGAAGACCAAGGCTCAGACGGGCTGATGCAGTGGCTGCTGATTCGAGGTGTCTTCTTAATACCCCTAACTGGAAAGTGGCGGCACGTGATCGAGCTGGATGGCGGAAGCTCATGGAGGGGGCCAAGACCCAACTCGGGTTGTAGCGCCATTTAAAGAAAGAAGAAGAAATAGGGGGTTATTAAAGAGAGAAAAAAAACCGGAAAATCCTGAAAAGTTGCGTTTGACGCCCCTTCCAGGGAACTTGTTCTCGCTTCGGAAACCCACCATTCCTTTCGAAACCCATCATGAGGCGTATCAAATGAATCGTCTCAGTAAGAATAACATATATTTGATGATTTATGAAACATATAGACGCACCTTAACATTTTTATGTACGTGTCTATTATGTTCGTAAGGCGACGGCGACATTAGTTAGGCTTGAAATTAAAAGTGTCAGACGAGGAAAAAAGGGCATTTCCAAATAATGATCAGACTAGAAGGCATTATAAAAAAGAAACACCGTCACGATAAGTAGAAAGAATAATAAGACATTGGTCACGTCCCCTCCTCAAGCCAAACATCGACGGCGCCTAATCAAAATTTACTCACAAGTATTGATATCCCCACAAAAAATTAAAGTTGAAAAAAAGAGGCAAAGATTAACTTATAAATAATAAATGCGATCATTATAGGGGCCATCATTTAACGAAAACTGGCCAAGTTGGAATTTCACAAATAAGTAAGAGGATATTATTAGGTTCTTCACAAGGTATTAACAGCCTAAAACTTGGCCCAATGATATCATAACTTTCATAGGCAAACTGTTTTTGGGAGGGGCCTGCAACTTGGACTATTTTTTTCAACGTTATTTTTTTGGAGGGATTGATTGTTTATTACGCTCCTCTGCGTGGTGTCTCCGGTGTAGTGGGAGCAGTTGATATTGGACTCCTGCGTCGCAAATGCGTCAGAGAGCCTGAAACACTAGCCCATGGGTGGAGTGAATAAAAGCTAGGATCTAGCAGGTAGAATCTAGCTTTTCCTCAATACCGAGTGAATAAGCAAGAGCTACTTCTAACTGGGAAGATCTAAGTATGTTAGTCTCAGCTCCTGATAAACTAAGGAAATGCCAAGGGTAGCTGTTACTAGGCCCCTAGCTGCAGCTAGGATTCCTACCTCCCTCCCTCATCCCTCTTCCTTCATGTCAGGGGTTGTTGATGCTTGTACGCATAACCCCATAGGGGGCTGCAGCCCCCTACGAAATCATTCATAAAAAGCTTAAAAATAAATTAAATCACACCACTTTGGACTGAAAAATATTTTCTTTTTGGTGTAATAGCATTTTAATTGGTTAACTAAGTTCTAGATCGATAATAGTCCATACCCCCCAAATGCTCTCAGCCCCTCCCGAATTTATATTCTATTTACGCTTATGCCGACCTGGATCGGTCACTTTTTATAACAATATAATTCAATAAACCTGTGGTAATGGAAAAATCTTAATTACAAGCTGCTATTAAAGAAAGAAAATATGCTTGGGACTGAATTAGTAATGAATTTTCAATTTCCATAGGGAAAACGTCACTGTTGCACAGTTAAATAAGTTGCTGAGTAACATGAAATCAAGCATATAGAAGAAAACCGACCAAAAGGCCGGTTATAAAATTAAAGCAGTGGGGAAAAGCTTTTTACGAGTTATTGATCAAGGACAAATATCCCTGGAAGAATCACAGTTGGATTCACCTACTCATCGACAACAGTCGAACAAGGAAGCAGCATAGATGACGAACCCAGCACTGATTCACAACAACAAATTGCAAATATCCCTGGAAGAATCACAGTTGGATTCACCTACTCATCGACAACAGTCGAACAAGGAAGCAGCATAGATGACGAACCCAGCACTGATTCACAACAACAAATTGCAAATAAAAAATTGAAAAGGTGCGAGAATGGTTGAGGTTTACCTTACGGAAGAAAAGAAAAAAGATCTATCAATTCCAGAACTACGAAGAATTGTTTTACTACAGAAAATGCAGCTAAACAAGACGAAAATACAAGAATACAATACTCCTATTGCTGAGGAACATGCACAAACGCCGCCATTATTGAGTGAAAAGAAACGACAAACTAAAAAGCTAGCATAAGCCAGACCAGACTAGCTTTTTCTTTAGCAATTGCTAACCTTAGACCCTAGTCAGAGCTCTTGATTCACATATTCTACCTAGCTGCAACTAGGAACCGTGATAAACTAAGCAAGTGCTAGGCCTAGTTGTAGCTAACATTTTTATTCACTCGGCCCTTAGCAATTGCTAACCTTAGACCCTAGTCAGAGTTCTTGATTCACATCTTCTACCTAGCTGCTACTAGAACGCTCAGCTAGTTGTAGCTAACATTTTTATACACTTAGAACTAAGCAATTGTTTGGAAAATACTTAGTTCTAGCAACTCCTAGCTTTTATAAACTCCACCCAGTATCTGATACCATTTGTTCACTTCAACCCATGTGTTCCAAAAAGTATGCTTCTGTTTACTGACACCACAACGCCGTGAAAACGTGTGACCAAGGTTCTTCTGGGTACACAGATATAGTCGCCTTTCGACAGATCCATAAGTTCTCCAATTAATTAATTACCATAAGTTCTCGGACCCAAGTTCCAATTTGAGAAGAATTACCCCGAGCAAGTTGAGTCCAATGACTTCGGATACGAAAGAATCTATTCGAAACGGCCTTTACGTCGAAGCGCCGTAAAAAATAAAAAATCTTCAAGAGAAGTTTCAGGAAGTACTCTGGAGACTTTGTGAAAGAGGTTTGTTGTTCGGCGCAAGAGGCGTAATTTCCAAAGTTACATACACGTACTTAGAAGAAGTAGGAAAGCAGAAAAACCACCTTGTCCACCAAACCTTGCTGAGTCGATAATTATTGACTTGTTACGAGTAATAAGCCAACGCAAGTATGCACCCTTGTATTAAACCCTTGAGCCGTCACCTGCTAAAAGCTACCTAAACAAGCCGTCATATTGACCCGAAACCGAAAACCTAAATATTGGATATAATAATGATTTAATGCATATTATTATTACCATTAATAAAATATACGTTGTTTATGAACGTAAAAATCGAGAAAAAAATAAGGAACATGATTCAATCGAGGAATGATAAGCCAAAAGTAAGGCGTGCTCCCAACAGGTTTTATTTTATAAGGCTCGTAACCAAATAATATCGCATTTATACTAGCGTTCTTTGAGTTAAAACTAATTTTTATAGCATTGCAAATAGTAATTGATTGATTTTTGCAAATAAATTGTTTGCATATCCTAAAAAAATGTGGGCCACTTCTTACATTAATGCTGGGGAATATGGAATACCTTCTTCTCTTTCTGGGATTAAGTACATCATGTACATTCTCTTCTATTGGTACAACAAATATATCGTTGCCTTGTAAGTACATGTCGAATTTCATCTATATGTTTCTCGGAATTACAGAGGTTTCTCGAATTACCTGACTCAGTGCTAACTGATGAGTACATCATGTACATTCTCTTCTATTGGTACAATAACTATATCGTTGCCTTGTAAGAACATGTCGAATTTCATCTATATGTTTCTCGGAATTACAGAGGTTTCTCGAATTACCTGGCTCAGTGCTAACTGATGAGTACATCATGTACATTCTCTTCTATTGGTACAATAAATATATCGTTGCCTTGTAAGTACATGTCGAATTTCATCTATATGTTTCTCGGAATTACAGAGGTTTCTCGAATTTACCTCCATACGTAACGCTTACGTTTTTGAGTTCATACGCTTTTAAGTACTCTTTTTATAGGCTTCTTGGGCTAGGAAAACGAATGAAACCATTTTCAAGGCGATAGCTTTAACCGTTTTTGAGAAAATTGGAAAAATAGTTTTTGAATACCGTTTTTGGTTTGGGTACTTGGAATCATGGGATTCAGTTGAAACATTTTCTGCATGTTTTACTATCATTACAACTAATATGTTGAAATTTTGGTTACGTTTGGAGTTAAGGAAGGGTTAGAATAAAATATTTTATTAACAGACAAAAAGTTTTGGTAACTTTGTATATTTTCCTTCATATCTCGAAAAAGGTTGAGAATCTTGGCAAACGAAAGAATACCATTAGAAAGCTTACTAAATGCTCTATAAAAAAGGCTCTGATGAAAGTTTTGATTAGGCGATGTCAATCGGAGAAATACGTGCTTAAAACATTAAAGTAATTGATTTTGCTCATTCGAACTGTTCTTTTTGTCTGTTTTTATTCCTTGTTATTTTTTAATTGCTTATAGTTGGATAATGTATTTTACAATAAAACAGATTAGGCAAATTAAGAAAAATAATTCATTGTTAGAAATATAGCTTGCCAAGAGAAAGAGATTCGATGACGTCTTTTGAATATTTTCAATGGCCTTTATGCTGTTGGTTTTTTTATTTTATTTTTTAATTGATTTTATCTGTAGAATTATTACTATAGTAAAAGAACACAGGAATATGTGAAAATGTTTGATATTTTCCAATTCATTGAAAAGTATGAAATGAAGTATCGGTAGAAGAGGTTTCTAGGGTCTTGCGGACCCGACCCCAGGTATAGCCATAAAACCCTTTGAACAAAGGCGGAGGATAATATTATCTGTTTCTATTCTATGCTTTTCAAATGAGAATAGGGATATGAACAGGAACCGGGGTCTCCCGTGGTCTAATGGCTAGCGCCTTGGATTCATAAGGGGGAGATGGTGGGTTCGATTCCCAACCTCCGGCAGGAATATTATCATCCCACGGCTCGCTGGTAAAATTCCTCGACCCTGGATGTCGGCGCTAATGACCTAGATGTAGATGCGCCGTAAAAAAAAAAAAAAAAAAAAAAAAAAAAAAAAAAAAAAAAAAAAAAAAAAATACTTTTTCTAATTAACTTCTATGTTCCTACGTAATTGAGAAATTAACATATTTTTAAAGCACACACCAAAACTTTTCGTAGACGATAAAGGTCCCATCCTCCATTCGGTAAACTTCGTGCCTTAAAGTCTCATTCACAGCAGCGATTTTTTCCTTCACCTAAAAAAAAAAAATATAAATAAATCAATAAGATAAATACTATTATAAATTAAAAACAAGTTGCTTGTCGTCATTGTGAGACGCAGGATTAATCTATATTTTGTAGTTGTAGATTTCGCAGAAATCACCGAGCAATAATAAGCAAGTCGAGGTGGTAAGGGGAAAAAAAAAGTTGAAAGTATACCATCCCCTGGTGAAACCAAAGAGTACAATCCTATACGGGAGGAGTTGACCTTGGCGACATGCTAGTTGCACTTAATAGGACTAATTACCGCTCCCATAAATACTACATAAATATTTTAAATCAGTTATTAGACTTGATGGTCAATAATGCCTTGCTCTTGTTTAAATTTGTTTATTAGCGCGGTTACTCCCTATCTCCATAGGGAGAACCCGATTATGAGGTTGACCTCATGACGCGATAAAACCATGCCGACCATAAACTTTCTCGTTTCAGACCCCATAGATCACGAAAATATAGGTGGTTCAAATTTGTATATATATATATATATATATATATATATATATATATATATATATATATATATATATATATATATGTATGTATATATTTATATATATGCTTGTCTGTTCGCGCTCCTGACGGCTCAAAAATGGTCCGATTTTGATGAAATTTGGTACAAAAATCTGTCTTCTAATTTGAAAGGTCAAGTTCGTTAACCAGCAGAATCCGCCCAGTGGAAGATAGTTTTTGTGGCGAAATTCGCGCAAAAAAATCGTAACGCTTACGTTTTTGAGTTCATATGCTTGCAGGTACTTGTTTTATATGTTTCTTAACATAGGAAAACGAATGAAACCATTTTCAAGGCGATATCTCTAACCGTACCTGAGAAAAGTGGAATCAATGTTTTTGTAAGTCATTATTTTTTTGAGGGTACTTAGAATCGCGGGATTCAATTGAAATATTTTCTACATCTTGGAAATTAATCCCAACTCATATGTTTATATGTTGGTTATATTTGGAGTTTAGGAAGTATGCAAAAAAAATATTTTATTAATAGACATGAAAAGTTTTCGGATCTTCATACATTTTTCGTAAATATCTCGATAACGGTTGGGAATTCGTGGTAAGTGGAAGGTGACCATTTGAATGTTCACTACATTTTCTACAAAAAAGGTTCTGAAGCAATATTCGATGGGGCAACGTCAATCGGAGATATAAGCGCTTAAAACTTAAAAAGTGTTTGTTTTGTTGTTTTGAAAGGGGTTTTCTCTTTGTTTATCTCACTTTTTAATTAGTTGTTTCTTGTTTTAAATTGCATTTATCAGTAAAATTAGTATAGTAGTAAAATAAGCTAAAAAACTGTGAAAGGTATGGGTAATAATAAGTTTGGAGTGGCTGTGGTACTCAAGATGGCAGTAGCTAATCATGATGACGTAGTTTGTTTTGAATTCTCCTGTCTATATAACCTTCCTCATAGCCTCTGACTGAAGTTATCCTTATTTCTTATTTTATAGAAAGATTTAACCCACGACAGAATGGAATTTTATTCGTTATGAAGAACATATTTACAGTTCATTATAACAGTAAAAGGAATTTGCTAGTAAAACAAGATACTTAAAATGACAACGAATTTTTAGTTGTTTGGAATAGAGCCTTCTAAGCAGTAGTCAAAGAGTAAGTACGTTTTTAGTACAAAATTGTATTGACTTATACAGATTAAGAATTATCCATTTCTGTGTAAGTTGGCTAGCGTCAGTTTCCTGTGATTTGTAATGCTAATATATTCCATTTGTTCGAGATGTACGTAACCGCGCTAAGATGACGCAGTTCCTGCGAGTCGGACTTTTTTATTACCTCTTAAATTTTTAAATTAAATTTTTAGAAACTCTATTGGCCAGAATAACTTAAATACACGACCATTGTTTGATGGTTATTGGACAAAGTGTACTTAAATACACGATCATTGATTGATAGTAATTGGCCAAAGTGTACTTAAAGACACCACCATTGTTTGATGGTGAATGGACAAGGTGTACTTAAAGACACCTCACTATATTTGTTTATGAAGGAACAAAAAAAAATTAAACTTGGCATGTTTTATTTATTTAGAATAAAAAAATTAAGGTTTCGAAAAAAAATAATCATTTCAATTCGTTTTTTGAGTTCCTGGCCAATTAAGGGTTATCTGTATAACACAACTTAAGGAAACGTTTCTAGATCTACACTCAGTCCAGGCAACAAATGCTTGAAAAATGCTATAGGTGGAAATGTTTGGAACACAATTTTTGACTTCGTAACTTTGTTTGGCCTGGATACGAGGTTAACATATCAAAAGTCCTTGCCCGTAGCCTTTGTGCCGGGGGAAGGGGGGTTTAGAAGGTCCCATTTTACGATTTTCGCCCCAAACGCCATCTTCCAGAGGGCGGATTCTGCTGGCGGAACTCGACCTTTCAAATTAGACGAAAGATTTTTGTACTAAATTTCATCAAAATCGGACCATTCATCTAGGAGCTAGAGAGCGAACAGACATATATATATATATATATATATATATATATATATATATATATATATATATAAATGTTTTTATTTTTATGTCTGTTAATAAAATATTTTATTCTAACCCTTCCTTAACTCCAAACGTAACAAAAATTTCAACATATTAGTTTTAATGAAAGTAGAACATGCAGAAAATGTTTCAACTGAATCCCATGATTCCAAGTACCCAAACCAAAAACGGTATTCAAAAACTATTTTTCCAATTTTCTCAAAAACGGTTAAAGCTATCGCCTTGAAAATGGTTTCATTCGTTTTCCTAGCCCAAGAAGCCTATAAAAAGAGTACTTACAAGCTTATGAACTCAAAAACGTAAGCGTTACGATTTTTTTTGCGCGAATTTCGCCCCAAACGCCATCTTCCAGTGGGCGGATTTTGCTGGTTAACGAACTTGACCTTTCAAATCGGGCGACAGATTTTTGTACCAAATTTCATCAAAATCGGACCATTAGGGAGGCCAGAAATCCGCCATATACATATATATATATATATATATATATATATATATATATATATATATATATATATACATATATATATATATATACATATATATATACAAATTTTAGAGAGCGAACAGACATACAGACATATAAATATAAATATATATATATATATATATATATATATATATATATATATATATATATATATATATATATATATATATACTAGCCGACCCGGCGAACTTCGTACCGCCTAACAGTCGATTCTTTAATTTTTTTTTTTTTTTAATACTTATTCTGCTATTTGGGACACCGGGTCAGGTAGTAAGATAAAAAAAAAGTCCGTCACGCAGGAGCTGCATAACTAAGCACTTTCCTCAGAATTTGGGTAGTGTAGACTGCTTTCCAGAACAATTTGCTTAAAATATCCTACATAAATAAAATAAAAACGTGAATAGTTCTCATTTTGTAATGTGTAACTGATCAATTATTAATTTGCTTCCAGAGTTATGTTTACACATGGTACCTACTACACTACGTAATAAATACAAAAATCCTCATATTATCGTATTTTGATCTAACGCAGGAACAGGATACAGTCCCTCTAGTGGTAGAAAGCGCTCCTTGCGGCGGCTTTGTGAACCTACGTCTGCCGGCTTTTCTATTCAAATATATTACAAATAAAACCCCCGCTTTCCGATTGACCGATTCAGCTCATTTTTACAACACTTCTTTCTCATGAGTTACCCACGACGTATACCGCGTTTCGTTACAATACAGCAGAAATTACGACCGGTATGAGTATATTAGGAATTTGGGTCCGGAGTAAACCCCCCCTTCTAATGAACCGATTTAGTTTATTTTTACAACACATATTTACCTGTAGATTACCACTACGAATACCGAGTTTCGTCGAAATATACTAAAAATCACGGCTGGTAGTGGCGAATTGGTATTGTGGGTCTGGAGTAAACCCCCCCCCCCCTCCTAATGAACCGATTTCGTTTATTTTTACAACATATATTTACCTGTGGATTAGCACTACGAATACCGAGTTTCGTCGAAATATACTAAAAATCACGGCTGGTAGTGGCAAATTGGTATTGTGGGTCCGGAGTAAACCCCCCCTTCTAATGAACCGATTTAGTTCATTTTTATATCTCACTTTTCTCTCTATATTAACACTATGAATACCAAGTTTAGTTGAAATATAACAAATATTACGGCTGACATAGTCAAATAAGTGTTTTGGGTTCGTGGTAAATCCCCCCTTCCGGTGGACCGACTTTGGTGGTTAACGAACTCGTTCAATCGTTTGCTAATTGAATGCTATATACCAAGTTTCGTGACGAAAAAACAAAAACTCTGGCCGCTATCGTGTTAAGAGACACACACATATATATATATATATATATATATATATATATATATATATATATATATATGCATATATATATATATATATATATATAAATATATATATATATATATATATATATATATATATATATATATATATATATATATATATATATATATATATATATAAATTTTAACGGGGGTCATTTTCGGTGTCTACTAGGTAGGATCGATAAAGATTTGAAGAAATTTTTCAAAAATTCCGTCATGAGTCCAACCTCAATAGCTACTTTCCTTCGGAGGAAAGTGCTAAAAACGAAAAAAGAAACTTAATAAGTCAACAATTACATTATGTCAAAAAATAAAAATTACAAACACTTAAAATTCTTTTAATAGTCACTATAAATCACAATATCAGTTTTCTGATTATGATACCTACTTATTATATTTCATTTTATTTTTACTTATTCTAAATTAAGTTTCATTTTTATTGTAGTATTTAATGGTACACGATATTTATTGTTTCATTACCTGACGCGTAAACAAACAGGGCAGATGGTTTTCCAAAACGGAAACAGGCAACATACAATTGACCATGCGAGAAACATGGGTTTTCTAGATTAATACCACAAACACTTAATGACTGCCCCTGGGATTCGTTTATAATCAAACTGAGTTCATAGGTCCAATAGCAACACAGTTGTAGGAACTGTAATGAATCGACAGCAGCTCGATTCAAACTTGCACCATTATTAGTCGAATGTCGCGCCTCGCGGGTCTGTCTTAACCGAATTCTTTCATGTTCATTGCGATTTTCACGTTCCTCGACAGTACAATTAGATTGATAATTAATTTCTTTTTGTTTGATTCTTTGAATTTCGGGTTGTTCTGCCTAAATTTGTCCGCCGCCTTATAGGAGGCATATTTAGTAAGTCACAAACACAACACTTTTGTAATTTTATAGAAATTTGTGGCTTTTTAGTAAAAAAGACCCGAAAAGTGTTGTTTTTAGACTTTTTCAAACAATTTTTGAAATTGTTCTCTCCGTAAGAACCATCCTCATACTGGAAGGAATTTGAAAAAAAAAAAATAAGAATTAGCGAAATCGGTTCAGTTGTTCTCGAGATTTGCGCTTACCAACACATTTAGCGATTCATTTTTATATAATAGATATACAAATACGGTAACTGTTAAAAATATTATAATTGAGAACATATGTTTTTATTTTAAAATGAATTTGCGTTAAGGAAGTGAATAAGACCCGAAAAGTGTTGTTTTTAGACTTTTTCAGGCAATTTTTTTAATTTTTCTCTCCGTAAGAACCATCCTCGTACTTCAAGGAAAATTATAAAAAAAAGAATTAGCGAAATCGGTTCAGTTGTTCTCGAGATTTGCGCTTACCAACACATTTAGCGATTCATTTTTATATAATATATATATATATATATATATATATATATATATATATACACACACAAATTTGAAACGCAAAATTTTCTAGTCGGCACTTCTGGATTGCGTCATGAGATAAACCTTGTAAGCGGGGTTCCTCCCTATGGGGCAGGGAGGAACCGCGCTAAAAAATAAATATTCCATGAAAAAATTATTTAAATCTGATGATGCAAGTTATATTTTTGATTTCATAAATGAGTCTCCGAGACGCACAGTTATACGTTCTGCAGATTTTTCGAGATTCAAATATAATACAATTAGAAATAATGCTTTAACTTTGGGATACAATATTTATCCAAGTTACTACCTTATCCAAAAATTAAAAAAAGATTCCGTTAAAAAAAAAACACATTGAAATAAAAATAAAAACAAATTAAAATTTTAAAAATATTATATATTCTTCCATCTTAAAATTCTCTAATTTGAAATAAAAGAAACTAAATAAATCAATTGCTTTTAATTTTTATGACTAAGATATTTTTGTTTAGCTTTAGTTTTGCGTATGTGGACTTGTGAAAAAAATAAAGAGATACATAATATGTATGTACACATTTAAAAGTCATCCTACTTGTTACATCTCAACTGGGGAAATTGCTGATGATGTAGTTGAATAGAATACTGGATTTTCTTTAAAATTGCACAAGAAGCAATACTCTAGGACCAGTAGAAAGGGATATATTAATGAATGTCCGGCCTACCCTGTCACTCACCCCACTGTGTGCTGGTCGTCCTACTCAGCAGCCCCCTGGCCTGGCCCGGGATGTTGCGCAGCTATTTCCATCACGCTGCTTTTCTATCCACATAACTCTCTGGCCTAGCCCTGGATGATGAAGCATCAGTCCCGTCAGCCTGCGTTTCTTCCGATTCAGCCCTCTTTGATGAGAAGCTAAGACGACGAGGAGCTATTTCCACCACGCTGCTTTTCTATCCACATAGCCGTCTGGCCTAGCCCTGGATGATGCAGCATCAGTCCCGTCAGCTTGCGTTTCTTCCGATTCAGCCCTCTTTGATGAGAAGCTAGGACGACGAGGAGCTATTTCCACCACGTTGCTTTTCTATCCACATAGCCTTCTAGCCTAGCCCTGGATGATGCAGCATGAGTCCCGCCAGCCTGCGTTTCTTCCGATTCAGCCCTCTTTGATGAGAAGCTAGGACGACGAGGAGCTATTTCCACCACGCTGCTTTTCTATCCACATAGCCTTCTGGCCTAGCCCTGGATGACGCAGAATCAGTCCCGTCAGCTTGCGTTTCTTCCGATTCAGCCCTCTTTGATGAGAAGCTAGGACGACGAGGAGCTATTTCCACCACGCTGCTTTTCTATCCACATAGCCCTCTGGCCTAGCCCTGGATGATGCAGCATCAGTCCCGTCAGCCTGCGTTTTTTCCGATTCAGCCCTCTTTGATGAGAAGCTAGGACGACGAGGAGCTATTTCCACCACGCTGCTTTCCTATCCACATAGCCTTCTAGCCTAGCCCTGGATGATGCAGCATGAGTCCCGCCAGCCTGCGTTTCTTCCGATTCAGCCCTCTTTGATGAGAAGCTAGGACGACGAGGAGCTATTTCCACCACGCTGTTTTTCTATCCACATAGCCTTCTGGCCTAGCCCTGGATGACGCAGCATCAGTCCCGTCAGCCTGCGTTTCTTCCGATTCAGCCCTCTTTGGTGAGAAGCTAGGACGACGAGGAGCTATTTCACACGACGAGGAGCTATTTCACCCACGTTGCTTTTCTATCCACATAGCCTTCTGGCCTATCCCTGGATGATGCAGCATCATTCCCGTCAGCCTGCGTTTCTTCCGATTCAGCCCTCTTTGATGAGAAGCTAGGACGACGAGGAGCTATTTCCACCACGCTGCTTTTCTATCCACATAGCCTTCTGGCCTAGCCCTGGATGATGCAGCATCATTCCCGTCAGCCTGCGTTTCTTCCGATTCAGCCCTCTTTGATGAGAAGCTAGGACGACGAGGAGCTATTTCCACCACGCTGCTTTTCTATCCACATAGCCCTCTGGCCTAGCCCTGGATGATGCAGCATCAGTCCCGTCAGCCTGCGTTTTTTCCGATTCAGCCCTCTTTGATGAGAAGCTAGGACGACGAGGAGCTATTTCCACCACGCTGCTTTTCTATCCACATAGCCTTCTAGCCTAGCCCTGGATGATGCAGCATGAGTCCCGCCAGCCTGCGTTTCTTCCGATTCAGCCCTCTTTGATGAGAAGCTAGGACGACGAGGAGCTATTTCCACCACGCTGCTTATCTATCCACATAGCCTTCTGGCCTAGCCCTGGATGACGCAGCATCATTCCCGTCAGCCTGCGTTTCTTCCGATTCAGCCCTCTTTGATGAGAAGCTAGGACGACGAGGAGCTATTTCCACCACGCTGCTTTTCTTTCCACATAACCCTCTGCCTAACCCAGGATGATGCAGCATCATTCCCGTCAGCCTGCGTTTGTTCCGATTCAGCCCTCTTTGATGAGAAGCTAGGACGACGAGGAGCTATTTCCACCTCGCTGCTTTTCTTTCCACATAACCCTCTGCCTAACCCAGGATGATGCAGCATCATTCCCGCCAGCTTGCGTTTCTTCCGATGCAGCCCTCTTTGGTGAGAAACTAGGACGACGAGGAGCTATTTTCTCTCCATCCTGTTCTTCATCACACCCACCTCTCACGCCTGGCCTTCATTGTTGAGGAGCTAATCCTACCACCCTGTTTTTTTTTGTTTTTTTTCTATTCAGCTCTAACTCTCTTGACATAACTAAATAAATAGTTCAAGCATGTAGTAAAATAAACGTGCATAATTGAAATACTTACCATTTCCTCAGCGATTGATCTTCTAATGAAGACCCTCGTATCATTCAGTATAACAATTGGATTTTCTTCTTCTGAAAAAAAAATTTAATATACAAATTTCATTAATTTATAAGATTACACGTAAATATGTTTATGATTAACATATGAGGTTGAACTCATAGAAAGAATGTTTAAGGAATGTCACCAAATCTTTTTCGATCCTATCTACTAGACACCCAAATCAAATTGTGGTCATATAAATAGAAAAAAATTAGTTGTAATAATAAACTAAATCGGTTCATTAGAAGGGGGGTTTAATGATTAACCACAGGTCGGTAAAATAGTTTCTAACTTCATTAATGTTAAAATCCTAGTCTATGTATTAATCATCTACCCCAAATTATTCTTTGCTACTATAATTCCAAGAATATTTTGACTTATTCCCAATTAAATCCCACAGTCGGTAAAGTAGTTTCTAACTCTACTCTACATTATTAATTGTTATTATAATCCAAAGTGAATGTCTACTCATTTTTAATGAAATTCAAAAATTTTATAATCCCAATATGATCCGAATTTTATTTTAAACCATTCCTAATAAAATTCAACAAACAAAGAGCCCTCAAAAATAATTATAATATATATAAAATAAATGTTTATTTAAAATCTGTACAATATATATAGTACAATAATTAATTGTGCTGGTCTTGTACACATATCAGTGAATAGTGTAAGGAAGGAGCCAATCATTATTGGCACTTCCTACTGTATGCTAACATTCATATTTTTTTAGTTTTTAATTGCTGTTAGGGTAGCTGATCACGGGGCCAAAGTCTCTTAAGCCTCCTGGGTAGGTCTTCAGAATGAGTCCGAGTGGAAAGGGAATCACCTCTATGATTTGGATGGGATGACAATTTAGAATGGGACAGAATTAGGAAACGGGATTTTGCGAGGTCTTTTACGAAGGGAATATTTAGGTCGTTGTGTATGGTTTTATTAGAGAAATAATAGGGAGCATTGACTAGTATTGTAAAAGAGTGCGCCTTTAAGGCCAAAAAGCGCGGCTCCTAAAAGCTCAAGCTCCCAGAGCTGGGACAGGGCTCGATAGAAGGCGCGAGCCTTGAAGGCTTGGCTTGGTAGAACGCGCGAGCCTCTAAGGCTCGCCTCGGGAGAAGGCGCATGCTTTGAAGCCTTTTACTTTTCATTTCCAAAATGGCGGATGGCGGGCAAACAGCTGTTTCATGAAATATACTTTAGTAGATTCGTCTTAAATTCTTTCCACCACATTGAAAATATTCGCTGGCAATTAAATTTACCATTTCATTGATAAACTAATTACATGGATCACTAATTGGGTAGAAATAGTAACTTTTCCTAAAAAATAAACTCTTCTGTGAGACGGTGATGGCAACACTGTCGTACTTGTTCACAATTGCCATTCTCAACTTTCAAAATATTACCGTTTGTACGTAGTGTGAAAAAATAGTATCACATTAAAATAAAAAGTCACCATAATACATACATAAATTCTCTCTGAAAAATCCAGTAGTATCTAATCCACACACACCAACAAAATTAAAACCAAAATGTGTTATATCTCCTCTAAATAATACAAGTCCATCCAATTTTTCATGAAGATTTGAATCCATAAGAATATAGAATTTAAGAAATCAACTGAATGAGTCACTTTATTTAACTTAATCATAAATTTAATAAACTGAACTTTGTCGAATTTTAATAAACTACAACTGAAGCAAAATAAGAATTATCAGAGATAACAGCTAAATTACCTCCCTTTGTAAATAAAGATGGCGCTAAAAGTTTATGTTTATTATTGTGACATAAATGGTGAGAAATGTCACAAAAAATTGAAATGAATGAAATGTAATAATTATAGAGTAAGTAATTATTGTATATAGATAATCTAGTAAAGCACTGGAAAGGGTTTGACTATAACCGTGCTTGCCGAAGCTCTACCTTCCCAGGGCTCCAAGGCCGAGCCTTCAAGGCTCTAGGGAGAACCTTGCGGAACCTTCAGGGCTTGATAAGGTTAGAGAGGAGCCTCACTCCCGAGCCTTCAACGAGCCCTCAGAGCTCGGGCTGTAGAGACTAGGTTCAAGGTTCAGGCCTGAAGCCTCTAGTCAGGGCTCGCTTTTAACAACACTAGCATTGACTATTCTACGAAGGACTTTGGATTGGAATCTTGTATGTTTGAGTGCTTCCCCATAATTCAAGTCTGTAAGTCCAAATAGGTCTGATTATAGTTGAATCGATCCATGCAAAAAGAGCTTCAGTCCAAAATCAGTAGTTTTGAGAAAACTTGACTGAAGTCCTTTCTACATTCCAATTAAATTGAGAGGTAATCTTAATTTTGAGTATACCGATGGAAAGCTGATTAAATTTTACAACTTTTGTTAGATTCGGCAGTCTGTAAGATTTATTTTGGAAGAGTTAAGTTGTCGCTAATCAGAAGCTTTTATTAATTTCAACTGTTGGGATTGATATTACGGTCTGAATGAGATAATTGTGAATATTGAATGTGCATTACCCTTAAAGAAAATGTAATGCTGATTTTAAAAATGTAATGAATTGTTAGAAAAAAATGTGTACAAGCAGAGAAAAATGGACTTGTACAACTAAAACCGGCTCTTTTCTACAGAACCTCTAAAATGGCATATGTCTGGAACGGAGTGAAATAGAAATAGTCCAGACATATATATATATATATATATATATATATATATATATATATATATATATATATATATTTGTCTGTTCGCGGACGTGACAGGTCAAAAATGCTTGCAAGTTCTAGGCTTCTTGGCTAGTAAAACGAATGAAGCCATTTTTAAGGCGATAGCTTTAACCGTTTTCGAGAAAATTGGAAAAATAGTTGGTGAACCCCGTTTTTGGTTTGGGTACTCGTGGGAATTCAGTTGAAACATTTTTTGCATGTTCAACTTTCATCAAAACTAATATGTTGAAATTTTGGTTACGTTTGGAGTGAAGGAAGTGTTAGAATAAAATATTTTATTAACAGACATGAAATGTTTTGGTAACTTTTTGTACTTTCCTTATTTTTTTTTTTTTATTTTTTTACGGCGCATCGACAAATCTTGGCCATTAGCGCCGACGTCCAAGGTGCAGCCAGGAATTTTCAGAGATGAGAAAATTCCTGCCGCCCGTGGGGATCGAACCCACCATCACCCGCTTATGAATCCAGCGTGCTAGCCACTAGACCACGGGAGACCCCTACTTTCCTTAATATCTCGAAAACGGTTGAGAATCTTAGTAAACAAAAGATAACCATTCGAAAGCTTACTAAATGCTCTACAAAAAATGTTCTGAACAAAGTTTTGATCAGGCGATGTGAATTGGAGAAATAAGTGCTTAAAACGTTGAAGAAATTGATTTAGTTTATTTTTGTTTCGGGTACTTAGAATCATTGGATTTAGTTAAAATATTTTCTGCATGTTTAAAATGCATATAAACTAAAAATTAATTAAATTAAATTCTCTCTAAAAAAAGTCCGTCACGCAGGAGCTGCATAACTAAGCACTTTCCTCAGAATTTGGGTAGTTTAGACTGCTTTTCAGAACAATTTGCTTAAAATATCCTACATAAATAAAATAAAAACATGAATAGTTCTCTTTTAAATTTGTAATGAGTAACTGATCAATTATTAATTTGCTTCCAGAGTTATGTTGACACATGGTACCTACTACACTAAGCAATAAATACAAAAAACCTCATATTATCGTATTTTGATCTAACGCAGGAACATGATACAGTCACTCTAGTGGTAGAAAGCGCTCCTTGCGGCGGCTTTGTGAACCTACGTCTGGCGGGCTTTTCTATTGAAATTTATTACAAATTAAACCCCCGCTTTCCGATTTACCGATTCAGCTCATTTTTACAACACTTCTTTCTCATGAGTTACCGACGTCGTATACCGCGTTTCGTTACAATACAGCAGAAATTACGACCGGTATGAGTATATTAGGAATTTGGGTCCGGAGTAACCCCCCCCCCTTCTAATGAACCGATTTAGTTTATTTTTACAACACATATTTACCTGTAGATTACCACTACGAATACCGAGTTTCGTCGAAATATACCAAAAATCACGGCTGGTAGTGGCGAATTGGTATTGTGGGTCCGGAGTAACCCCCCCCCCCTCCTAATGCACCGATTTAGTTTATTTTTACAACACATATTTACCTGTGGATTACCACTAAGAATACCGAGTTTCGTCGAAATATACCAAAAATCACGGCTGGTAGTGGCGAATTGGTATTGTGGGTCCGGAGTAAACCCCCCCTTATAATGAACCGATTTAGTTCATTTTTATATCTCACTTTTCTCTTTATATTACCACTACGAATGCCAAGTTTCGTTGAAATATAACACATATTACGGCTGACATAGTCAAATTAGTGTTTTCGGTTCGGGGTAAACCCCCCCCCCCCTTCCGGTGGACCGACTTTGGTGGTTAACGAACTCGTTCAATCGTTTGCTAATTGAATGCTATATATCATGTTTCGTGACGAAAAAACAAAAACTCTGGCCGCTATCGTGTTAACAGACACACACACATATATATATATATATATATATATATATATATATATATATATATATATATATATGCATATATATATATATATATATATATATATATATATATATATATATATATATATATGCATATATATATATATATATATATATATATATATATATATATATATATATGTGTCTGTTAACATGGGTCATTTTCGGTGTCTACTAGGTAGGATCGATAAAGATTTGAAGAAATTTTTCAAAAATTCCGCCATGAGTCCAACCTCAATAGCTACTTTCCTTCGGAGGAAAGTGCTAAAAGATTCTGAAACTATTTTTGATAAGGTGATGTAAATCGGAGAAATAAGTGCTTAAAACTTTAAATACTTCTGTTTAGTTCTTATGAACGGGTTTTTGTCGTTCTTTTAGTAATTTTTGTCTCTTTCCCTTAGTTTTTTATTGCTTTTTATTTTTGTAATTCTTATATTAGGTAAATGTATTTGTGTTTAAAACAGGATAGTTGAAATGAGAATCAATTTTCTGTTGTTAGAAATAGATGAGTTAGAAAAATATGAGTACCTTCGCATAATTTCCTAGCAGGCTGAAAATTTACATGAAAGTTAGGGACAACATTTTAAGGGAATTGGGAAAGCCCTTATCGATCCTATGAACAATTTTATTCGAGGTCAAAGTTCGCAAAAAAAGGTTTTTAGGCTTTTTCAGGGAAACGTTTAGATTTATAATAAAAATAGTTTAGAGAAAAAATTTCTGATCATGCAATTATGTACAAAACTTGTCCTCACACTTTTTTTCATTAGATTAACCATTTCTGAGAAAAGGCGATTCCAGAATTTCCTTTACTTCTATTAAACATAATATGCCAGACTACACCAGTGTCTTGTCGATGGGACCGATAAAGCCGCTGTATACCTGGTCCTCTTTCTAAGGTCCTAGTCAGAGTTGGGCAAACGTTAGCGCGCGCTAAAAGCTGATACCTCTCCGCTAATTTAGCGAAACTGTAGAAAGCCAGCCCTAATAATTAGCGGTTAGCGGCGGCTAGTTACAAGTTGTAACTATAGCTTAAGCTATTAGCAATTACGATATTTCATAAATAGATTAGCGGTTAGCGCACTGCCGCCGCTAACCGCTAATTATTAGCGCTGGCTTTCTACAGTTTCGCTAAATTAGCGGAGAGGTATCAGCTTTTAGCGCGCGCTAACGTTTGCCCAACTCTGGTCCTAGTACCGTCAGAGCCATAAAGCTCGCAAAATGACGTGCTTGACATTTGATAATATTAAACTCAAACAAGCTCATGAAGTAGTTCCTCTTTTTTTGTTTCCGTTTACCTCAGTTATTAAATTTTGTTAAGTTGTATGCCTTATTTTTTAATTGGTTTCTGCTATTTTGATTGGATTTTTTTTCAATAATACAAGGCTAGTTAATGAGAAGCATGTTCAGGTGTAAATAGAATATAATTTCCGGGGGGGGGCTGAGAGGATTTTGGGGGTATGGAATACGAACAATCTAGAACTTGGAAGAGTTCGAATATTAAAACGCTATTACACCCAAAAGAATTTTTTTTTCAGAACTGAGTGACCTTTTTGTTATTTTTAAGGTTTTTACGACCATTTTTACCGATTGGGGGGGTGCAGCCCTCTAAGCCCCCACACCCGCCTTATATATGCCCATGCATGATTGTAAGCTCTATTACGCTGGAACAGCAACATTGCAACCCCAACTTCTAACATACTCAGTAATTTGTTGCTAATTTGTTGCTAATTTGTTACACTATTTTCAAATTTGTCGCTCCAGCCGTTTCCGAGAAAACGTGGCTGTGCTAGCGTAATATTACGCCAGCACAGCCACCCCCGTAACTTTTGATCTAATTGTCTGACGAAATTCATATTGGTACGAGAATTTGTTGCTAATTTGTTGCTCTAGAATGACACCAATCACGAATTTGTCGCTCCAGCCGTTTCCGAGAAAACGTGGCTGTGCTAGCGTAATATTACGCTAGCACAGCCACCCCCGTAACTTTTGATCTAATTGTCTGACGAAATTCAGATTGGTACGAGAATTTGTTGCTAATTTGTTGCTCTAGAATGACACCAATCACGAATTTGTCGCTCCAGCCGTTTCCGAGAAAACGTGGCTGTGCTAGCGTAATATTACGCTAGCACAGCCACCCCCGTAACTTTTGATCTAATTGTCTGACGAAATTCAGATTGGTACGAGAATTTGTTGCTAATTTGTTGCTCTAGAATGACACCAATCACGAATTTGTCGCTCCAGCCGTTTCCGAGAAAACGTGGCTGTGCTAGCGTAATATTACGCTAGCACAGCCACCCCCGTAACTTTTGATCTAATTGTCTGACGAAATTCAGATTGGTACGAGAATTTGTTGCTAATTTGTTGCTCTAGAATGACACCAATCACGAATTTGTCGCTCCAGCCGTTTCCGAGAAAACGTGGCTGTGCTAGCGTAATATTACGCCAGCACAGCCACCCCCGTAACTTTTGATCTAATTGTCTGACGAAATTCAGATTGGTACGAGAATTTGTTGCTAATTTGTTGCTCTAGAATGACACCAATCACGAATTTGTCGCTCCAGCCGTTTCCGAGAAAACGTGGCTGTGCTAGCGTAATATTACGCTAGCACAGCCACCCCCGTAACTTTTGATCTAATTGTCTGACGAAATTCAGATTGGTACGAGAATTTGTTGCTAATTTGTTGCTCTAGAATGACACCAATCACGAATTTGTCGCTCCAGCCGTTTCCGAGAAAACGTGGCTGTGCTAGCGTAATATTACGTCAGCACAGCCACCCCCGTAACTTTTGATCTAATTGTCTGACGAAATTCAGATTGGTACGAGAATTTGTTGCTAATTTGTTGCTCTAGAACGACACCAATCACGAATTTGTCGCTCCAGCCGTTTCCGAGAAAACGTGGCTGTGCTAGCGTAATATTACGCCAGCACAGCCACCCCTGTAACTTTTGATCTAATTGTCTGACGAAATTCAGATTGGTACGAGAATTTGTTGCTAATTTGTTGCTCTAGAATGACACCAATCACGAATTTGTCGCTCCAGCCGTTTCCGAGAAAACGTGGCTGTGCAAGCATAATATTACGCCACGAGTTCGGACGCATAGCGCAGGAAATCACGTGACCTTGAGCAAATTTGGTTCGACAAATACGACCGATATTCCATTTTCCCTATATATTTAAGCCGAAATCGCCCTGAGAACACTTTGAAGTGAGTAAGGAATATTTTAAGGTGAGTTGTAATTCCCATGATTTTCGTAGATGATGAAACGTCTGTGTATGTAATTAAACCCTAATTTTTCATATTGTTTACATGGGCGTATATAAGGGGGGGGGCTGAGGGGCTGCAGCCCCTCCCGGAATTTTGATTTCATGGTAAAAACTAGAGACCGAAAATAACTATTTTTATTTCAAATGAGTTTCACTTAACCTTTAATTTTTATTATTAGGAAATAAAAATAGAAATTCCATCGTAATTGATAATATCAATTAGATATAAAATATAAAATACATTATATTTTACTATTTAAAAAAAAAATGTTTAATAATTTTTATTTCAAAACCTTAAAAATAAAAATTATTTGAATAATGTTATTTCGACATTTTTTTATAACAATTTTTTTTTACTTTAACTTTAAACATTATTTTAAATAATAAAAAAAAATTAGTGCTATAATAAATAGAAAGCAATACACAAAAACAAATTCTAGAATATACAATATATACTCATAGAAATCAATTGGATTTAGAGGAACTTTGATTCACTCACATAAACAAATAACTTCTAATAATCAAAAGGTTCTAAATCATGTATTTATTTATTCGGAGGTTAAGAGATATTTAATAATAAAATAATAAAATTAAAATTTAATAAAATATATTTAATAAATATATTTAATAAATAAAATAATAAAAATTAAAAGTTAAGTAATTTTTATTATTGGGAATTAAAAATAAAAATTCCATCGTAATTGATATATTTCATTATTTTTTTATTCGATTGACACCCCCCTTTTTTCCACAATTTTTGATATTTAAAAGCGAAACTTGGTGGGTATTAACGTGGTCGAATGTACATTCATTGGACCTAATGCACGACCCCTCAACTTTCTCCAGTTCTTCTCCAGAGACCCTAACTCTGGAATCTCCAATGGAAAGGGGTTATTTTTATGACGGATTATTGTAGAGAATTGAATTTTAGGTCGATTTTATATCAGTCATTTTTTCGCTAAAGCGCACCAATGAGTAACAAATTGCCAAAAACCGTTAAAACCCTTGTTTTTTGTCACTTTTTCTGCCAATAACGCAGAAAGTATGTCCGTAATGGAAAAAGTAATTGGTATAAACGTTGTAGAGGATTAAATTTTCTTTCCAAAAAGTACCTTTAAATGCCTAAAACGTAAATAGGAATGGAGCAAAACACACTTTTGTTTTTGAAGTTTTCAGAAAAGTTTATGATCAACGTGGTCTACGCTTCCGTAAAACTTAATAAACATTTTCTAAACTTTTTGCTCCACCTAAAAATCAAATTCAATTACTTTATAAAGGCATTAAAATAATAAATTTAAAGCAATAGAACTCACCTAATGATTAGAATTTCGTAGCAATTATTTTTGTGTTGGACGATTTATTTATTTTTTACGGCGTCTTGACATCTAGGCCATTAGTGCCGACATCCAGGGTGCAGCGAGGAATTTCCTAAATAATAAAAGTTGAGGGGTCGTGCATTGGGTCCAATGAATGTACATTCGACCACGTTAAGACCCACCAAGTTTCGCTTTTAAATATCAAAAATTGTGGAAAAAAGGGGGGTGTCAATCGAGTTTTGAACACTCTGTATATATATATATATATATATATATATATATATATATATATATACAGGGTGTTCAAAACTCGATTGACACCCCCCTTTTTATATATATATATATATATATATATATATATATATATATATATATATATATATATATATATATATATATATATATAAATTTGAACCACCATTATTTTCGATCTCTAGGGGATCTGAAACGCAAAATTTTCTAGTCGGCACATCATCACATCACCTGTGTGACTAGGTGTCGTCAGTGTGTTTTGCAAGGAAGCCTTTTGTAAAAACGTTCATAATTTTCGATCTATTTGTTCTGTAATTAACTTTTATGCAAGAATTCATATCAAGAATAATTTTCATTTAATTTTGATGATATCACAAAAAAAACACAAATTACTCTTATTTATTTGCTGTTTTTTTTATTCTAGAATTTCAATTACATTATGAAATTGAGAGATAATCTCCGTTTTGAGTATTCCTTTGGAAATTTGATTAAATAAAACAACTTTTGTTTGATTCGGCAGTCTGGAGGATTTATTTTCGAAGAGTAGTGATTTTCGAAAAGTTGTCACTAACCAGAAGTTTATATTATTATTGTTTGAATTGATACTACGGTTTGAATGAGATAATTGTGGACATTTAATGTACATTAGCCTTGAAGAACATTTATGGGCCTTTATTTCTTTTTTTTATTTATTTAATTTATAGAGTTCTGCAACAGAGGCGAAAAACTCTAAATGTCAGTCGTCAACTTAAAATGTGATATATATGTATATAAGAACAAATGAAGAAATAAAATTGGAAAAGAATGAAGAAAAAAACAAACAAACAAAATAAAATAAAATAATCAAAACAGACAAAATTTAGTAAATTAAATTTTTGTGTATAATAAAGAGTTTTTTAAATGTTTGAGTAATGCATTGATGTGTGGGCTACCTTCTGTCAGTATTTCGTGTAAGTCGTAAGGTATGGTCAGGTTATTGCGTTGTCTGCAGTTGGTAAGTATATGTTTAACGGTCAGAGTCTCGTTACAATATCTACAAGTTGGTCTGTCCTTTCTGTCCAGTCAGAAGGAATGGGTAAGTAAGGTATGGTCAGGTTATTGCGTTGTCTGCAGTTGGTAAGTATATGTTTAACCGTCAGAGTCTCGTTACAATATCTACAAGTTGGTCTGTCCTTTCTGTCCAGTCAGAAGGAATGGGTAAGTAAGGTATGGTCAGGTTATTGCGTTGTCTGCAAATGGTAAGTATATGTTTAACCGTCAGAGTCTCGTTACAATATCTACAAGTTGGTCTGTCCTTTCTGTCTAGTAGGTAGGAGTGGGTAAGTAAGGTGTGTCCAATACGAAGCCTGGATAGGATGACTTCGTCCCGGCGGGACAACTGTTCATTTGTCCAGGCTTTCGTTGTATTTTTGTATATGGGCCTTTAAGAATATGAAAAAGTCCGACTCGCAGGAACTGCGTCATCTTAGCGCGGTTACGTACATCTTGAAGAAATGGAATAGATTAGCATCACAAATCACAGGAAACTGACAGCCACTGCCATCATGATTACCACAGCCACTCCAAACTTATTACCAATACCTTTCACCGTTTGTTAGCTTATTTTACTACAATACTAATTTTACTGATAAATGCAATTTAAAACTAGAAACAACCAATTAAAAAGTGAGATAAAGAAAGAGAAAAACCATTTCAAAACAATCACTTTTTAAGTTTTAAGCGCTTATATCTCTCATTGACGTTGTCCCATCGAATATTGCTTCACAACATTTTTTGTAGAGAATTTAGTAAGCATTCGAATGGTCACTTTCCACTTACCACGATTTCCCAACCGTTATCGAGATATTTACGAAAAATGTATGGAGATCCGAAAATTTTTCACGTCTATTAATAAAATATTTTTTTTCGCATACTTCCTTAACTTCAAATATAACCAAAATTTAATCATCTTAGTTGGGATTAATTTCCAAGATGTAGAAAATATTTCAATTGAATCCCGCGATTCTAAGTACTCACAAAAAAATAATGACCTACAAAAACATTGATTCCACTTTTCTCAGAAACGGTTACATATATCGCCTTAAAAATGGGTTCATTCGTTTTCTTATGTTAACAAACCTATAAAACAAGTACCTGCAAGCATATAAACTCAAAAACGTAAGCTTTACGATTTTGTTTGCGCGAATTTCGCCCCAAACACTATCTTCAAGTGGGCGGATTCTGCTGGTTAACGAACTTGACCTTTCAAATTAGAAGACAGATTTTTGTGCCAAATTTCATCAAAATCGGACCATTTTTGAGCCGTCAGGAGCGCGAACAGACAAGCATATATATAAATATACATATATATATATATATATATATATATATATATATATATATATATACATACAAATTTTAGCCACCTATATTTTCGTGATCTATAGGGTCTGAAACGTGAAAGTTTCTAGTCGGCACCTCCGGATTGCGTCATGAGGTCAACCTCATAAGCGGGTTCTCCCTATGGAGATAGGGAGTAACCGCGCTAAAAAGAGTATTTTATAAAGGGAGCCTGCTAGAGTTGTTGTTACCAGGTATGTAAACATAACATCACGTGGACAAGTTAAGAGAGTTAAGAATGAGGGAGGAAGCGGTGAATTTCCTGTAGCTACTAGGTACTGTCAGATTCCTGTGAAGGCTGATTCTTATAATCTCCCGCTTAAGAATTGGCCATTCCCGACTGACACACTCTTATCTCATGACAAGACAGGACAGACCGACATGTACACAGTGTAACACACCGCTGACTATAAAGCACATACTGACTGAATGTTTACAGCGACAAAACTATGACTTACCTTACAATATGACTGAATTACTCGGCGATGGAAGCAAATATATAGATAACATACTGAACTACCTCAACAAGACCAATCTACTAAACAAATTATAATTATAATTAAACATGAACAAATTATAACAGGACATACACACATATATGTGTATGTATTTTATTTGTCTTAAAATGTTAAAACTATACAGCCGTACTATACTAAAATCTTACATTTGACAATATAAAACTGACAGGAGTGTGAAGCCTCCTTCAACCAACTTAATTGATTATTTGTATAAACTTTATGCATTATTATAATATTGATTTTTCATATATTCAAGTATATTGTAATATTGTATTCTCTTATAAATAGATGTGTATAAAAATTTCAATTTGTATATTTGGGCAAAAATGTGTAAAATAAGATTGTATTTAATTAGATGTAATTTTCGTATGTATATTATATATGTAATTTTTGTTCTGAGCGAGTCACCTTAGTTACGGTCGCTCATAAATAAATAAATAAAATTATAATCTCCCGTTCTCCGGTATGCCATTGCGTCGGTGTTTTAATTTTTCTCAAAATACCAAAACATAATATTAACCTTTAAGTAGAGATGTGGGGAGTTTTCATCACCCCATGACTTAATTAGCACTATATTTTGAATTTAAAAATTTACAATCCATTTCATCGCTTTGGTACCTTCATAAAGAGTAGTTCTCTTCACATTGAGGTTGCAGTCGCATAAAAAAAAACATTATTTGTTTATTTTCTGGGCCTTTTACTGGCTTAGGGTGTTCACAACACTCTACTTATGTAACAAAAATTTAAAATATAATGTCTTCTTTCGACCGCTGTTTCACATTTTATATGAAGAGAATCAAGAAATAATGAAGAGGCGTTTTAAGTAAATGTGTGAAAATGATGGAGAAGATGAGTCTATTGATTCGGACGATGAGGAAAGAGATAGGTATTTTTGAAAAATCTACTATATATTTGTCAAATACCACTCACTCACTCACTCACTTACTGACCTATCATCCCCTAGCCCAAACCACACGACAGAAAATTTTGAAATTTTGCATGGACACTCCCTATAGAACGTAGGCGCTCGCTAAGAAAGGATTTTTTGATATTCGAATTTTTAAATATTTTTAGAGGGGTTTAAAGTTTGTATTGGTTAGAGCAGGCAAACCTAGGTAGAATGCGTTGCTAGGACGATAACAGAACAGCTGTTACTATACTGTATCTAATTCATAGTATTATTTTTAATTGAGGTTAATTTCAACTATCATGGCAGACCTTGAATTACTAAAACTGAGAAATAAAATGTGAATTTTTCCCCCAAAGAGTTTCCGCCAATGACACAAAAATTTAATTTTGCACGGGCCATCCGTTTAAAGTATAAACACTCGCTAAGAAAGGTTTTTTATTTTTATATTCAAACGTTTAAGTACTATTAGGGGGGTTTGAATTATTAAGAAGAAAATGGTTCGATTTTGATAACATTTGGTACAAAAATCTTTCTTCTTATTTAAAAGTTTATGTTCATTAACCACCAATCACGAATTTGTGCTGGCGTAATATTACGCTAGCACAGCCACGTTTTCTCGGTAACGGCTGGAGCGACAAATTCGTGATTGGTGTCATTCTAGAGCAACAAATTAGCAACAAATTCTGGTACCAATCTGAATTTTGTCAGATAATTAGATCAAAAAATACGGGGGTGGCAGTGCTGGCGTAATATTACGGTAGCACAGCCACGTTTTCTCGGAAACGGCTGGAGCGACAAATTCGTGATTGGTATCATTCTAGAGCAAAAAATTAGCAACAAATTCTCGTACCAATCTGAATTTCGTCAGACAATTAGATCAAAAGTTACGGGGGTGGCTGTGCTGGCGTAATATTACGCTAGCACAGCCACGTTTTCTCGGAAACGGCTGGAGCGACAAATTCGTGATTGGTGTCATTCTAGAGCAACAAATTAGCAACAAATTCTCGTACCAATCTGAATTTCGTCAGACAATTAGATCAAAAGTTACAGGGGTGGCTGTGCTGGCGTAATATTACGGTAGCACAACCACGTTTTCTCGGAAACGGCTGGAGCGACAAATTCGTGATTGGTGTCATTCTAGAGCAACAAATTAGCAACAAATTCTCGTACCAATCTGAATTTCGTCAGACAATTAGATCAAAAGTTACAGGGGTGGCTGTGCTGGCGTAATATTACGGTAGCACAGCCACGTTTTCTCGGAAACGGCTGGAGCGACAAATTCGTGATTGGTGTCATTCTAGAGCAACAAATTAGCAACAAATTCTCGTACCAATCTGAATTTCGTCAGACAATTAGATCAAAAGTTACGGGGGTGGCTGTGCTGGCGTAATATTACGCTAGCACAGCCACGTTTTCTCGGAAACGGCTGGAGCGACAAATTCGTGATTGGTATCATTCTAGAGCAACAAATTAGCAACAAATTCTCGTACCAATCTGAATTTCGTCAGACAATTAGATCAAAAGTTACGGGGGTGGCTGTGCTGGCGTAATATTACGCTAGCACAGCCACGTTTTCTCGGAAACGGCTGGAGCGACAAATTCGTGATTGGTGTCATTCTAGAGCAACAAATTAGCAACAAATTCTCTTACCAATCTGAATTTCGTCAGACAATTAGATCAAAAGTTACAGGGGTGGCTGTGCTGGCGTAATATTACGGTAGCACAGCCACGTTTTCTCGGAAACGGCTGGAGCGACAAATTCGTGATTGGTGTCATTCTAGAGCAACAAATTAGCAACAAATTCTCGTACTAATCTGAATTTCGTCAGACAATTAGATCAAAAGTTACAGGGGTGGCTGTGCTGGCGTAATATTACGGTAGCACAGCCACGTTTTCTCGGAAACGGCTGGAGCGACAAATTTGAAAATAGTGTAACAAATTAGCAACAAATTAGCAACAAATTACTGAGTATGTTAGAAGTTGGGGTTGCAATGTTGCTGTTCCAGCGTAATAGGGCTATGATTGTATTGATTTATAGAGCTTTGCTTTAGAATGAGAGCCGGATTGTGTAATTTCCGCTTCTGGGAAAGTAGCTACTGTCGGTTTCCCTGACGCCTTAATATTACTTTTATTCGAGATGTTCGAGAGGATTTTGACAATTTTCATGAGATATAAAAAAAAGAAGTTTGTTTCTATTCTAAGTTTTTCAAATGACACTAGGGATATGAACGCAACCGCGCTAAGATGATGCAGTTCCTGCGAGTCGGACTTTTTTTGCTTATAGTTTCTAAACCGTGCATCGTACAAAAATTTGTATTCTTTGCTTTTTAAAAGTAGATAAAATTAAAAAACTTTTGGTGCTAAAACAAACTTTTTAGGTAAAATAACATCCGACATACAGCTCTTTAAAGTTTGGCTACTTTCCCCAAAAAGTGCAAAATTTGTCAGGCGTGTTTGGAGGGATATGCAGGCCGGAATAATCATCTATGATGATATGTTTTATTTATATTATAGCGCCGTTCCTTCCTCCCTTAATAGGAAGGAATCCCACTTATGAGGCTGTATATTATCAGGGTGTCTACTACTTTCGTGAAAGCCAATTTCGTGACTTTTTCGTTAAAATTTCGCGTTTCAGAACCCCTAGAGACCGAAAATAACGGTGGTTCAAATTTGTATATATATATATATATATATATATATATATATATATATATATATATATATATATATAATAAGATTCACAGCGAAATAATATTATTATTTCGCTGTGAATCATATTTTTTTTATTTGAACGGCTCCTATCTTCTGCGGTGATTCTTTTCCTATTTCTACCTGCGAATTTTCGATGAATCCTCTCCATCTTCGTAAGACTATTCGTTTTCAACTTTGGTAATGATTCATTTTCATTCTCTTGGCTACCACCGAGGTTTTAAAACGCTGGAAAAAGTAGGAGAGAAGCATTACCGCTGGAGATAGAAGCCGTTCCGTCCAAATATAAAAAAATAAATTGATATGTGTATATATATATATATATATATATATATATATATATATACAGGGTGCTTCAAAAAAATGTATACACACTTTGAACTTCCATAGAAAATTTATTTACCGTTCTACAAAGTTAAATTTCAGGAAATTAGAAAGCTGAAAGTCCAATGTAAATGAAACATAAATAACAAATGTTAATACTGTTCAAATTGGTGACCTGCAGCATCAATACAATTCTGAGTACGAGTCACCACTGATTCTGTACATCGTATCAAAACGTCCAATGAGATTTCTCTACACATGGCTTGAATCTCATTCCAAAGAATGTCTAGGTTAGGTGGTTTACGTTTGTACACCTCATTTTTTACTGTGCCCCATAAGAAGAAATCCAGTGGTTTTCGATTTGAAGGCACTGTAACTGGTATTAATTACCTAACAATGCTTGCTGATTCCATATTTCCTGCCATTCGTGCATTATACGGTAATGATATGTTTTATTTTCAACAAGATGGTGCCCCGCCGCACTATCACAGGGACGTACGAGCTTACCTGGATCAAAATTTGACGGGCCAGTGGATAGGACGCAGGGGGCCAATCGAGTTTCCAGCACGCTCCCCAGACCTTACACCACTGGATTTCTTCTTATGGGGCACAGTAAAAAATGAGGTGTACAAACGTAAACCACGTAACCTAGACATTCTTTGGAATGAGATTCAAGCCGTGTGTAGAGAAATCTCATTGGACGTTTTGATACGATGTACAGAATCAGTGGTGACTCGTACTCAGAATTGCATTGATGCTGCAGGTCACCAATTTGAACAGTATTAACATTTGTTATTTATGTTTCATTTACATTGGACTTTCAGCTTTCTAATTTCCTGAAATTTAACTTTGTAGAACGGTAAATAAATTGTCTATGGAAGTTCAAAGTGTGTATACATTTTTTTGAAGCACCCTGTATATATACAGGGTGTCCCGTAAATGTCTAGTCATATTGTGAGGGGTGATAGAGGACCCTTAGGGGAACAAAAAATGTTCTATGACAATTTCCCGAAATCTCGCCCATAAGGGAGAAAACGTCGTTTTATTGATTTTTTAAGACAGGCGTGCTTTTTAGAACAATAATGATTGTAGCTCCGTCCCAGATGGTACTACTAGAAAAAGAGTGAAACCAATCGAAAGCTGAGTACATTTACTATAAGACTAGTTGGGAGTAAACGTTAAAATGAGTGAATGTAAGTATGTATATTCTACCAAAAGAAAGCTATTCTAAATTTCCTGACATTTTATTGATATTTCTTTCCAGCGTTACTCCTCAATGGGCAGGATCTGAGATTTCCGGGTTTCAGAAAAACTTCTTCATTTAACCAGCTTTCCATTCATGTATCACAATCTTGTGTTATTGAAGAATTTGAACGGTTTAAGAACAAAAGTTAACAAAAAAAACATGGATCTGTGAAAAGAAAATTATATTTTTTTCTTTAGTTTATTCAAAAAGCTGAAGTGAAATATTTATTTTTATAAATGTTTACACAAATATGAAGTAAATATTTACTTAAAACATTAAAAAAAAATTACTTCCACGAATATAAAAAAAAATCCTAATACCGTAATGAAATAAAATACACATTTATTTTGAATTTATTAATTCAGGTAACTAATACTAGGTCCAGGAGGCGGCCATTAAGGAAACCGAACCATACATTAACATCAGAAATTATTATTTTGACCTATATCACACATTTGAACACATTTTTAGAGGTATTTATAATCAGAAACAAATGTTTTACCTTGAATTGATACTGATGGCTATGCTTGTGAATCTCACTGAGATTTTCGTGAGCCCATGCGTTTTTGTTGTGGTAATTAAAAATTCGATCCCTCATAAATAAGATGTTCATAGTCCAGCAACAAATGTGTTCAACTGCTAGGGAAAAAGAATAATTTCTGATGTTAATGTATGGTTGGGGTTCCTTAATGGCCGCCTCCTGGACCTAGTATTAGTTACCTGAATTAATAAATTCAAAATAAATGTGTATTTTATTTCATTACGGTATTAGGATTTTTTTTTTATATTCATGGAAGTAATTTTTTTTTAATGTTTTAAGTAAATATTTACTTAATATTTGTGTAAACATTTATAAAAATACATATTTCATTTCAGCTTTTTGAATAAACTGAAAAAAAAAAAAATTTCTTTTCACAGATCCATGTTTTTTTTTTAAACTTTTGTTCTTAAAACGTTTAAATTCTTCAATAACACAAGATTGTGATACATGAATGGAAAGCTGATTAAATGAGGTAGTTTTTCTGAAACCCGGAAATCTCAGATCCTGCCCATTGACAAGTAACACTGGAAAGAAATATCGATAAAATGCCAGGAAATTTAGAATACCTTTCCTTTGGTAAGATATACATACTTACATTCATTCATTTTAACGTTTACTTCCAACTAGTCTTATAGTAAATTTACTCAGCTTTCGATTGGTTTCACTCTTTTTCTAGTAGTACCATCTGGGACGGAGCTACAATCATTATTCTTCTAAAAAGCACGTCTGTCTCAAAAAAGCAATAAAACGACGTTTTCTCCCTTATGGGCGAGAATTCGGGAAATCGTCATAGATAATTTTTTGTTCCCCTAAGGGTCCTCTATCACCCCTCACAATATGACTAGACATTTACGGGACACCCTGTATATATATATATATATATGTGTGTGTGTGTGTGTGTTTGTTATACGTACCGCTGAACTGCTTGAAATGATCAAGCTCTATTTCATTTAATTGTTTTTCGATGTTTACACATCTCCTCCGGCGATGCACGGGAGCATTCCTTGCCTGAAACTATTAAAAAGGTTAATTAAAGAACAGCCTAAATATTCAATTCTTACATTCCCTACGTTATTTTATAAGTATACTTGTTTTGCATTATTTTATTTAGACAACAAGGTTAATTACATTATTTTAGTGAGCTATCTTTTGGTCAGTTCCCGCATTTTCAAATTCCTATTTCAATGAACAAATGATTATTTCCGGTTTTGGAACGAGAGTATTGAGGTTTTTACAGGTCAGGAAAGGGATATATTTTTATTTTTATCAATACTTAGCTAAAACTAAGGCTAAAAGAATTTAAACTCTATTGTTGCCCGCTCAAATAGTTTAGTTGGATGGATGTATAAAGGATGTTTAAAAATCGATTGACATCCCAATTTTTTCCCACAATTTTTTAAATTTAAAAACCAAACTTGGTGGGTCTTAACGTGGTCGAATGAACATTCGTTGGACCTAATGCACGACCCCTCAACTTTCTCCAGAGAACCAAACTCTGGAATCTTCAATAGAAAGGAGTTATTTTTATGACGGATTACTGTAGAGCATTGAATTTTATTATGTCATTTTTTCGCTAAAGCAGCAAGTAGGAAATTGCCAAAAACCGAGAAAACCCTTGTTTTTTTGTCATTTTTCTGCCAATAACAAGAAAGTATGCCCGTAATGAAAAAAGTAGTCGATATAAACGTTGTAGAGGATTAAATTTACTTCAAAAAAGTACCTTTAAATGCCTAAAATGTTAATAGGAATGGAACAAAACACACTTTTGTTTTTAAAGTTGTCAGAAAAGTGTATTATCAACGTGATCTACGCTTCATTAAAATGTCTCCTACACTATTTTTGCTCTACCTAGTTTGGGATTTAAGAACGTTTGAAGATAAAAAAAATCAAATTCAATTACTTTATAAAGGGATTAAAATATAAAATTCAAAGGAATAGAACTCACCTAATGATTAGAATTTTGTAGTAATTATTATTGTGTTGGACGATTATTTTTATTTTTATTTTTATTTTACGGCGCCTCAACATCTAGGCCATTAGTACAAACATCCAGGGTGCAGCCCCCAACGAGCCGTGAGATAAGAAAATTCCTGCCGCCGATGGGGATCGAACCCACCATCTCCCGCATATGAATCTAAGGCGTTAGCCATTAGACCACGGGGAGATCCCTCTTTTCCTTTAACTTTAATATTTTATTTTTTAATCCACAGTAGTGGAACTTGATTTTTGAAAATACAAGAAATAGCAGTGATTTTGTCAACATTTTTATATTAATTTAGTCTTTAAACTTTCTTAAATTCCTACATAGGTTAAATTCCTAGGTAGGAAAAAATAGTTTAGGACATTTTTATTAAGTTTTAACAGTAACTGTAGTCGGGCATTATTCCGCCAAGTTTCTTGCACCTTACTCCTTCGTGCATCGAAACGAGTAAACCCCTCGCTTCGGCTCGCCGGCGCACAGTGGTATTTCTTGCACCTTACCTCTTCACGCATCGAAACGAGTAAACCACTCGCTTCGGCGCGCCGGCGCACAGTGGTATTTTTCCCTGTTCTAGCTGGACAAAATTATTTTATCACGTATTCTTATTTGTAACGACTTGCTGATCACGAATATACCCTATTTTAGGGGTGGGAAATGTAGTCTTACCGTAGTTTTCCAACTTTTCAGCAAAAAAGGCCGTTTTTATTACGTTCTAAGTGTTAAACAAAATTAAAAATTTTTAATTTTTTTTTTATTATTATAATTTTCTTATACATTTTTTAACTTGTTTAAAGGCAACAAAAAGCATCAAGACTATGTATTGCAAATAATAATAATTGAAAAAAAAATACATTGAAAATAATAATTGAAAACACAATAGAACAAAAATATAATCAAAATTAATTTATCAGAACTAATAAATCATTCTTGGTCAAGTAACGTTTCATTCAACAAATTAATTATTTCACTTGTGAAGGAATGAAACTCTTCTTTATGTCGACGAATTTCTGCACTCATACTAGAAATATACGGATCGCTCGAGTATAGTAAACAACGAAATACATCTTCAATATTCGATAGCCCCCACTACTGGCAGATACACTTAAATCTTCTTCTACATCTGTGTGTGTATCGTAATCTAAACTTGTATCAAGCCATTCACCAAAACATTTCTCAATAACACTTTTTGTTCGGTTTGCTGTTTGCCACATATCTCGTAAATGTCTTAAGAATATCTTGATTTTTTTTTCTCTCTTCTCTTCTGGTAAATGAAATTGTTGGTGTACATTTTTTATACCTTCCTGTTTTTTTTTGTTTTTTTTTTTTGACTTCGTAAGATCCAAACTTCGAAAAGTTCCCTTTTCGATATGAGCATTTTTTTCAGAAAATCAGTTATCATTTTTAAATTGGCAGATTCTGGCAGCTAATTCTTGCTTTTCCAAGTTAATACTTAATTGACAAATAAGAAAAAATTAAAACTAGCCCGGACAGCAAAAGTTCTGTACCATGATAACTTACCAATAAGGGTATTACAAATCGCATTGCGTAAAGCAAACATTAATGGTAATTTATTATGATAAATACTGAAAGACGATCATACATACCTTTCTGAAACATGAAATAAATTTGTAGTACTGACAAATCATTTTCATTTCAAACTGTAGTATTCATTCAAAGATGGAGTAATAAACTTTGCGGCATGACATACCCTAATATAAACAATCCGTAATTCCTAAATGCTGGCGTATTTGAGCCGACTTATTCTTGTTTTGTAATCCATATAAAATACTACCAGGTCCAATTAAAGATTTGTTTTCATGAATTTTTCGAATTTTGCCCAGCTAGATCAGTTAAAAATACCACTGTGCGGCGGCGGCAGGAATTTTCTTATCGCACGGCTAGTTGGGAATTCCTCGCTGCCCCCTGGATGTCGGTACTAATGGCCTACATGTCGAGGCGCCGTAAAATAAAAAAAAAAATCGTCTAACACAAAAATAATTACTAAAAAATTCTAATCATTAGGCCAGTTATTATTATTTGCAATACCTAGTCTTCATGCTTTTTGTTGCCTTTAAACAAGTTAAAAAATGTATAAGAAAATTATAATAATAAAAAAAAAATTAAAAATTTTTAATTTTGTTTAACACTTAGAACGTTATAAAAACGGCCTTTTTTGCTGAAAAGTTGGAAAACTACGGTAAGACTACATTTCCCACCCCTAAAATAGGGTATAATCGTGATCAGCAAGTCGTTACAAATAAGAATACGTGTAAAATAATTTTGTCCAGCTAGAACAGGGAAAAATACCACTGTGCGCCGGCGCGCCGAAGCGAGTGGTTTACTCGTTTCGATGCGTGAAGAGGTAAGGTGCAAGAAATACCACTGTGCGCCGGCGAGCCGAAGCGAGGGGTTTACTCGTTTCGATGCACGAAGAGGTAAGGTGCAAGAAATACCACTGTGCGCCGGCGCGCCGAAGCGAGGGGTTTACTCGTTTCGATGCACGAAGGAGTAAGGTGCAAGAAACTTGGCGGAATAATGCCCGACTACAGTTACTGTTAAAACTTAATAAAAATGCCCTAAACTATTTTTTCCTACCTAGGAATTTAACCTAGGTAGGAATTTAAGAAAGTTTAAAGACTAAATTAATATAAAAATGTTGACAAAATCACTGCTATTTCTTGTATTTTCAAAAATCAAGTTCCACTACTGTGGATTAAAAAATAAAATATTAAAGTTAAAGGAAAAGAGGGATCTCCCCGTGGTCTAATGGCTAACGCCTTAGATTCATATGCGGGAGATGGTGGGTTCGATCCCCATCGGCGGCAGGAATTTTCTTATCTCACGGCTCGTTGGGGGCTGCACCCTGGATGTTTGTACTAATGGCCTAGATGTTGAGCCGCCGTAAAATAAAAAAAAAATCGTCTAACACCAAAATAATTACTAAAAAATTCTAATCATTAGGCCAGTTCTATTCCTTAAAATTTAATAGTATATTTTTTAATCCCTTTATCAAGTAATGGAATTTGATTTTTTTTTGTCTTCAAACGTTCTTGAATCCCAAACTAGGTAGAGCAAAAATAGTTTAGGATATGTTTATTAAGTTTTAATGAAGCTTAGATCAAGTTGATAATACACTTTTCTGACAATTTCAAAAACAAAAGAGTGTTTTGCTTCATTCGAGTTATCATTTTAGGCGTTTAAAGGTTCTTTTTGGAAAGTAAATTTAATCCTCTACAACGTTTATATCGACTAACTTTTTCATTAAGGGTATACTTTCTACGTTATTGGCAGAAAACAAATAAGGGTTTTCACGGATTTTGGCAATTTGCTACTTATTGGCGAGCTTTAGCGAAAAAATTAAAGATATAAAATCGACATAAAATTCAATTCTCTACAATAATCCGCCATAAAAATAACCCCTTTCCATTGGAGATTCCAGAGTTAGGGTCTCTGTAGAAGAACGGGAGTAAGTTGAGAGGTCGTGCATTAGGTACAACGAATGTTCATTCGACCACGTTAAGACCCAAGTTTCGTTTTTAAACTTAAAAAACTGTGAGAAAAAAGTGGGGTGTCAATCAAGGACCGAAATAAAAATTAAATGTTTCCTAAAACTTATGACAAAAAAATTACTTCATAATTTACATTGTTTTAAAAAAATCATAAAATAAATCAATTACGATAGAATTTTTATTTTTATTTCCCAATAATAAAAATTAAAGGTTAAGTGAAACTCATTTATTAAATATCTCTTATCCTCAGAACAAATAAATAAATACTTGATTTGGAACCTTTTGTTTATATCAGTGAATCAAAGTTCGTCTAAATCCAATTGATTTGTATGAGTATATATTGTATATTCTAGAATTTGTTTTTGTGCATTACTTTTTTTTTTGTTTTTGTTTCTATTCATTATTAGTCGCTATGTGTGCGAGCTCTTAAAATCAATAAATCAATTCATTATGGCACTAATATTGTTTTTTTTTGTTTTTTTTAAATAATGTTTAAAGTTAAAATAATAAAAAATTGTTATTAAAAATTTTAATAAAAAAAAATTTTCAAAAAACATTATTCAAATAATTTTTATTTTTAAGTTTTTGAAATAAAACGTATTAGACAATTTAAAAAAAAAATAATATACAATATTAAAAATAGAAATTAAAGGTTAAGTGAAACTCATTTGAAATAAAAATTAATAGTTATTTTCGGTCCCTGGTGTCAATCGAGTTTCACATTTGATCCGCTATTATATTATTGGTCTATGGGATCTGAAACATCTGAAACAAGAAAGTTTCTTGTCGGCACTTCCGGATTGCGACATGAGGTCAACCTCATATATATATATATATATATATATATATATATATATATATATATATATATATATATATAGGAAATAATTTCGGAGGGGGCTGGGAAAATTTCGGGGGGCTGAGACCATTTCCGGTGTATGGAATACTAACTATGTATTTAGATCTTGGAAGAGTTTTAGCCAACTAAAACACTATTACACTCAAAATAGAATATTTTTTATGAACTAAATGATCTTATTTAATGTATTTTTAAGGATTTTATAACATTTTTACAGATCAAATCCAAATTTTGTTAGAATCATTCTTTTAATAATTTGGAATGGAGCCGATAGTGGGACGACCTATTGACCTATTTTGTTTTTAGGAAGTTCTTAGATTAAATTTGATTGAAAAAAGTATCTACCCTTATAATTCTTCTATTGCCTGATAATTCTTCTATTGCCTGATGTTGACCAGCTTCAGGTTCCCTCGCCTGTGTATGAGGTTCTTCACATTTGGGTGTTTTCCTGGGTCTTCCTCTTTGTCTTTTAATGTTCTCATTCTAGAATAAACACAATACAATACAATGGTATGAGATTTTTTTTAAAATGTATATTTTTATTTCTAATTAAGACTAATTAGATTTGTTCTATATTTTCATTGTTTAATGCATTCTTAATATATAATAAATTTTAAATATTTCTTATATTACTGCCGCCGCACAGTACTGCAGATGGCGTGTTTAGCGTGAAAATATTATATCTCTAATAACTGTCTGTCTTATTATTATAATATGTCGTATTATTATAATACGTCATCGAATCTCTTTCTATTGGCAAGCTATATTTCTAGTAATGAATTGTTTTTCTTATTTTGCCTAATCTGCTTTATTGTCAAATACATTATCCAACTATAAGCAATTAAAAAATAACAAGGAATAAAAACAGACAAAAAGAACCGTTCGAATAAACGAAATGAATTACTTCAAAGATTAAGCACTTATTTCTCCGATTGACATCACCTAATCAAAAATTGTTTTAGAATATTTTTTGTAGAGAATTTATAAAGCTTTCAAATAATTTCTATCCACTTATCACGATTTCCCAACCGTGTTCGAGATATTAATGAAATTATACGAAGTTCCCAAAACTTTTCATGTCTGTTCATAAAATATTTTATTCTAACCCTTCCTTAACACCAAACGTAACCAAAAGTTTAACATGTTAGTTTTGATGAAATTCTAACATGCAAAAAAATGTTTCAACTGTATCCCATGATTCTAAGTAACCAAAACAAAAACTTGATTTAACAACTTTTTTTCCGACTTTCTCAGAAACGGTTAAAGCTATCGCCTTAAAAATGGTTTCATTCGTTTTACTAGCCCAAGAAGCCTATAAAACGAGTACTTACAACCATATGAACTCAAAAATGTAAGCGTTACGATTATTTTGCGCGAATTTCGCCCCAACCGCCATCTTCCAGAGGGCGGATTTTGCCGGTTAACGAACTTGACCTTTCAAATTGGACGACGGATTTTTGTACCAAATTTCATCAAAATCAGACCATTAGGGACGCCAGAAATCCGCGAACAGACAAATATATATATATATATATATATATATATATATATATACATATAGATAAATATATATGTATATATTTGTCTGTTCGCTCATTTCTGGCTTCCCTAATGGTCCGATTGTGATGAAATTTGCGTTTGGGGCGAAATTTGCGCAGGAAAAATCGTAACGCTTACGTTTTTGAGTTCATAAGCTTGTAAGTACTCTTTTTATAGGCTTCTTGGGCTAGGAAAACGAATGAAACCATTTTCAAGGCGATAGCTTTAACCGTTTTCGAGAAACTTGGAAAAAAAGTTTTTGAATACCGTTTTTGGTTTGGGTACTTAGAATCACGGGATTCAGTTGAAACATTATCTGCATGTTCTACTTTCATTAAAACTAATATGTAGAAAGTTATGTTACGTTTGGAGTTAAGGAAGGGTTAGAATAAAATATTTTATGAACAGACATGAAAAGTTTTGGTAACTTTGTATACTTTCCTTAATATCTCGAAAAAGGTTGAGAATCTTGGTAAACAAAAGATTACCATTAGAATGCTTACTAAATGCTCTACAAAAAAGGTTCCAATGAAAGTTTTGATTAGGCGATGTCAATCGGAGAAATAAGTGCTTAAAACTTTAAAGTAATTGATTTCGCTTATTCGAACTGTTCTTTTTGTCTTTGATTTTGGTACTTAGAATCATGGGCTTCAGTTGAAACATTTTCTCCATGTTTGAATTTTATCAAAACTAATATGTTGAAAATTTAGTTACGTTTGGAGTAAAGGAAGGATTAAAATAAAATTTTTCATTTTTAGACATGAAAAGTTTTGGGAACTTCGTATATTTTCATTAATATCACGAAAACGGTTTGGAATCTTGGCAAGCAAAAGATTACCATTCGAAAGGTTACTAAAGTTTCTACAAAAAATGTTTTGAAGACATTTGCGATGGGATGGTCATATTTGGAGAAATAAGTGCTTAAAACATAGGTAATTTCGTTCATTTGAACGAATCTTTTTGTGTGTTTCCTACAGTTTTTTTTTTCACTGCTCGTTATTTTTGTGATTGCTTATAGTAGTCAAATGTATTAGTCAATAAAACAGGATACGTATATATAGAAACAATATTTTGTTTCAACAGTATCTTGGAATTCGAAGATGCCCTATGAATATCTAGATGACTGTACTGGTGTTGATTTCGTTCTTTAGAATTGTTTTTGGTATTCCCTATTTTCAGAAGTTTTTATCTATTTATTAATTTTTTTTTTTAAATTCATTGAACGAAATCATATGAATTCGAAGGTGAGGAGCTAGGAGGCTTGGGGTGGGGGGCGTTTTCCCTGTCCCCAGGTACTCTCGTCTCCCTGTGTACCCTCGTCATCTTCAAGTCTTTGTCTAGAGTCATAAAGATAAGCCTCCAAACAACTTTAGGAATGTAGGATTTCTAATTTTTGCCAGTATCAGAACAGCCGCTCTTTACATACCACAGTGGTACAGACGTACCGGTCTATACTAGTTGCACTCCACACGGTGGTAGTACTTGGTGTATGCCACAGCGGATCGCTCATTATAACCTTATTTTATACGTATTAAATAGGTACCTAAAAAAAGTTTATTTGTGTATAAGTGTTGCGTTATTGGGATTAGAATAAAATATTTTATTAACAGACATGAAATACTTCGGAATCTTTGTATATTGTCCTTAATTTTTTTTAGCGCGGTTCCTCCCTCCCCCATAGGGAGGAACCCCGCTTATAAGGTTGATACAATGAAACAATCCGGAAGTGCCGACAAGAAAATTTCGCGTTTCAGAACCCCTAGAGACCGAAAATAACGGTGGTTCAAATTTGTATATATATATATATATATATATATATATATATATATATATATATATATATATATATATTTATATATATATTTGTCTGTTCGCTCTCTAGCTCGAAGACGAATGGTCCGATTTTGATGAAATTTGGTACAAAAATCAGTCGTCCAATATGAAAGGTCAAGTTCGTTAACCAGCAAAATCCGCCCACTGGAAGATGGAGTTTGGGGCGAAATTCGCGCAGAAAAAATCGTAACGCTTACGTTTTTGAGTTAATAAGCTTGTAAGTACTCTTTTTATAGGCTTCTTGGGCTAGGAAAACGAATGAAACCATTTTCAAGGCGATAGCTTTAACCGTTTTCGAGAAAATTGGAAAAATAGTTTTTGAATACCGTTTTTGGTTTGGGTACTTAGAATCATGGGATTCAGTTGAAACATTTTCTGCATGTTCTACTTTCATTAAAACTAATATGTTGAAATTTTGGTTACGTTTGGAGTTAAGGAAGGGTTAGAATAAAATATTTTATTAACAGACATAAAAAGTTTTGGTAACTATGTATATTTTCCTTAATATCTCGAAAAAGGTTAAGAATTTGGTAAACGGAAGAATACCATTAGAAAGCTTACTAAATGCTCTACAAAAAAGGTTCTGATGAAAGTTTTGATTAGGCGATGTCAATCGGAGAAATAAGTGCTTAAAACATTAAAGTAATTGATTTTGCTTATTTGAACTGTTCTTTTTGTCTGTTTTTATTCCATGTTATTTTTTAATTGCTTATAGTTGGATAATGTATTTTACAATAAAACAGATTAGGCAAAATAAGAAAAACAATTCATTGTTAGAAATATAGCTTGCCAAGAGAAAAAGATTCGTTGACGTCTTTTGAATATTTTCAATTGCCTTTATGCTGTTGGTTTTTTTATTTTATTTTTTAATTGATTTTATCTGTAGAATTATTACTATAGTAAAAGAACACAGGAATGTGTGAAAATATTTGATATTTTCCAATTCATTGAAACGTATGAAATGAATTATCGGTAGAAGAGGATTCTAGGGTCTTGCGGACCTGACCCCAGGTATAGCCAGCCATAAAACCCTTTGAACAAAGGCCGAGGAAAATATTATCTGTTTCTATTCTATGCTTTTCAAATGAGAATAGGGATATGAACAGGAACCGGGGTCTCCCGTGGTCTAATGGCTAGCGCCTTGGATTCATATGCGGGAGATGGTGGGTTCGATTCCCAGCCTCCGGCAGGAATTTTATCATCCCACGGCTCGCTGGTGAAATTCCTCGCTACACCCTGGATGTCGGCGCTAATGACCTAGATGTAGATGTGCCATAAAAAAAAAAAAAAAAAAAAAAAAAAAAAAAAAAAACTGGAACCGCGCTAAGATGACGCAGTTCCTGCGAGTCGGACTTTTTTTCTTTTATGGTGTATCGAAATCTGAGTCATTAGCACCATTTTTTCCTTATGAGCTTATATAATACTTAGATTTAGCTAGCAACAATATTTTACACCGCAATTAAAGTGATTTGCTCTTCTTATAAACATAATATTTATATTATAATATAAACATAATACATTAATTTGTCTGACAAAAAAAAAGTCCGACCCGCAGGAACTGCTTCATCTTAGCGCGGTTCCGTTCTTATCTCAAGTGCGATTAGTGAAGGAATATAGCAGCTATCGGTAGGTATTAGCACCATTTTTCCCCCTTAATATCTTCAAAACAGTTAAGAAATCGTGGGAAGTACGATTTAACCATTCAAACGCTTACTAATTTCTCTAAAAAAAAGATTTTGAAGCAAATTTCGATGGGGCAATGTCAGTCGGAGAAGTAAGTGCTTAAAACTACGAAAGTGTTAGTTTTGTTATTTTAAACGGGTTTTTGTCACTGTTTACCTCACTTTTGTTTTTTAAGTTTATTTAACGGTGGAATGAGTATTTCATTAAAGCTGAGAAAATAAGAATCATATTGGTAATAGAGTTTTCCTAGAGTGAGCGTCGCGATGACGGGAGAGTCCCATCCGCTTAGAAAACTGTCAGTTTCCATGTGTGCCGCTTTAAGCTTCCTTCTCTTTGAGATTTCATTTTATATTTTTAACGAAAGATCAAAACCTACCGATAGCTGCTACTATTCCTTTACTAATCGCACTTCGGATAAGAACGGAACCGCGCTAAGATGATGCAGTTCCTGCGAGTCGGACTTTTTTATTCCTTGTTATTAGCGCGGTTCCTCCCTCTCCCATAGGGAGGAACCCCGCTTATAAGGTTGATCTCATGACTCAATCCAGAAGTGCCGACTAGAAAATTTTGCTTTTCAGAACCCCTAGAGACCGAAAATGATGGTGGCTCAAATTTGTATATATATATATTTATGTATATACATATATATATATATATATATATATATATATATATATATATATATATATATATATATATTTGTCTGTTCGCTCTCTAGGTAGAAGACAAATGGTCCGATTTTTATGAAATTTGGTACAAAAATCCGTCGTCCAATTTGAAAGGTCAAGTTCGTTAACCAGCTAAATCCGTCCACTGGAAGATGGCGTTTGGGGCGAAATTCGCGCAAAAAAATCGTAACGCTCACGTTTTTGGGTTCATAAGCTTATAAGCACTCGTTTTATAGGCTTCTTGGGCTAGGAAAACGAATGAAACCATTTTCAAGGCGATAGCTTTAACCGTTTTCGAGAAAATTGGAAAAATAATTTTTGAATACCGTTTTTGGTTTGGGAACTTAAAATCATGGGATTCAGTTGAAACATTTTCTGCATGTTCTACTTTCATTAAAACTAATATCTTGAAATTTGTGTTACGTTTGGAGTTAAGGAAGGGTTAGAATAAAATATTTTATTAACACACATAAAAAGTGTACCTTCCTTGTAAAAAAACTTTGTATACCTTCCTTAATATCTCGAAAAAGGTTGAGAATCTTGGTAAACGGAAGAATACCATTAGAAAGCTTACTAAATGCTCTACAAAAAATGTTCTGATAAAAGTTTTGATTAGACGATGTCAATCGGAGAAATAAGTGCTTAAAACTTTAAAGTAATTGATTTCGTTTATTCGAACTGTTCTTTTTGTCTGTTTTTATTCCATGTTATTTTTTAACTGCTTATAGTTGGATAATGTATTTGATAATAAATCAGGTTAAGCAAAATAAGAAAAACAATTTAATGTTAGAGATATGGATTTCCAAGATATAGCTTTTCAACTGCCTAGCGGGGTCCTTCCTAGGGCGGGTTGGCCTATCCAGGTATGATCGTAAATAAGACCTTTCTTGAAACTAAAGATGGAACTGTCAACTTTGGTCCTCCTCTGCCTCCCGGCACTTTCAATGCTGACGAAGGCTACCAATGAGTAGCTGAAACGTCCTAAATATAGATTTTTTAACAAAAATCGTATTGAGGGTTCTTTAGCCGAATCCCAACCATTCCATCATTACTTATCACCTCGACGGCTAACTATATAATCTTCATGCTTTCTAGAAATGTGGGCCCAAAATAATTACAGCTTCTATTTAAATCATTTTAAATGAGTCTAGAGATAAGAACGGAACCGCGCTAAGATGATGCAGTTCCTGCGAGTCGGACTTTTTTTTTAATTGCTTATAGTTGGATAATGTATTTGAAAATAAAACAGGTTAAGAAAAACAATTTAATGTTAGAGATATGGATTTCCAAGATATAGCTTTTCAACTGCCTAGCGTCCTTCCTAGGGAGGGTTGTTTGTCTTTGATTTTGGTACTTAGAATTATGGGATACAGTTGAAACATTTTCTGCATGTTCGAATTTCATCAACACTAATATGTTGAAATTTTGGTTACGTTTGGAGTAAAGGAAGGGTTAGAATAAAACATTTTACTAACAAACAAGAAATGTTTTGGTAACTTTGTGTACTTTCGTTAGTATCTCGAAAACAGTTGACAATATTGTGAAACGGAAGATTACTATTCGAAAGCTTACTAAATTCTCTACAAAAATGGTTCTGAAGAAAGTTTTATTCAGGCGATATCAATCGGAGAAATATGTGCTTAAAACTTTAAAGTAATTGATTTCGTTTATTCGAACGGTTCTTTTTGTCTGTTTTATTCCTTGATATTTTTTAATTGCTTATAGTTGAATAATGTATTTGACAATAAAACTGGTTAAGTAAAATAACAAAAAATAATTTATTGTTAGAAATACAGAGTTCCAAGATTCCAAGACCTCGTAATAAGCGGGACCGTTTCTAGTGTTAGCAAACCCTTCCAGGTAAGATCGTAAATCATGACCTTTCAAGACTGGTGGAACCAAATTAATAACTGCTTCTATTTTATTTGTCTTTGATTTTGGTACTTAGAATTATAAGATTCAGTTGAAACATTTTCGGCATGTTTGAATTTCATCAACACTAAAATGTTAAAATTTTGGTTACGTTTGGAGTAAAGGAAGGGTTAGAATAAAATATTTTATTAACAGACAAGAAAAGTTTTGGTAACTTTGTATACTTTCGTTAGTATCTCGAAAACCATTGACAATCTTGGGAAGCGGAAGGTTACCATTCGAAAGCTTACTAAATGCTCTACAAAAAAGGTTCTGTAGAAAGTTTTAATTAGGCGATGTCAATCGAAGAAATAAGAGCTTAAAACTTCAAATACGTCTGTTTAGTTCTAATGAACGGGTTTTTGTCGTTCTTTTTGTAATTTTTGTGTCTTTCCCTTAGTTTTTGATTGCTTTTTATTTTTGTAATTTCTTATGTTAGGAAAATGTATTAGTGTGTAAGACAGGATAGGTAAAATGAGACCGATTTTCTGTTGCAAGAAATAATAAAAGTTTTGGGAACTTTGTATACTTTCGTTAGTATCTCGAAAACGTTTGACAATCTTGGGAAGCAGAAGGTTACCATTCGAAAGCCTACTAAATGCTCTACAAAAAAGGCTCTGAAGAAAGTTTTAATCAGGCGATGTCAATCGGAGAAATAAGTGCTTAAAACATTAAAGTAATTGATTTCGTTTATTCGAACGGTTCTTTTTGTCTGTTTTATTCCTTGTTATTTTTTAACTGCTTACAGTCGGATAATGTATTTGACAATAAAACAGATTAAGTAAAATAAGAAGATGAATTTATTGTAAAATAACAAGATGAAATGTAGCGTTCAAGGAGAGAGATCCCAAGGCTTTCCAAATGCCTCTGAGCGGAGGCCTTTCTGGCCGGCCCATATAGGTAAGATCATAAATCAAGACTCGTGGAACCAAAATAATAACTGATTCTATTTTAATCTTTCCAAATTAGACTAGGGATAAGAACAGAACCGCGCTAAGATGACATCGATAAATATTTTCATATTCCCGAGAATAAGAATAATAAAAAAAGAATTGTCTCATTTTACGAGCAACAGCCTTGATGAGAAGGTGAAGATTAGAAAACCTCGTCATCCAATCGAGGGAAGCGTGAGTAGCTATGAGGCTAGAGAGGTCTGAAGATTTGGTATCTGAGAGTGTGATTGAAGCTTGCGAAGATTGATACCAGTTCGAGATGGGCTGGCAGAGCCATGAAGGGCCATTCCACCACAGCTGATCATTCTTGAGGTGGGAGAACAACCACGTGATGCAATGTCGCAAGGCTTGTCCTCTTTATGACGAGATCGCCAATTTTTAAGTTGGGGTTCTTCTTGGCCCACTTTTCCTTTCGCTGCAAGAAGATGGTCATGGCGGAACTTACTCACCAAGTTAAGAAATCTTCTTGTGACGACGCTGCGATTGTTGTCCAGTTTTTGATGCCCAGGGTCAGCAAGCTTGGGTTCCTCTATCTCCCAAAATGCCTTAAGTCCTTCTTCGATGTTAGATTGGGAAGAGCTAAAAAGCACTGAAATTTTTGAAGAGGGGCTATTAGCAAGACTGCCTAAAATTATGAGCCCTAACGCAGAAGGTTGCAAAAATAGGTTACCGATGCCTGAATGGTATGGCGCCCCGGTGATCAGCAGTGGATATAGGTCTACCCCAATGAGCACGTCAACAATTCCTGGAGTGTGGAAATTTGAATCAGCGAGGTTGTAGTGGAGAAACCTCTCAGCAACATCTTTGGGCAAAGCAGCGTTGGGTAAGGGAGGTGCAATAGAGTCGATAACGACGGCTTGAGTTGAGAACCTTTCATTGCTATTGTGAGCCTTCAAATGGCAAATGGTGACCCCAGCTGGTTCTGAGACAGGGGAACCTCCCAGTCCGGAGATGCGGCCTTCATATTTGGCCAACTTGGCTCCCATCCTTTGGGCTAAGGTGCGGGAGATGAATGTTTGCTGACTCCCTGAGTCAAAAACAGCTCTAGCGGGAATAAAGTATCCTTGGTTACTGACGATGAGTACTTGAGCAGTACCAATTAAGACAGTACTAGTTGTGGGTTCCTGAGAAGTAGGGCTGGATCCGGATGCTGAGAAGCTTTCATTGTTTATATCCTTCGAACATCCAGGACGGCTGAGAAGAGAAGTATTGTGAGGTGGCACTTCTTCTTCAGTGTGTATGGAGCTGTGATGCTTTTTTCTGCAAAACCTGCAGCTCCATTTGGATTTGCAGTCTTTGGCAGCATGACCTGAGTGAAGGCAATTAAGGCAGCACTTATAGCTGTTGATGAACGCTTTACGATCATTCGTGGACAAGTTGCTGAATTTGAAGCAGCCAGACAGGTGATGATTTTCCTGACAGAATAAGCAGAGTCGAACTTCTTGTGCTTTAGATCCTCGCGTCTTGGTGCCAGTGAAATTCGTTTTTCTGAAGTTCTTCGCAGAGGGCAACTGTCTGGTTGGAGAAACGCATTCAGAACTGTGAAGAGAAACTTGATTGTATTTTGGAGATGTTCTGTTAGGGAATCGTGGCTTGTAAAAAGTCGATGATTCAGTACTTGACCAGGTAGAAGAAGAACCAAAATCCTTCGACATGCTGATAGCCATTTTCCGTTGTCTCACAAAGTTTATCACCTCATCTGCTGAAGGAAATGTGCTACAGTTCCGGGAGAGTTCGAAATTTCTACGCGTCTGTGGATCTAAGGCTCTAAGTGCAAGATATGCCAATAGAATTTCCGCAGGATCCTCAAAGGACAAGGATCTGAAGCCCTCTATGCTGTCAGCTACCTTTGTCAAAAAATTCTCGTATCGTTGGATTTCCGTTTTGGCTCCCTTAGAATCATTGTCCAAAATTTGTTGAATGAATAGTGCTGCCAGAACACGAGGGTTGTTGTAGGTAACCAGAAGCTTCTTCCAGGCTAAGGCATAGGATGTTTCGTCTAATGTGAAACCTGACAAGAGAGATAAAGGTTCACCACTGAGTGCCCCGAGAAGGTAGTGGAACTTCTCAACGTTGGAAAGCGCAGTGTCTTTGTGGACGATTGACTGAAACGTGTCTCTAAATGTCTTCCATTTCAGCATGTTTCCAGTAAATAGTGGTATTGGGATACGAGGCAAGTGTGTTCTGGACGTTCCAGGACTAGACATATTACACGATTGAATTTCGTCACGAAATGATGTAGACGGTGGAAGTTGAGTGGCTGTCTGACGACGATTGAGTTGAATAAGGAGTGACTTTCCTTTAATTATTTCCTGCCGGCATGAGTCATACAACTCCTGACTTGACTCCGAAGGATCAGAGCCAGCTGAATGATGGAGAGAGTCCAGTTCATCCCAAGTATGCTGGAATTGTTTCCATTCATCGAGGGCAGTCTGAAGCTCCACCTCGAATAGTGATGCATCAGCATTGCCGGTAAGTGCAGCTTGTCCAGCGTGGTCCACGCCTGCGATGTTGCGCTTTAATGCACGAAGCTTTCGTAACAAAGCAAAGATGCGTGAGGAGAGTTCAGGTGTAGTCTCAGGCATAATTATGAATTGCAAACCAATCCAAGCAAGGGGGAAGAGAGAGGGAAAGAGAGGCCAGCAAACAAATGAGGAGCCAAATATATAAGGATGAGTCCAACAAACAAAGAAGAAGCCATGAAAACAAACAAACAACAAATATTGAAACACTAGATAAATCAGGAAGCAAAATATAAGGAAGAGCCCTATAATAAAAAAGAAGCCATGGAAACAAAATGAAAATAAACAAACAATAAATATTGAAACATTAGATAAATTAGGAAGCAGACAAAAGTAGCTTGAAAAATAAAACAAAACCAAAGACAACAGAAACAGTAAAGTGCACGATAAACAATACAAAGTTGTCTAAAAAGTCAATAAACAATTCATAAGACGACATAAAGTCAATGCGGAGATAGTGACGTCACGCTTGATGCTAGCGGACAGAAGGGGCGTGGCAAGAGCCTAGGTGGAGAAACCAAAAGTCTCCTACCTCTGTGGAAGAGCCCTGGCCACGCTAACTCCAAATAACCTCTACCAAGCTAGAAGGTTAAGTAAACAGTGAAAATATTAATGAAATGTCAATTGTTTTCTTGTGGGTTCACTGAACTTAATAATTGTGAACTTGAGAGACATTAAGTGAATAAAATGCTCATACAATTAATAGTGATGTTAAAAAATAACATATTATGTGATTAAATCAAACAAATGTATTTTGCTAATAAAATTTCAGTGTGGAAACATTGTCTACTAATGATATCATGATTCTTTTAAATCAATTGATGCACAAAGGGAAAGTTTGAACATAAATATGACTAAGCAAAACAAATAAATTAAACACAAGTTATACTTTAGTTGTAAATCTTAGCATTTTATACTGATTCAGTGCTTCTATAAAGGATAAATGAACTTCATCATGTAAGAATAATAAACCTAGTGAATAGAGGACAAATATTGAATAAAATGTTCTAAATATTTTTAATTCTAATGCACCAAGCCTCAAAATTTAAGTTTAATGGTATGAAAATCATTTCTAAGTTGTCAAATAATAATGGAAGAAACAATAAATTCTCATAACAATGATGTTACATGGCAAGAAGTTAATAATTTATGCTATAATATTCATGAAATAATAACTATAGATATGATAAAAAATGTGTGAGCCAATATGAATGTGAAATAACAAAAAAATGGATTGTTAAATTGAAAGTATCTTGGACCGGTGGACCAAAATGTATGGTTAAATTGAAATTATCCTGGACCGGTGGACCAAATGTATTGTTAAATTGAAATTATCCTGGACCGGTGGACCAAAATGTATTGTTAAATTGAAATTATCCTGGACCGGTGGACCGAAATGTATTGTTAAATTGAAATTATCCTGGACCGGTGGACCAAAATGTATAGGCTAGGTAGTTCAATCTATAAACTAAATTGAATTATACTCTAAACCTGAAAATTGATTAGGGTGGTTCTAAATAAATGAGAGTGGACTGTATTTGAATGAAATATATTAAATGGTAATCAATATTTACATGGGTTGAGCTTAATGGTGGGGGTGGATCTGACTTGGTTGGACTCACATACTTAGGTTTAAAATTGTGGTTTGTTGCTGGCCGGCCCTCTCTCCCTCCTCCCTCACCAGGATAGTTTTCTTCCCCTACTCACTCATGATAAAACTGAAGGAATGTAGGAAGGAATAAAATAGTCTTGAATAGAATGTCTTGAATTTTTATACATTGCCCTTTCTTCTTTTCTTCTCACTCACTTGTTTTTTTCACACACCATATGATTTAAATAGTGATTTATTGTTCAGCTGGATGTGTGATCCCTGAACATAATGTGTTTTTCTTCTAGTTTAATGAGGATGGCCCTGAGGCCGAAACGTCAAGTGAGGAAATGTAATTAGCTCCTTAATAATATAGGCTGAGGTGAAGATCAAAAGTAAAGTATAGTGGAATTATAATTAATTGTAAATTTAATAAATACAAGACAAGGATGTAAGCATAATAAAAAAGCTACTATTGATATTATTTTATGCTTAATATGCTGAAAAATCTTAGGGTTAAGATAAATCAATTTCTAAGGTTACGCCATGTTTCATATTGGAATAGCTACTTTGTCAAATGATTTCCATCTAAAAGACATAATACAAAAGATATTATGAGAAAAACGTCATGCAGGAGCTGCATAACTAAGCACTTTCCTCAGAATTTTTGTAGTGTAGACTACATTACTGAATAATTTACTGTAAATAACCTATATAAATAAAATAAAAACGTGAATAGTTCTGCTCATTTGCATTTCTTATGAGAACTGTTCAATTATTAATTTTGTAAATAATTTGCTTCCAGAGTTATGTTAATATATGATACTGTACTACTTAATAAATACATAAAAACTTCATTTTCCGTCTTTTGATCTGACGCAGGAACAGGATACAGTCCCCATAGTGGGAGATTGCGCTCCTCGCGGCGCATTTGGGAACCTACGTCTGGCCGGCTAATTCCAATGAAACAGAGTTTAAAGTATACCCTCCTTTCCAATCGACCGATTTACTTCATTTTTACAACACTTCTTTTTCACGAGATACCCGTGACGTATACCGCGTTTCGTTACAATACAGCAGAAATTAGGTACCGGCTCAGACCGGTATGAGTATATTAGTACTTTAGGTCTGGAGTAAACCCCCCCCCTCCAAATAATCCGATTTAGTTTATTTTTATAACCCATTTTTCTCTGTTGATTACCACAACGAATACCGAGTATCGTTGAAATGTAACAAAAATTACGGCTGGTAGTGGCAAATTGGTAATGTGGGTCCGGAGTAAACCCCCCCCCCCTCCTAATAAACCGATTTAGTTTATTTTCACAACGTATGTCTCTCTTTAGATCAACACAACGAATACCGAGTTTTGTTGAAATATAACAAAAACTAGGGCTGGCAGGGTCAAATTAGTGTTTTGGGTTCGAGGTAAACCCCCCCTCCCGGTGGACCGATACCACGTTTCGTGAAGAAAAAACAAAAACTCTGGCCGCTATCGTGTTAACAGACACACATATATATATATATATATATATATATATATATATATATATATATATATATATTGATATAAATTTTAACGGGGGTCATTTTTGGTGGAGATTTGAAGAAATTTTTCAAAAATTCCGTCATGAGTGCAACCTCAATAGCTACTTTCCTTCGGAGGAAAGTGCTAAAAAAAACGTCATCAATAAATAACTTACATTTTAGCGCGGTTACTCCCTATCTCCATAGGGAGAACCCGCTTATGAGGTTGACCTCACGACGCAACCCGGAAGTACCGACTAGAAACTTTCTCTTTTCGGACCCCATAGATCACGAAAATATAGGTGGTTCTAATTTGTGTACATATATATATATATATATATATATATATATATATATATATATATATATATACATATATATATATATATATATATATTTGTCTGTTCGCTCTGTAGCTCCCAGACGAATGGTCCGATTTTGATAAAATTTGGTACAAAAATCTGTCGTCTAATTTGAAAGGTCAATTTCGTTAATCAGCAGAATCCGCCCACTGGAAGATAGTGTTTGGGGCGAAATTCGCGCAAAAACAAATCGTAACGCTTACGTTTTTGAGTTCATATGCTTGCAGGTACTTGTTTTATAGGTTTCTTAACAATCGAAAACGAATGAAACCCTTTTTAAGGCGATATTTTTAACCGTTTCTGAGAAAAGTGGAGTCATTATTTTTTTGGTTGGTACTTAGAATCGCGGTATTCAATTGAAATATTTTCTACACATTGGAAATTAATTCTAACTAAGATGTTTAAATTTTGGTTATATTTGGAGTTAAGGAAGTATGCGAAAAAAATTATTTTCTTAATAGACGTGAAAAGTTTTCGGATCTTCATACATTTTTCGTAAATATCTCGATAACGGTTGGGAAATCGTGGTAAGTGGAAGTTACCCATTCGAATGCTTACTAAATTCTCTACAAAAAAGGTTCTGAAGCAATATTCGATGGGGCAACGTCAATCAGAGATATAAGCGCTTAAAACTAAAAAAATGTTTATTTTGTTGTTTTGAATGAGTTTTTCTCTTTTTTTATCTCACTTTTTAATTGGTTGTTTTTTGTTTTAAATTCCATTTATCAGTAAAATTAGTATCGTAGTAAAATAAGCTAAGAAACGGTGAAAGGTATTGGTAATAAGTTTGTAGTGCTCTTGTAATCAAGATGGCTGTGGCTAATCGTGATGACGTGTGCATACTTTGTTTTGAATTCTCCTACCTATGTAACCTTCCTCATAGCCTCCAACTGAAGTTATCGTTATTTCTTATTTTGTAGAAAGATTTAACCCAGGAAAGAATAGCATTTTATTCGCGTTGAAGCACATATTCACTGTTGATTATAACAGTAAAACCGAATTTTCTAGTAAAACAAGATACATAAAATGACAACGAATTTTTAGTTGTTTAGAACAGAGCCTTCTTACCTGTAGTCGAAGAGTAAGTACGTTTTCAGTACATAATTGTATTGACTTATACAGATTAAGAATTATCCGCTCCTGTGTAAATTGGCTGTGATTTGTGATGCTAATCTATTCTATTACTTCGAGATGTAACTAACCGCGCTAAGATGACGCAGTTCCTGCGAGTCGGACTTTTTTATGATAGAAATGGATAAGTATTTTTCTTTGACTTGAATAATCTAAAGTAGGTGTCCCTTATACAAATCCACACCGTTGGTCCGATTTTGACTTAACTCGGTTTACATGTAGATCTTAATCTGAGGAGTGTCTTAGACTAAGTCAAAAACGTCTACCACCTGTCTGTCTGTAAGTTTGCCCCTTATACAAATCCACACCGTTCGTTCGATTTTGACTAAACTCGGTACACAGGTAGATCCTAATCTGGAGAGTGCCGTAGGCTAGGTCAAAAACATCTACCAGCTTTCTGTCTGTATGTTTGTTCCCTATAAAAATCCTCACCGTTCGTCCGATTTTGACTAAACTTGGTACAGAAGTAGATCCTAATCTGGAGAGTGCCGTAGGCTAGGTCAAAAACCTCTACCAGCTGTCTGTCTGTATGTTTGTTCCCTATAAGAATCCACACCGTTCGTCCGATTTTGACTAAACTCGGATCTTGATACGGCGATTGCCATAGGCTTGGTCAAAACGGCTACCATCTGTCTGTATGTTTGTTCTTTATACAAACCCACACCGTTTGACAGATTTTGATCAACTGGGCACACAGGTTGGTCTTGATCAGGGGATTGCTATTTTTTTACTTTTTGTAAAAAAATGTTTGTTACGCCCCATCGACATCTGGGACATTATCGCCGACATCCATGGTGGAATTTTCTTAACGAGCCGTTATATAAGAAAAATCCTGCCGGTGGGAATCGAACCCAAAAAAAAAAAATAATAAAATAAAAAAAAAAATTCAGGCTTGACAGGAAAGCATGTATTTCGCAGAAATTAAGATATCAGAATACATTATTTCATCAAATAATCATTTCGGGAATAAATATCTCATTAATCATGAAATAATTTATTCCTTGAAATAATTATTTCAGAAATAATATTTTTAAAAAATGATATAATTAATTATTTGTGAAATAATCTGTTAAGGTTATTTCATGATTTATTTCGAAAATATTATTTCAAATAAATTATGCCCAGGTCTAGTAAAGGTACAACTACATGTTGTATCTTTGACCACTGTACGATTATTTTTTAAAAAATTAATAAAAAATATTAAATGTAAAGCTAGAACCTTGAAAAAATTAAATATGATAAGCAATAGAATACTAATTACAATGAAATAAAAAAAATGAATTTAGCTTGAATATTAAAGCTAAAAAAAATTTGCAAAGTGGTCAAAGGTACAACATCTTCCCCTATATATATATATAAACAACCACATAAGTGGGTTTCACACCTTAAGGACTCCTTCATTTAACCATACCTCTTCATTTTCTATCTTTACTCTTCGTACGCCCTTGGGCCTTCCTCTTGAAGATTTCTTCAAATTCTCCTTCTCCTTCTAGAAAAACCACAATACAATACAATGACATTAGATTTTTTTAAATATGTTTTTATTTTCTTTAAGACTAATTAGATTTATTCTATATTTTAGATTTATTCTATATTATTTTATGCATTCTTAATATAAAATAAATGATGAAGATTTCTTATATTCCTGCCGCCGCACAGTGGTCCAGATGGCATGTTTAGCGGGAAAAAATTATATCTCTAATAACTTTCTATCACAAACGAATAAACATCACCCTAGAGAAGGATGAAGACATGAAGCAGCATTCGTCGTGGTTATTATTATCATTATTCATGACGTTAGCGGGCATGAACAATGATAAGAATTTGTATGTTTTATAAGAAGTGATTTATATGGAATATTCTCATTACTATTAAATAATTGTCATTTTTATTATCCGTATTATCATTATTACACAGATTTTATATTATTATAATTATACAATTTATTTATTATTATTATTATTATTTATTATACTTATTTACCAGTAATTGATACTATTGAATTATTTTTTGTTATGGCATTTACAGATTTTTTAAAATTTTTATTTCTACGTTCTATAATTTGCGTATTTTAAAATTATATTTATAAATTCGCGGTTCTACCAAGTCCTATTAATCAATGAAATATGTGTACTTTGGCTCTACTGGCTTTGCAAAATTTATTTATTTTTTACACAAGACGTCTACATCTGTTTGCGTCGATCAAAATGTCAAAAGGGAATTTTCCATTTCCTGGACAGCAGCATCTCTTGAAAAGTTTTTAAATGTCAACCATAAGTTGAATACAAATAAACATTTCGCCGCTCCTGATCAGTTAAAAGCATTTACGCACCTGATTCTTTCAGCATAACTAGAAAACGACTTTTGAAAACATTTTTTTAGAGGTAATAAAACATGCATTTTTATGCTTAACTTTTTATGCATTTTTCGATTTTGAAAACTCCTTAATAAAATAAGAAAAACGTCGAGTATATATTTTAAATGATGTTTACATCATTATAGCATTACAACATAATCGTTAAAGAATATCTGAAAAGAAAAGTTTAGTCACCAAGACGAAATATCGCAGACTAGTGTAGAGTCTTAGTTAAACAGAGTTTTGGAGCATTCAAATATCGTTGGCAAACTTTAACGTAAATATTCAAGTCGCCACTTTTGAGAACATAATCCACAAAGACTTCTGCTTAGATTGTGATAGCTTTTACGTCATTCTGTCGATATAAAATATTTCAATTTTGTTCGCGGTAAATGTGGAACCTTGCCCACTGTGCGCCGGAGGGAATCTAGCCACTATCTCCCGCATGAGAATCTAAGACGTTAGCCACTAGTCCCAGGGAGCCCCGGTTAATGATATGTCGATCCACATCCATCACGGGCTGATAGTTTTCGCCGAAACAAAATGTTATAAGCCAATATATGCCTTATCCAAAAGTTATCCGTTTCCAAGATATTAAATAATTTAGGTTTTTTTGTTTTTAAAAAGTTACTGTTGCTTAAATGTTGGGTATTTTTTTTTTAATATTATTTCTTGCATTTGACCCGAAACTTTTTTGTTTTTGTATTTTAGATATGCATAATAAAATATTAGTTTGATAAAACTATCAAAGTTTTTCGGGACAACGGATAATACGACCCAATAACTAAAAGTTACAATATTATTTTCCTAAAACCTTCTAAAAACATTACCTCTACCTCTCTTAACAAAATATAAGTAGCTATTCTTGCAAGTTATACTAAAAACATCTCTGTTTTAAAAGCTATACAAAAACATACAATATTCAGGTAAAATGTTTATGATTCTTTAAAAATAAGTGTGACAAAGATATAAGCGGGAGGTAATTCAAGTTGCACCTAACACTATAAAATTTCCTGTCAGCTAAAAAGCAATACTCTTTAAAGCGGATTAAGGTGGCAATTACGATGTTGTATTAGAAATAATGGTGGCCATATTGAACATTAATTATAATTTAATAATAAACTACTCTTAATAACTTTTTTACTTCTTTTTTAGTAATTTCTTTAATCATTTTTTTTTCACTGCATTTTTCTTTAGCGTCCCTACGTTTTCTCGGGTTTTTTCTCAGAATTATAAACATTTTAGCTGACTATTATACCATTTGAGTAGCTTAATAAACAGAGATGTTTTTAGTACTTGCAGGAATATCCAATAATATTTTTTTAATAGAGATAGAGTTGAAGGTACAGGTTTTAGGAAAGAAATGATGAAAATGCTAGTGATTGGATCGCACCATCCGTTTTCCCGTAAATATTTGATAGTTTTATCTTATTATTACTGTATTATGAAAGTCTTACATGCAAAAATAAAAACACTCTGCTCGATGTTAAATATGCTAGGTATTTTAAAAAATACCTAAACTTTAGCAGCAGGTAGTTTAAAATATATATATATATATATATATATATATATATATATATATATATATATTGTAAACAGGTAAATTTTGGATGAGGCAATATGGGCTTAAAATTTTTTGTTTTGACTAAAACTATCACCCCGCGATGGATATGCGTGAACTTACCCTGTATATGTTTTAAACTAATCATTTTTAGTGATATTTTTACAATAAATTGTCAGATTAATGTCCGAAATATATTGCAGATGATCCCTATAAATATATTTTATTTTTTAAGATTTTTGTGGAATAATTATATGATAATGAAATGTTGTAAGGCTATTCCCTAAATTTCGGCAAAACATTGTTGCTGGGACTCCCGTGGTATAATGGCTCAGGTCTTGGATTCTCGTGCGGGAGATGGGAGTTCAAGTCCCTCTGAACTCCCATCTCCCGTTTGGGTTTTTTTCTCATTTTAGAGCTGTTAAATTCTTGGCCATTTTTTTTTCTTTCTTTTTTACGGCGCATCTACATCTAGTTCATTAGCGCCGACATCCAGGGTGCAGCGAGAAATTTTCCCAGCGAGCCCTGGGATGAGAAAATTCCTGCTTGGTGGGAATCGAACCCACCATCTCCCGCTTATGAATCTAGCGCGCTTGCCACTAGACCACGGGAGACCCCTTGGCCATGTATTTATTGGAATTTACCTCAGCCTGGGAAAGTGGGACTATTTAATGACATATTTTGTTTTATGGGAGTTTTTAGATGAAATTTGTCTGAAAAAGATATATACCTTAACTTGAGCGCAGCATACGCACGCCTGTGGTTTCCTTAGTCTCGCTGACCTCCTTAAAGGTGCCGCGTCCTCATCTAATTCGGGCTTTATGTACTCTATAAAACACATAAAGGGTAAAAAAAAGTAAGAAAAAACAACAAAGATATTAATCCCTTTCTTTCTAGACAGGCCATAGCAGATCGCCATAATTTTGATTTGGTAAATTTCTCCATCCTCTCGATCGAATACAAAATAGTGCCAAGCAACATTTTTAACAAAGCTTAAATGTACCTGCTATAAGTTCGATATTATGTGGGAATATCAGTCAATGATGCAAATCATACTGAAATATGAATACAAGCTTTGTATGCTACTTAATCTTGTTGCCCCTAACCATTTCAAGTGATAGTCCCACAGTTGAAGTTTATTAAAAATCAGAGATGGGCATAATTTTATTTATAAATAAAAATACGAATTTATTCGTACTTCATATATTTGTGAATACGAATATAAATAAATTCGTACTTCATATATTTGTGAATACGAATATAAATAAATTCGTACTTCATATATTTGTGAATACGAATATAAATAAATTCGTATTCATAAGTGTGAATACGAATTTATTTTTATTCACATATATTAAATATAAAAATACAAATAAAATTTTATTCGCAAATTTTTCTGCGAATAAAAATAAATTCGCAGAAAAAATTGTAAATAATCGCAAAGAAATGTGAATATTTACAAAAAATCAAGTGATTACAAAAAAAAAATCACATTAAAATATACGAATAAAAATCTATTCACATTATAATTTGTGAATAAAAATTTATTCACAATAAAATTCGCAAATAAATTATGAATTTATTCGTATTAAGATGATATTACGAAAGTTATTGAAGGTGTTTTTTTTATTTGTTTTTTTTTTAAAGGCGTTTCACGTCTAGGTTATTAGCGCCTAGATTTCTTCCCCGAGTCCACCGCGGGACCACCAGCCATGCTGCAGGGACACAGTTTGTCATCTGTACCTCCAACAAAAAAAAAAAAAAAAAAAAAAAAAAAAAAAATCGCCTTCAATAACTTTCGTAATATCATCTTAATACGAATAAATTCATAATTTATTTGCGAATTTTATTGTGAATAAACTTTTATTCACAAATTATAATGTGAATAAATTTGTATTCACAAATTATAATGTGAATAAATTTTTATTCGTATATTTTAATGTGATTTTTTTTGTAATCACTTGATTTTTTGAAAATATTCACATTTTTTGTGATTATTTACAATTTTTTCTGTGAATTTATTTGTATTCGCAGAAAAATTTGCCAATAAAATTTTATTTGTATTTTTATATTTAATATATGTGAATAAAAATAAACTCGTATTCACACTTATGAATACGAATTTATTTATATTCATATTCACAAATATATGAAATACGAATTTATTTATATTCGTATTCACAAATATATTAAGTACGAATAAATTCGTATTTTTATTTATAAATAAAATTATGCCCATCTCTGTTAAAAATGTTGCTTGGCACTATTTTGCCCCGACCCCTTCAATTAACAACTCATTTTCCTCCTACCCATATATATCAATCTTAAAATTATTCTTCCGAGGAAAGGGTAGGCAAAGAAGTCCTCCTCCATGCTTCACCCCTTCCCCTGCAGACACCGATTTCATTGATTTCCTTAGTGCAATCTCACTCAGTGATGTAGCAACATCCATACGTATCAGTTCTTTCACTCCTTACAAGTAAGCCCTTACGTAATTTGTAATGTATTTATATATCTATTTAAGTTAATTCTCTGCCTAATATTTAACCTATTTCACTTCTCTTGATCTTTATTTTTCACTTTATATCTTTTTACAAGATTTTGTAAATTTACAAAATCTTGTAAAAAGATTAGTATAAAGTGAAAAATATAAATAATATTTTATATAATTTTATTTTATATAATTTATTATATGAACCTCTTTAGGGCTCATTAACTAGGAGTTATTTCGGCCACAATATCTCAATTTATTCCTTGCGCGCCGTGCACACTGAACTCCTTAAGGCAAAGAACACGTATTCCCTTCCATATGAAACCCCAATTCCCAGACCATGCCCTTAAAATCCTATTTGCTAAGCGCCACAGAAGGACTCACTGGGAGAGGAACCAGAAAAACCGCGCATATTATAGTCTAGTTCTTGGAGGAGTTCTGCAAAGTGGCGGGTCGCCCTTCCTCCCTTCCAGGGGCTGTAGTTTCATACACCACCCTGTCGTTCTATCCTAGAATTCCCTCCCACCATCCCTCCGATCTTCATTTCTTACTCAGTTTTAAGTCAGTCAGCGCCTAGATCTATTGTATTGTTTGTGCCTTGAATTTCTAAAGTACAGTGCACTTCAGTGAGTTGTTGATTTATGATGTCGAAGCCTAGAAGTTATAGAACATTTATTATGTATATATTTTTTTTAATTAAAAAATTTGAAAATATGAAATTCGATTTTGACGCCTTTATTTTCAAAAACCTTTATAATTCGAACTTTTTTACTGGTCCCTAGGGGTACGAATTTTCCAAGTTCTAAGTTCTACTGTATATATATATATATATATATATATATATATATATATATATATATATATGTGTGTGTGTGTGTGTGTGTGTGTGTGTGTGTGTGTGTTATAGTTACAAGTTCTAACTATAGCTTAAGCTATTAGCAATTACGATATTTCATAAATAGATTAGCGGTTAGCGCACTGCCGCCGCTAACCGCTAATTATTAGCGCTGGCTTTCTACAGTTTCGCTAAATTAGCGGAGAGGTATCAGCTTTTAGCGCGCGCTACCGTTTGCCCAACTCTGGTTACAGCCATAAATCTCGCAAAATGACATGGCTGACATTTGATAATATTAAACTCAAACAACCTTATAAATTAGTTCCTTTTTTTTTTTCTCTGTTTACCTCAGTTATTAATTTATTTTTATATTGTTTGCCTTATTTTTTAATTGGTTGCTGTTATTTTAATGGCATTTTTATTCAATAAAACAAGGCTAGTTAATAAGAAGCGTGTTTGCATGGGTATATATAGAAAATAATTTCGGGGAGGATGATCGAGTGGATGTTGAAAATTTTCACGAGATATATAAAAAAGAAGAAAAAAAAAGAAGTTGATTTCTATTCTAAGCTTTTTAAATGAAAATAGGGATATGAACGGAACAGCGCTAAGATGATGCAACTCCTGCGAGTCAAACTTTTTTTGTTCAGGCATTGTGTTTTCTAAATAGTATGTAAATCGAAGAAAACTAAATCACAAAAATTGATTGAAATTTAACTGTAAACGGGAGTTATAGTGCTGCAAAATTATTAAAAGGAATAAAAACTCACCTTCAAGTTTTTTTTTTCTTGCATAGATTTATTATATGACTACTTTCTGAAGAAGTTTCAAGCTTGAGAACCTTTTCCTTTTTTTTTAATAATATTTCAAAGTTTGCAATAATCGTATTTTTCTTAATATTTTAAGTACAATATCTCAAAAGGGCCTAAGTCGAAAATTATTAAATTTATACAGATAACACCTCTTTATGACAGTAATAAATGATATCAATTTGGTTACTGAGAATGTTTTTTTTTTAATTATTCTTCAACTGACCCTTTTCTCAATATTCTTATCTTCGTGGACGGCGGAAGGTCAACAAATAAAATCTTCAACACTCAGTATCACCAATTTTATTTCATCCCTACATGTTTCACACCCTTATTGGTGCCTCTTCAGGGGAAAAAATTACAAAAATAAAACTTACAGCCTACACCTGAGGAGGATAACCTTCCACCAGTACGACCACGTAAATTCTAGACGTGGTCGTACTGGTGGAAGGTTATCCTCCTCAGGTGTAGGCTGTAAGTTTTATTTTTGTAATTTTTTCCCCTGAAGAGGCACCAATAAGGGTGTGAAACATGTAGGGATGAAATAAAGTTGGTGATACTGAGTGTTGAAGATTTTATTTGTTGACCTTCCGCCGTCCACGAAGATAAGAGTTTTTTTTATGTATACTCATTTGATCGCAACATTTTCTTCCAAATATGAAGTTAAACTTTTCTAAATATTTAATTTTGTGGTAATAGCGAATATTACTGATTGTGGGGGTCTCCCGTAGTCTAGTGACTAGCACGCTGGATTCATAAGCGGGAGATGGTGGGTTCGATTCCCACCTCCGGCAGGAATTTTCTCATCTCAAGGCTCGTTGGGAAAATTCCTTGCTGCACCCTGGATGTCGGCGCTAATGACCTAGAAGTAGATGCGCCGTAAAAAAAAAAAAAAAAAAAAAAAAAAAAAAAAAAATTACTGATTGAATAATTAACATTTTGTTCCTTTCAAATACTAGGTAAATCCATTTATACTATAAATTATCATTAAATGTTGAGTGTATATAACGTAATTTTAGCTTGTGACTTCTGCAGCAAGTAGTCATATAAAAAGGATTTGCAAGAAAAAAAAAGTTGAAGGTATGTCTTTCTTTCTTCTAATAATTTTGCAGCACTAAAACTCCCATTTTCAGTTAAATTTCAATCAATTTTCGTGATTTATTTTTCATCGATTTAGAAAACACAAAACCAGAACAAAAATCAAGAGCGTATCGCTCTGATAATTTTAGTGTGTTATACATACATTTATGAAAATCCTGTTTTCAGACAAAAAGTAGTTTAAATGCAACCTTAAACTGCCCAGGAAAAAACTATGAACCAGAAAAGTGCAGGTTTGAACTTGCTTTTATAGAGGAGTAACTGGTAAAAAAATTAGGAAACTAACAATTTCGAGCAAAAAATGTTATACAATTTGGGTGATTTCTAATGGATTGGCCCTAACCAGATATTTAATTGCACTAATAAAAACCTTAATATTAATACGACCATCTTGTAAAGCACAAATACATAGCAAATAAATATTTATATTATCTATACAATCTTAAAATTCTTGATAATTACACAGAAGCTTAAAGTCTCCGTAACAATCATTGAAAACGATATATCACTCTTATAGTAGAACAATTTAAATAGAAGTCATAGGTCATATTCTTCATAAATTTTAGAGTAATTTTATATATTTAAACTAATTTTTTTCGAGTTTCGAAATATTTTTAATGCTATATTGATTTATTCGATTTTTTAAAAGTTTCAAACGTAACCCTGCTACAATAGCACTAACTTAATAACTACAAGGCCAGATCTAAATGTTTTGTTGGTCAATTAGGGAATAACAGTAATATCTTACTTAAACGGCTTAAAAATACATTAGGTATAGTTATAATAATGCCCCTTATCGTCAAGAGTACCTTAAACAGTGATTCATTGACCAGGTATATAAGTGCACTATAACTAACCTTAATATTAATGGGATCAACTTATATAACACAAATATCAATCATATCATCAACTTATACAGCACAAATAAATGGCATTTCAATGATTTTATTATCCACATCAAGTTTAAAGTCTATATAATTTTAAGAAGTTTTAAAGTCTCTATAACAGTCATAGGAAAAGATGTATTACTCCCTTTATTAGATGTATCTCTGTTTTGTAGAAGAACAATTTCAATAGGCGTTACAGCTCATAAGTTAAGCAGAAATATGAAGTTTGTTTAGCTCAATAATTCAGAATCTAGCTTGTTTTAATTACTTGTATACACGAGAAAGCATCTCAAACCCATGTAAAAAGGTTAGCATAGCCATTATATAGAAATAATGAAAATAAAACTTTAAGTAATCAATCGTCCCTTAGAATTAAGTATAAAAGCTTAAATACTCACGCGACATTATGAACAATAATGAAATTTGTCAATTTAAACAAAATATCACAGTCTGTGAAAAACAGAACAAATAATTACAAAACTAGGCTTTATAAATAAACCTCCCTAGAACAAAGTTAAAGACACGGAGATACGAGTTAAGTGTCTGCTTGAATAAATCTAACAAGATGACAGCGCTATCTGAAGCACTCCTGAGGAAGCATTACACTACATCGCCTCCAGAAAGCTGGTATTTCTCACTTACTTTCTTTACCATACTAACTTGAAACTAAAACAGCATCTATAATTTCTTTTCCTACAAACGTTCTCTGTTTCTCATTCCAACAGGAGAAATCTCTATTGCCTAAATATAATTACACAAAAAAAACAAATACAAACAGCTGTGTGCAGTAACCTCTTACACTAAAACATAATTTATAGAGCAATATGGGTCTGAAGTTTATCCTTGTATACTTATTTTTAATTCTTAATGACTAAAGGACATTTTAGGCATGAATAAGCATTAAATAGATAAAATAACGAGGCATACTAAGATCATTTAATTTAAAACGTTTTTATTACAAATTACGTTTACAATACTTAGAATAGATTTGTTTTATTCCACTGTAGAGACTGACATAATATCCACAAGACGTGTCTGTTGTTTTAAGGGAATTAAAAATTAATTTAGCTATTTTGGTTACTCATAACATAAACGTTTTGAAAATGGCTTAAATCTTCATCCATCTTACCTAGGGGGTATAGTTCATACTCTTATAAGCTCTGTCTCTCTTACTCTATATCTATACACACACATAACAAATAAATAAAACAAATTACGCCTATTAGGAATAGATTAATAATTTTGTACTTGGACTAATTTTCATTCATTAAAATCTCATCCAATCGGTTTATTTAGTGTAATTATTTTTCTTTCAAATATTTGAGTTAGCTCAAATTCATTGTAACAAATAAAAAAGAAGGTCTCCCCGTGGTCTAGAGGCTAACGCTTTAGATTCTCATGCGAGGGATGGTGGGTTCGAGTCCCACCGGCGGCAGGAATTTTCTCATCTCACGGCTCGTTGAGCAAGAAAATCCATTGCTACACCAGGGATGTTGGCGCTAATAGCCCAGAAGTCGGTTTGCTATAAAAAAAAAAAAATAATAAATAAAATAAAAAGGTGCTGCATAAAAAAACGAGCAAGTATTCCTTAGCAAGGAGATTAGTTCATCCAACATTCCTGAGCAATCTTCCTAAACTATAAATAAATGTTTTTCTACGTTCTTTGTGTTATTGTTCAATGTTAATGTTCTTTTATAGTTTTTTTAAAGCATCTGAGACAATCTAAAAAACTATTGCTATTTGAATTTCGTAAAATAATTGCAGGTGAAATTCTTTCCACATATTTGGCTTCTCCCTTATTCATGGGCCTATATAAGGGGGGGCTGAGGGGCTGCAGCCCCCCTCCCCCCGAAATGTTGATTTGATCGGTAAAAATTTTATTAAACCCTTAAAAATAAATTAAATAAGATCATGTAGTTCATAAGAAGTATTCTATTTTGAGTGTAATAGCGTTTTAGTCGACTAAAACTCTTCCAAGATCTAAATAGTTAGCATTCCATCTACCGGAAATGGTCTCAGCCCCCCCCTCCCCCCCCCCCCCGAAATTTTCCTCTCCGAAATTATTTCCTATATACGCCCATGATCTAATTAAGTAAGTTGTAAGTTCAAATCGTACAAAGAAAGAAAAATGGCACAAAATTTGAGGTCATTGTAATTTTAAAGACTTAAGCTTCAATTATAAAATTGTTGATGGTTTTCCTGAGTTAGAAAGTGAAAATTTAGAGGGTGAATATTGTATTGAATCTAACATGTAGGACAAATTATGCACTCAGATGTCAAGGTAATGGACACTGAAGGATATAAGGGTCAAAAATATTTTTCCACTTTCATCTATGACTATTCGTGATTAGCAATGGTGTTTGTTATACAGTACAAATCGGACGTTTTAAAATGTTTCAAAGCTTATGTAAATTTTATTGAGGCTCACACAGGAAACCTTATTTGTGGATTTCGTTGTGACTCTGGTACGAAATATTTGAATCAAGAGTTTCAAAATTATGTTCTACAGAAGGCTTTTAAAATTAGACCAAGTCCAACTTATTATCATGAGTTGAATGGTGTCGCAGGGAAGTATAATAGAACTATAATGGAGCGTGGGAGATGCCTTCGTAGTGAATCAGGTTTGGAAAAAATATTTTGGCTGGAAACATTAATGATGCCCTGCTACATGGGGAATCGGTTACAGTTCTACTTTTGATAAATTAACTCCTTTAGAAATTTTCATTGGGAGGAAGCCAAATGTAGGGAATAGGAAACCTTTTGGAAGTACTGTTAACTTTAATATTCCTGATTGTCATAGGTCAAGTCAAGACTGCAAAGGAAAAAAGGGGTTTAGTTAGTTGGATACACCGAAGATGGTTACCGGATTTTAGTTAATGAAAAGGATATTGTAGTCTCTCGGGATGTTAAATTTATTGAGGAGGACAGTTATTGTCCAGAGAGGGTATCACTTCATTAATTGGATGTAAAAACAGCCTTCCTTAATAGTGAAATCAAGATAGAAGTTCACGTATATGTAAGGCAACCTGAAGGTTTTTACAAAGAAGAGAGCAGAGTTTTACATTTGCTGAAGTCGTTGTATGAAAGAGGCTCCTAGAAATTGGTACGAATACTTTGATAAATTCATTTGATCCTTGGGATTTAGAAGAGGTTTAGTAGATAATTGTTTATACATTCAAGGGGGGGAGTCATATGAGTATTGTTTGTGGATGACCTATTACTCTGTCCCCTTGATGAAAAAATTTTACAAGAATTAAAAAATCATCTGAAAGGACATTTTGAGATGAAAGATTTGGGAAAATTGACTACATATTTGGGTATTGATATAGAATAAGAAAATACCGTTCTGAAATTGTCTCAAGAAAAACATATTGAAAGATTAGCTAAGGATAATGTTAACCCCGTCAGGTCCAAATTTTCATTTCTTGACAAATACATTTAATTTTCCTGCCATAGTTGTGTATTGCTCTTGTGAAGATTCCTGATTTTTTTCAGAATTTTATGGTTAACCTGACATGAGTTATGTAATGTCCAGTACATTGGTTCTCAAGTAATGTGATTTGTGGATGAAAACCGAAATTCAAAATTTCGAAATATTAAAAAAATATATAATTAAAGCAACAATTTATTAGCAATTTAAAAGAAATTAATTCAGAAAATATAAATTTGAAAAATTATTAGTAAATATTATTGTAATAGCTCAAATATAATAAGGTATCGTAAAAATAGATTAGAATTTTAGACATAAAATTGTTGTCAGCGCACAGTAATAATGGAAATTAATGAAATTGAAATATTTACAGTCTAGTCTCAAAAATAGATATTTGATTATTTAAAAAAAAAATAAAATAAAAAAATAAAACTAATAAGAATATATTTTTTGAAAATCATGTGAACGGACAGATGATATTTTTGAATGGTTTGGGCGCCTTCTAGCCCATACCATTCAGAAAAAGTTATGGATTATTATGGTACTCAAAAAAACAATTCTGACAACATAAAAACAAAATATAACAGTAAATATTTGAAAAATAGATAAAAAATATAGTTACATCAAATATGAGGGTTGACTTCCCATGTACAGTATACTGGACATGGATTTTCAAAAATTCGTAGACACCTTATTACAAACTTTATTGATAAAATTGAACTTCCAACCTTTAAAAAGATCATGTACATGAAATTCGGAGGAGTTTTATTCACTAAAAAGAAACCATTTGGACTAAATATGTAAAGAAATGTCAATATCTTTTAGAATCCATGACTGCCCGTGGTGGAGCAGAGAAGATTTTACACATAACTTTTCAAAATCGAATGGAATCATTTTATATTAAATGTCAGGTGGAAGAAAAATACATAGAGCTTCAAACCAAAGTGGTAGTAAACATCTATCGACCATAGGCTGTGTGATACAAAGTAAAGAAGTTAGTCCAGCCGGCTGGACAAGGGAATCGAAGGGGTTAAATACACACCCATGGAATGCAGCTTGAGAATAGGAAACGGGAGAAGAACGAAAATATAATTATAGATTATTGTTTGGAAGTTTATTGAATATTGCCACTTTTACTCGTCTGGATATTTCTTTTTCAGTTGGGCACCTAAGTCGCTTTCAAAATTCAAAACTGTACTCCACAAATCTATAAGTATGCTTTAAGAATTCTGATTTATCTTTATCACTCACGATCACTGCAATTGGTTTTTACAAAGTCAGATTCACAATGGATAAATACTTTTTTAGATGCTGACTGGGCAGCAGATGTGGCTGACTCAAAATCAACCACCGGATTAGTTATTTTTATGAAGGGTTGTCCTGTTTTATGGAGATCAATAAAAACAGAAATGTATATCTCGATCATGTACGTTTGCAGAATATTATGCTTTAGCCGATTGTGTTGATGAGGTTCTCTTTGTTACAGATGTGCTGAACGACCTGGGCATCCAATTTGAAGTTGCGACTATTTTTTAGGATAATCCTGGAAAGATAGGAATAGCGAAAAATGGGTAGTTCACTAAAAAATCAAGACATATTCGAGTAGCTGTCGATTTTATTTAAGATTTAATAAGTAAAGGAGAGATTAGTGTGAATAAGATTTCCAGCCACCTTCAATGGCCACCAAGTTACCTTGATTTTTCTATCTTTTCAATACATTTAACAAAATATTAGAAAAGCCGAATACCTTTCAAGCCTGCATCCTCCTCACTTATCCGGAATGTATAATTCTTTATTACATTCTATGATTTAATTGTGGTACATGATTTAAAATTTGATGCTTTATACAAAAGAGATATTTACTGTACATGCATGGCTATTTTGTGTCTAAGATTTCCGGAACATCTAAAATATTCACGTAATATACTCTGCAATATTAAGACATTGGCAAACTTCATTAGAATAGAAACTTGTTAGGTTTGACGAAAATCACTAATTACATATTTTTCCACTTAAAATGTAACATCTCGCCTATGAAGTTTATTTGCCTTACCCTCTATTAAATGAACTTTTAGCTTTAACGTTTTGATTAAATCCCTGTGGTTGCGGATGCTCATAACAGACAAAGAAAAAGTAATAATAATGAACTTATAATTAAAAACTTATACAACATAGGTAAATATGACTACAGGTTTAAACATCAACATATTTTTTAGAGAAACAAATCATGAAAAAATACCTATCTGTGAAGCATAATAAGCTATATTTGATCAAGGTAAGTATACTTATGATTTATTCATAATGAAAAAAGTGTGAAAATATATCTGCATAACATTCTTTTAATCCCCTTACAACTGTGCTTGGTCTTAACCCCAAGGCTTTAGCATGACTAAGAGAAGAAGTACTGGTGATGATGTCCTCGAGACTTGATGCCTTATATAAAAAATTATTATCATATTGACCTTCCGCCTATCCATAACTCATTTAATTTGAGAAAATGGTAAGTTAACTATTTTACAAAAATACATTCATAACTAATTGTGCAAATTTATTAGAATTGTTTTAGGCCATTAGTGGTGACATCCATGGGGCAGCAGAAAATTATCTCAATGAGCCCTGAAATGAGATAAATATCTACTCCAGGCGGGACTTGAACCCCCATTTCCCCTATGAGAATCCAAGGCGTCAGTCACAAGACGCGGAGGGGCCCTTAATTAGGAAATATTACATATTTCAGGATTTATGAATTAGAACTTTTCATATAATCAATAGATATTTTCTAAGCTCTAAGATGAACATTGTAATATTCTAGAAATTTAATTAGAAAGTGTAAGGATACAAATCCCCTAAAATTATAAATTGGTCATAAAACAACATTCATTTCTAGAATATTATCTATAACTATAGAGAAATTTGAAGTATGGAGGAGAAAATGTTGTATTCGGTACATGGGATGTAGACATGATGTTTATAGATGATAATGTGTATTAATGTTTTTCTTTCTAAATAAAAAAAAATCTCAAAATTTATACAATTATAAATCATTCACAAAATTACAATTCACTGCAAGGCATTTTAATGAGTGATTCATCAACATTCAAAATAAACTTCATTCTTTCATAAAAACTTCATTCCACTTAAGGAGTGGAGTTCTTAAAAAAACTAGCAACACGATGACAATTCCTTAAAGGGTTTGCTTTCTACTTTAGATTCCTCCTGATTATATGAGGAACAGGCTTATTTAGTTATCCAGTAGGGAATCAACTTTAGCAGTGGCGAGTGCAGAACACAGACTGTATATTTGCAGTCAGAGCGGTTGAAGGGTTAAAAAATCCTAGGAGATCCTGTTTCTAACCACGCTATTAACAATAAACATGTATTTTCCTTGACAAATGTATAGACCATAGGTTAAGAAACACGATAAAATTTAAAATAAAATAAAATATACCTATCATAAAAATTAGGGGGAAAAGTAATAAAAAGTAACAATTTTAAGTCATTGTCCAATTATTAAAAAATATATTATTCAAATAGTTAATCTCAGATTTATTACTTTTTTCCCTCTAATTTTTAGAAAAAAAAAAAAAAAAAAGCTTGAAGAAATCCCATGAGTATGCACACAATAATGGTGATGTGCCATTCTTCCGACACTTGGAACACACACATTTTGCTCTGATTAAAGATTGGAGGACACTTTGGAATCAAGGACGAAAGGTGACAGAAGGACATATTGAAATTAATTACACTTATTTATTCCTTCCTGGGAAACTGCAACTGTACTCAAGGAATGAAGCTGATGCATTACCATTAATGAAGCCATAAAAGAACACCATATCCCTGAATTATTCATTAAAAAAAAAACTAAGCACAGTATAATCTGGGAAGTGAACACCATACAAGCAGATTGATAGATATATATCTACTTATTTAATAAGTTGAGAAACAATTCTTGAATGGCGCAATTAGTAACACCATTAGCATGGCTTTAAATAAGAGTAGTATAATATTCTTTTCATTTAAATGTATTTTTTCTATAAAATTTCCAATGATTGTAATGAATAGCCCAGTTTACTTATAAGCAGAAATTTTAGTGTCTAATTTTATTAAATAGAATAGAATGAATTAAAAATAGAAATTTAATAAAAGAAGACCCTCGAAGCATAAAAATATAATATCTGTATTTATTATGTTTATAATTGTAATTATTTCCAAGATGTTCTTCTGTCACCTTTCACCCTTGATCCCGCAGTGTCCTCCAGCCCTTAATCAGAGGAAAAAGTGTGTGTACCTAGTGTGGGAAGGATGGGACATAACCATAATCACGCTAAAGCAAATTTATTGGTTTTGACTTAGAAATCAGAAACAAAATAGTCTCAAATATTTTTTTTTTCTAAAACGTTATTAAATAAGGCAACTTTTGAGGCGGAGGCAAATCTCTAAGTCTACAAATAGCTGACTAAGAAAGGATTGAATAATTTAAGAAAACACTAGGCAATATAGTTCACATCTATATTGCCTTTTATTTAATATAGCTCTTAATTTACAAGGCAATATTTCAATAATGGGTGTTTCTTATTGGAAATTTAATATAAATTCTAAAAATGTGGTCGTTATTTGCGATACATTAACCAGAAATCCGGAAAAAAATAGTTTTGAAAATAAGAAAAAGTTTGAATAGCTCTGCTGATTGTTGAAATAGGGCGCTCATTTCTGCGTGCCTGAACTACAAATAAAATGCAGAATAAACTCGTAAAGTTGTGACATCCCATTGCGAGACACCCTGTATTGGGAATTAACATTAAGCGATACGCCGCCATGCGGACAATTTTGGAACTAGCGAAAGAGGTATACCTGCATTGTTTATACATGTAAAGCTATTGTGTTGTTCGTGTTTTTCTTGCTATTTAATAATTTCCCAAAGGTTTTATGGCAAATTTGCCTTTTTAAAGACAACATAAACCTTTTGCTTTCACAAAGTATTTTAAAAAAATATATGTAAGAGGCAGTGAAATAATTCACATTTATGTAACCTTCACTTTTTTTTTCTTTTTTTTTAATAAGGCGCTTAACGTCTAGGTTACCAGCGCCTGGATTTATTTAGTTATTTATTTTTTTTTTAAATTAATTGGAAACAAGATAAGAAATCTGGTATTAGATAGAGGGAGGGAAGGAGCAAGTGTGCCCCCACGCCAGACCCCGAGCCCGCCGCGGCACCACCAGCCGCGCTGCAGGGACAAGGTTTGCCATCTGTACCTCTGACGGTCCACGAAGATCTGGCGGCCAGGCTTGGGGCTGAGGGTGTGCATGGTTGGACCAGGCCATCCACACCCTCCAGGCCGGCATCCGAGTCCCCACAACGCTGACCAGACGCACCACAACGGACACGGCGGACCCACGCGGGGATGCACATTACTCTTTGAAAGTTATTATTTTAGATTATCTTCTATAGATCATCAGGATAACATGTGTTTGATATCATTATTATTATATAATTATAGCATTAATGATGAGCAGCAAGTTAAGATTATATTTTATTGTAATATCCGATTTCTTTTAAGTATTCAATTAAGTTATTTATATTGTAACCTTCACTCGTGTAAATGCAAACAGCTTGCAACCCATTTTGCCTGAATTTGATTTAATTTCTTCCGAAATTTACTTCTAGAAATTAAGAAGGTATGGATGAACAAAAGAATGTACTGTCACTGAGGAACCTCTTTGGCTATCTAGAAGCCTTAACTAGTTTCAGGCATAGATTTAGAAAGGATAGATGTCTAACTCCCCACTTTTTAGTGAAGCACCCCTAACATTCTGGCGGCCATCTTCTTATGGGGATAAACAATGTCAGTAGTCCTTGGACAGTTCTTGTAATTTCTTCTTGATATTGTATTGAATATTATTCTGATATTAGTGCAACTATGGTTCAATCATGCTGTGCTTATGGGTGTACTAACAAAGCTAAATAAGGATCGGATATTCACTTTTTTTCGTAAGTATTTACAAGTTGATTATCAAAGGTTCTTTCCCCAAGCTCAACAAGTGACTTGTTTTCTCCCTAAAAAGCCAACAAATCCCTAACCTTAGGCCATTGTACGTATAAAAATAGTTTCTTTACATAAATATGTTCCAGCCTGCTAAAAAGATTTAATTCTTCAATGAAAAAAAAGCGCCCATGCACTTTTCAAATAATTCATTACGTTTTGTCCATCAAAGAATAGTTTTAAGTCATAATACACAGATCTGAAATTGAGTTTTATTATATATCATGAGTTTTATTAATTGTACATCATTATAACATATATAAAAACCAAAATTTAAAAAAATACATTAAACAAATTTAGTATCAAATATATGGATGTTTCTTTTACACTGAGAAAGTTTTTTTTTGTTTTTTAATAAACTTTTTAAGTGCTTAAGCCCTTAATCAGCAACCTTATGTTGATATAATCCTTTCCTCTTAGGCTGTTGCATAATTATTGTTTAAATTTATACATGAGTGACAAATTAACAGTTGATCTTTAAGGGAAAAGAAGTACCCATACAGCCATTTAATAATTTTTTATTGTTTCATAACGTTTTGTCCATCAAAGAATATTTTCAAGTCTTCATATACAAATCTTAAATTGAGTTTTCTTCGACTTTACATCATTATAACATAAATGAAAAACCAAAATTTAAAAATGTAGTAAAAAAATACAATAAATTTAGTATCAAATAAATGGGTGTTTATTTATTATTGAACAATTAAAAACGATTTTTGCTTGTTTTTTAATAACATTTTTAAGTGCTTAACAAGCTCTAACTTAATATCACTAATGTTTTTATTATTTTCTATCGTGGAATCCATCTTTGGTCGCTGTGACCAAGCAGTTATTATTTGTACCTATCTAAGTTTTTTTTAATTATTTAATTTAGTTGCTTTTCTAATTTATAAATGTTGTTTCAGGTTCCCACTACATATGTGTAATTTTTTAACGCACTTAAATTTATGAACAAATTACTCTTACAAACCTCTTAATTACTTATGTAAATTGTTATATTTAAGTTATTTGTTTATTCACATTTAGATAGATGTATATAATAAATTACTATAAATTAATGTAAATAAATTATTGTAAATCTGAAGGAGAGCGTCCTCAGCTCTCCTTCAGATACATATAATTATATATATATATATATATATATATATATATATATATATATATATATATATATATATATATGGTATTATATTGCAATTGCTTCATTATGAAAGTGAAGTGAAACATTTATTTTTAATTATTATTTCTTATGTATGTTATTTATTATTTTTTAGTCAGACAAATTAATATATTAAAATATTATGTCCATAAAAAGAACAGGTCACTTAAATTGTGGTTCTCTATTAAATAAATGAGTAATTAAATTTTCCATGAAATTTCTTATTAATTTTAATATTCTCCCTCTAAACTTTTCATCAGAGTATCCTTAAAGAAGAGCTCACAAAACTTTGAAAACAGTCAGGGCTTTGGAAAAAGTCAATAACAACATGTGAAAGCGCATTTCGAACAAAAGTTTTTAAAACTTACCTTTTAGCATAATAACATGAATCCTGCATCACTTACTTTTACATTCATAGAGAAAAACCTCAGCTACAGATTATTACATGAACAGGTATACAATATATTATATTTAAAAAAGAAAAAAACGTACAAATAATGAATATAATTTAAGGTAGGGATTGTCGGGGTTCGGTCACTGCTACTTAATAAAACTACATTTTATCATAAAAATGGTTTTATTGTGCCGACGTTTCGGCTTGAACTTCAAGCCTTCATCAGGGCTGTAAAAAACAAGTAGGACGGATGTAATACTGAAATCTACACACATATATATATATATATATATATATATATATATATATATATATATATATATATATATATGCCTACATACACAAATACACATACATATATGGAAAAAGACAAAAACAGTTTTTGTCTTTTTTATGATAAAATGTAGTTTTATTAAGTAGCAGTGACCGAACCCCGACAATCCCTACCTTGCATCATCTACGGTCAACGATCTCCTCTCAATGAATATAATTTAAGTTTTTTTTTTAATAACACCATGACATAATGTTGGTTATACTATATTAAACCTTAATTAAATAATCCATTTTTAATTATATATTTTTTATGGATATTTATATGTGTATCACACATTGTTTTCTTTAAGAAAATTTAACCCCGGCAGGTTGGTTTTGATTTTCCTTAAAAGGATATTACCATTAAATGATTCCATTATGTTTTTAAAATAAGGGCTAATTTATTTTCCACCCCGCTTTCACTAAAAAATTTGTAAAATAATTGTTTCTTGTAATTTATTTATTACAACTATTAATTTATTCAAAAAACAACGAAAAAACTCAACTAATTTGATGATTTTATTTTCTTGAAAAAGCTGTGTTCTGATATTTGTGAGGACTTAGTTTGTGTTTTTAGTTACATAATTATATAATATAATATTCTAATAATATTCGTACTGGAATAAAAATGCAAAATACTGCGCTATATGGGAGAAAATCGGTCAAATTAAAGCATTAGGGCTAATGGACATATGACCCTCTCTCCCCACAACAAGATGGCGGCTCTCCGGTTAGGCCTGCTTCACTTTTTCCCGGGAAAACCAGCGGAGTTAGTCATCTACTCCTTTCTAAATCTATGGTTTCAGGTGCATAGTTGAATATGAAGCAATTGTGAATGCACATCACATTATTACCTTGGTATTTTGGGGAAGACCAACCTATCTATCTATTTGTTTCCACATTGTTTCACAAGTTCAATTAGAAATCGTTATATTAAATTTAAATGAGTGTGACTTCTTCATATGACTCCAGTTTCATAAATATTACGGTGCCTTTTGATAAAGTATATTCATATAATTTATTTACAACCTTAATAAACAAATATGTAAATGAAATGGTGCATGTAATATGTGAAAATAAAGATCCAAAAAAATTTTGAAATATTTTTTCAATTATCAAATTGTTCATGATTTGTTGGTAATCAATGATATGCATTATTTATTATAAAATACATTTATTGTATTCAAAGCTACTGACAATGGTATGAAATCATATTTACATCACTTTAGTTTATCCATCACAATAACCAATATAACTCCCTGTTAGTCCAATATTCTTACATATTTGAGTACACAAATGAAGTAGACTTTCAAAACCCCTGTTTCTTGATGAAAACACTAATATTAACGTGAAACAAACCCACAAAGAACTGCGAAAACACTTGTTATCAGCAATCCCTATTTAACAAAAGACACAGCTGTACCTCTATTTGCCGCCATTTTGACAACGACAGTGGCGCCGCCATCGGTAAAGTCAATTCCCAATACAGGGTGTCCCCGCATTGAGATTACATAACTTCAGGGGTTTAGTCTGGACCCCATTTGTAGTTCAGTGGCGAAAAATGTGCGTTCTATCTGAAAATGTAGAGGAGCTACTCAAACTTTTGTTTTTCTTTAAAACTACTGTTTTTTTTTTTTAAAAGAAAAACTGACATTATTTGATGTTGACTAGTTAAATTTATTACTTCATTTATGTAGAAACTTTATTAATAAACGAAAATCGGTCCTACTCACAAGAATTCAATTGAATGATTAAAAAGTTCGCCACGCAGGAGCTACATTACCAAGCACATTCCTCAGAAAGTACGCTGAATTCCTGAATTATTTGCTTGAAAATAACGTGTGTACATACAAATCATAAATATTTTTGGTATTTTATATTTGTAATGAACAGCTGACATAATTATTTCTTTTTTAAATTGTATTCCAGTGTTAATCCAAACTTATAATGTACCGATTTATTTTACAACACACGTTCCTCATTTGTTGGACAAGGAGTCCACTGAGTTTCGTTCGATATAGTGAGTGAAAAAAATATTCGCAATTGGACATTTTTTTGTAATTCTCTTTAAATTATGTCAGCAATTTTAATTGGACATAAGATATTCATGTTTACACACTACGACAGAAAATTTCCTAAAACAATAAGTGGCAAACCACAGTTTGTTTTAACTACAGATAAACAATGAAAAACAGAAAATTTACATCAATAAAGGATTAGCAATTCATTAATCTTTGCATTTCCAGCTGTATACAACATCAGGGATTTGCCAAAGTAAATTTTCTTTATCTAATTTTTTAATTAATTTATTTTAAGAGCTTCGCAACGAAGGTGACTTCTTTATCTAATTTTGTCGTTCTCCAGAGTTCATTGTTTTGCAAAATGCTTCATTAATAAAAATAACTCTATCCATGAAAGGAAAAAAATAATTTCTCTATGAAATTGGAGATTAACATAAAAGAGAATTGGTGTCCAATTAAATATTATCTCATTAGTGCACAAAAGAATAGTCAAATATAACAGAACATTGGTGATATCATGGGCGCATATTGGGGGGGGAGGGGGCTGGAGCCTCCCCCGAAATCAGTAAAAATGTCATAAAAACCTTAAAAAAAAATTAAATAAGATCACATAGTTCAGAAAAAATAATTTCTTTTGGGTTTAATAGCGTTTGTAACTATTCCAAGTTCTATATTGTTAGTATTCTCCAAATGCTCTCAGCCCCCCCGTAATTTTCCCCCAGCCAGGAAAGTAACAACTGTATCAAAGACAAAAAAATAAATAACAATTAAAAAAATAATTAATAAAAAAATAGAAAGAAAGAAATGAAAAAAAAAATAAAGTGAGATAATGTAAGGAATAGATAATAAAACGATAATAATAGAATAAAAATTATGAATTCATTTTTGGGACAAAATTGAATTGTTAGATGCTCAGGGATCCCCCCTCACCAGCAGTTATATTGACTTTTTGGACCTTTAAAAAAAATCTATATACACACTATTGAATAGTTTAAAAAAAAAATAAGCCAATAAGAATCAACAAATTAGAAGATAGTATTATTATCTCTTAAGTGCGTGGACAGTTTAAAGAACGCTTTCGCCCTTTGTGGGTGGAGTTGGCGAAAACAAGTTAGTAATAATGTTTTAATGGAAAAAAGCCACTATTTTCACTAAAGAATGAAGCTCTAAAATATCATTGAAAATATCCATTTATATTATATGGAATATAATTAGTCATAGAACAATAAGCATTCCCCTCCATGCTATTTAATTTTAATTGACACAACTAATTAGATTGCTATAACAATTCGTTTTTTTGTTTTGTTTTTTTAACAAAACTGATTTGAAGGAAGGTTAGCCTGATAATATGGTAGGTTTCAAAGATTGGCTATTTTGAATACTCCTTCACTGTACCGGTCCGTTTTTATTTTTTATCTATTCATTTACTTTTTTTTCTTTCTTTTTGTTTTGTTTGTTTTTTAAAAATCATTCGGTTTGTGCCCAAAATGTTTTTATGTAAATGCTGTTATGTTAATGTTCATGAATTTGTGGCAAGAAGTTTTGGATAGTATCCAATTCTACTTCAGGTGACTTTATTTATGCATTTTGAAAATTTTTCTATAAGTAATAACTGTTCATTTTTGAGGAAATTCGATGAAGTTATTTAACTGGGTTTTGATTGTTAATTAATAACAAGACCCACCCAGATAATTACACTATTAAAAAATTATTACTTTTCACTTTACCTTTTAGTTCTTTTTTTTTTTTTGTACCTTAAATATGAAAATATTTAGTTGCTCTACCCAACTTAATCTATTTGTATGTATTTTTCATAAGTATGGTAATATTGAAACGTACAAAAATATAAATATTTATTAAAATATTGAAACATACAAACGTAAATTCATAGTTATTACAATAATGATACTATTTCATTTTTTAAAAAATACGTTTACCTATTTCTTACCTAATATATTTTTGCAATAACGTATAGTGAGATTCCATGTCTTATCAAAAAAAAATTACGAAAACTTCATTATTTGTTGATTGTGTTCATTCATTGTATTATACGTTCATTAAGTATTTCATTATTTTCAAACAATTCTGCAATGAATTAAATTAATCGTCATGCAAAAACTCAATAGGTAACACAATTCTTTTCAAGCAAGCACTTATTTTGTTACTTGCTCTCCAATATCCTTGTAGCTGTTATATAATTTAATGGTCTCAAATGGGCATCAGCATCTGCTCTAGTGGTTACTTTGCCTTGGTCTAGGACAAAAATTGCCACTTATTACAAAAATTGCCACTTATATATATATATATATATATATATATATATATATATATATATATATATATATATATATATATACAGGGTGATTGAGGTCAAAGTAGCCAAACTCTTGGAGGTAATTCTGGAAATTATTTCCAACAAAAAAGTTCATTAGAAGTATGGCCTGATTCCAAAGCGAAAAGCATTTATGTAGTAGTATATACGCGCCCAGGTAAATTGATACTTGATAACAGTGATTTAGTAACAACTTATTTTAAGTTTATTTACAAGTAATTATTTTGTTCTAACCAAAAATTGTTTATATCTTTTGGATGGATCATTTATATCTTTTGATATAGCTTTGTATTAAGTTTCTTAAATGGTAATTATATTCGTTAAACATAGGGTTTTTAGGTAATTTAAAGGAATCATAATTGATTTTATACGATAATACAGACCTTATTTGTCTTTCAGCAATAACTGCATGAGCCAAAATTTAATGTTAAAGGGACAGCGAAAATAATATTGTTCGAGGTATCTGATCAAAACAAATGGTTTTTAATCTTGTTGTTAAACAGAATCATACATTTTGGTAATTGTGGAGTTTAACACATTCGTTGCCCAGCACCCGCCTCGCGGGTGCATCCGGTCTGTCCTACCGGGCCCGCCACCTTGACCGGGTGCCTTGACCTTGTAAAAAAACGAGTGGGCCCCTCGCAAAGATACCGCTTAACTAGTGGGCAATGAATGTGTTAAGAGCCTCCTTACCGTTTTTTTTTTTTTTTTTTTTTTTTTTTTTTTTTTTTTTTTTTTTTTTACTGGTTTTTCTATAAGGTAGTTTGATGCAATTAATACAAATCCGTTGGGGAAAACAAGTTGCTCTCAACTAGGAGAAAAGTTATTAAGCACTAATGTTCACTGTTATGCAGGTTAGGAAAGCTAGCATAAACAACAATAGTTGTAAACATGCACATGCGCAGCGATGTAGATTTGGGGGAAATAAATAAGTCTTATTTGAAATGTTGATTAAATATTTATTGAAAACAAATTCTAAATTTTAAGGGCTTCTGCACCTGTTGTAACCTGTAGCTTATGGGCATACATGCTAAGCGTTTCCGCTCGCTCAAGAAGATATCAGAACTCTAGTCAATCCAACTCGCTAAAATTAATAAAATTCTGTTAATTTTAGCGAGTTGGGTGGGCTAGAGTTTTGATATCTTCTTGAGCGAGCGGAATTGCATAGCATGTATGCCCATAATGTGAAATAAATATAAAATATAAATACTTAAAACAAAAAAATAAATACTTTCTTTAGCCTATCTCCTAGCCATCTTCTAATCTTTCATTTTCGGCAACAAAATGAAAGATTATTTCTATTTAACCCTAATTTCTCACCACATTTTCCACAATCAATGGTCAGAAGCTTATTTTGGACTAAAAAATTTAATAATTATTCTCTCTTGTGAATAATTGGCATCAATTTGTGCAACTTTATTATTATTATTAAGCAAACTTATCTGAATTTTTCACAATTATCAGAGCGCACTAATTATAAAGGCATTAGCTAATTATTAAGGGATTTATTTTATATAATAATTTTCAACAGCGAAATAAAAAATGTGGAGAATGTTCCATTAATTCAAAAAAATGTTTCTGAATAAATAACTGATGGTAAATTTTAATAATTGATTGTACATTTAAATTAGACTTCTTTATTACAGACTTTGGTAGAACTGAAGTTTCGCATCCTCAAAACCGATTTCTTTCAAATTTTGTACAATAACGTATTTTACGTTATATACTAAACACGAATCCGTTAAAAAAAAAGTTTGCTTTCAACTAGGAAAGAAGTTATTAAGCACTAAAGTTCACTGTTATGCAGGTTATGAGAGCTAATATTAACAACTAAATTTGTCAACATGCGCATGCACAGTATGGAATAGTCTGTAATAAAGAAGTCTAATTGAAATTTACCATTAATTATTTAAATTCACCAGCAGTTATTTATTCACAACCATTTTTTTAAATAATGGAACATTCTTCACATTTCTTGTTTCGTTCATGAAAAGTATTATATAACAGAAATCCCTTAATAATTAGCTAATGCCTTTATAATTATTAGTTTGTTCTAATTCGCGCCTGCTGAACTTTGATTGTCAACATACTTTTATTTTATAAAAAACTAAATTTATTATTCTCATCCACAATAGAGAAGAATTACTCAAATTTCTCTTTAAACTTCCTCATAATTATGAAGAACGCTTAAAGGCATTTTTCGGTGCGATTGGGAATTATATCCACCGAACATCGTGTCTGAAGAAGAAGAAAGCTAAGAAGGATGTGTAGGAGGATAAGAAGAATTTCTAGGACGACTTTTAGGCATACATGCTATACGTTTCCGCACGCTACTCTTGCTCAAGAAGATATCAAAACCCTAGTCAATCCAACTCGCTAAAATTAATAGAATTCTATTAGTTTTAGCGAGTTGGATTGACTAGGGTTTTGATAGCTTCTTGAGCAAGCGGAAACGCATAGCGCGTCTGCCCATAAGCGACAGGTGACGATGAGTGAGGATGCCCTTAAAATTGACAATATTTTTGAATAAATGGTTCATGAACATTATTTCAAATGAGAGATCTTTGTTTCCCAATGTTTACACCTAATTTTATAACCTTCCTAACAGTGAATTTTAGTGCTTAATAACTTCTTTCCTCGTTGAAAGCGATTTTTTTTTTTTTTTAACGTATTCGTGTTTAGTGCATTAAAATACGTTGTTGTGAAAAATGTTAAAGAAATCGGTTTTGAGGACGCTAAACTTCAGTTTTACCCAGACTTTTACATACCCGTGTATACATGTTTACAAATACAGTTAGTGCTTAGTAATTTTTTTTTCTAATTGAGGGTGACGGTTTTTTTTAACGGATTGGTGATTAGTGCATCAAAATACCTCATACTCCACTCCTTCATCATATTTTGCCTGAAGCAGTTATAAATAAGAAGAAAACTCATGTCTGTTTTACTGCATAGAATCACTTATTATTCCTTTACCTTATCCAAACACTGTTTGACCAAAAAATAAAATTACCTTAAATTTTAATTAATTTTATTTTTTTGATAAAAGGCTGAGTATTAAGTTTATTAAATTTCAGGTACATAATTTTATTTCTTTGACAAAAGGTTATCATTACTTTCTGAAATTTGAGGTAATTATATTCGTTGGACAAAGGATTTTTAGATAATTTAAAGGAATTATAAATGATTTTATCTTATTATGCAGACCTTATTTTTCTTCCAGAGGAGTGCTTGAGCCGAAATGTAATGTAAAGGGATGGAGAAAATAAAATTTGTTGAGGTAGCTGATCCAAACCAATGTTGTTTTAGCGTGGTTCCTTTCTCCTTCATAGGGAGGACACCCTCTTATGAGGTTGACCTCATGACCCAACCCAGAAGTGCTGACTAGAATATTTCATCTTTCAGAACCCATAGATCACAAATATAACGATGGTTCAAATTTCTGTGTGTGTGTGTGTGTGTGTGTGTATATATATATATATATATATATATATATATATATATATATATATTGTCTGTTTGCTCTCCCAGCCTCTCAACAACGGTCCGATTTTGATGAACTTTGGTACAAAAATCTTTCGTCTAATTTGAAAGGTCAAGTTCGTTAACCAGTAGAATTCGCTACCGGAACATGGGTTTTGGAGCAAAATTCGCGCGAAAGAAATCGAAACACTAATTTTTTTTAATTCATATGCTTGCAGGTACACGCTTTATAGGTTTCTTAACATAGGAAAACGAATGAAAGCATTTTTAAAGCAATATCTGTAGCTGTTTAGGAGAAAAAATGATACAACTAATTTCAGTTTGGGTATTCGAAAATGATTGATTCAGTTGAAACTTGTTCCAGGCGTTTCACATCCATCTAATCTAAGGTAGTTAAAATTTAGTTCCGTTTGGGGTTAAGGAAGTACTAGAAATAAAATATTTCATTAACAGGCATGATAAGATTTGGGATTTTCCTAACTTTTCTAAAATATCTACAAAAAAGGTTCTGATGTAATTTTCAATGGTGCGATGTCAATCGGAGAAATAAGGACTTGAAACTTCAAAATTGTTAGTTTTGCTCTTTTGAACGGGTTTTTGTATCAGTTTACCTAACACTTAATTGCTCGTTGCTTATTTTAATTGGATTTACCAGTAAAATGAGTATCTTAATAAAACAAGGTAAGAAAATGTGAAACAGTGTTATAGTATTTCCAAAAGCGAACGTTGAGAGGGAGTCGTTTATGATACTGCCAGTTTCCTGTTGTGGCGCCTTAAATATATTTTCTCTTCGATATTTTATTTTATATTTTTCATGAAAGATCAAACCCCACTAATATTCCTTTACTAATAGCACTAGAGATATGGATGGAACCGCGCTGAGATGATGCAGTTTGTGGGAGTCGGACTTATTTAATCATGTTGTCAAACAGAAGCATACATTTTTGTACCAAATTTCATCAAAATCGGACCATTTTTGAACCGTCAGGACTGCGAACAGACAAGTATATATATATATATATATATATATATATATATACATATATATATATATATACATACATACATACATACACACACACACACATATATACATATACAAATTTGAACTACCGTTGTATTATTGATCTATGAGATCTGAAACATGAAATTTTCTTGTCTGCACTTCCAGATTGCGTCATGAGGTCAACCTCAAAATGTCAGGCATAATTACTTTAAACCTTTGATTCTCTTTGACAGTGGTATCTTATTTAAAGTTCTGTTTAAATACCGATTAGTTTCCATTGCATATATTACTCGCAGAGTAACGGTATGGTCCAGTGAAAGACACAAGCCTACTTCCTAGTGAATTGTAGAAGTGGTTTTTTTTAAATTTATGTTTTATGGCAATTGATACCAGGAGTGGGTTTTTTTTTTTAAAGCCCAAAATGTAATTGTGGCACAAGTGGCATAACTTAATTTTTAACAGTCCAGCTGACTCCAGCTTGCTTGTGGTCAGAGGCCTATCCTGCACCTGTGTAACTTCTTTATTATAGGATTATATTAAGTGGCATGATATCCTGATTTAAGAAAAATACAAACTACATAAATGTTACAGAAGCACAGCTTTATTTAAAAGCATTATTACACCTTCTTTCTAAAAACAAAATGAGAGAAGAAAATAAAGAACAATTACTTACCTATTAAAGAAAATATTTGAAGAAATAAATTTCAAGAATCAAACTAAATACTACTATACCATATTATAATTGTCATGGGAATATATACATATTTATTTGTAATTGTGTATATATATTTACACACCTTAGTTTAAGAAGTTGTTTTCTATGTTATATTTTAGGTCTGGTGTTTGACCATTGGGGACCAAGCAGAGAATGTTGATGAAAATACACAGCTACTTAACTTTATGTAAATTTACCCTCTTGTATTGTTCTATTATATTTTTGCCGTGAGTATAACTTTTTGTGTTATTTTGATTGAAAATTTTTGTAAACATATTGTTTTAGAAAGAATTTACCCAGTATAAAATAAAAAAATGTAGAATATATAGAGAACTTTAGTTTGTTAACATAATTGTTTCTAGAATATTTATAAATTAAGCAAGGAAACAAATTAATAAAAATTGTCAGACCTATTTATGGACCTTTAGCAGTTTAATATTTACTTACTCTTATTTATAGCATTTTAGTTCAATAAAAATACTCATTTTTTTGTATGCGCTTTCCAAAATTAGTAGCAACACTTCAGTATTAATAAGGTTAGAATAGGAAGAGTAAAGCAGGTTGTAACTCGCCTTATGCCTGTCCCAAGCCAGGATGAAAAAGTAGGAGGGCAACCTGTTACTATTAATTCTGAGGATCTATCAGTTATTATCAAATCCTATTTCTAGGAAAATCAAATTTTTATGTTTCATAACTTGAAGATAATTAAATATTGTTGAAAAGTAACTTCTCTAACAATATTAGGTGTTGGTTAGGCATTTGGTTGATGTGCTTTTTAAAATAAATGCTCGTTATATTTATTTATTTATATGACTTATCAACAATTGAGCTATTAGTGCCAGGCTGTCTACAGGTTGCCAGCCTTTTATAATGCCAACAGCACATGGATGGTCACCCATCCAGGAACTGTCCATGCCTGACGTTGCTTAACTTTGGTGATCAACGGGAACCGTTGTTAAGGAAATACTATTTATTTTAGTTTTGGACATCTTTAAATAATGCTGTTATTTTAAAACAATGCAATATTTTTTGGCTACTATACTCTAATACAAATATCTCAAATATTTTAATCATTTTAGTGTAAAGACAACAGCTGTTGCAGCAAATTTATCAAATTAATTTAGCCCACACTTCACATAATTTAGTTTAATGCTGACTAAGTTTAAAGTTAACTGTAAAATGGAAGTTCGGACCTAAAAATGGCATTTATTTTCATTGGTTCTCTTAACCTCTCCATGAATAAAATACACTATGTGTTTTATCTCTATAAAATGGAAAGCTTATTATCCTAGCCACCTTCCCTCCGTATTAACTCCTTGACCCATGATATTTCTGAGTTGCTATGGAGAAGAACAATGTTTGTGAACAGCGATTAGTAAACCCTTTTGCGCAGTTCCTCCCTCCCGCCAAAGGGAGGAACCCCGCTTATAAGGTTGACCTCATGACGCAATCTGGAAAGGCCGACTAGAAAAGTTTACGTTTCAGAACCCCTAATATACGAAAATAACGGTGGTTCAAATTTGTGCATATATATTTGTCTGTTCGTGCTCTAGGTTAGCGAATAATGGTCCGATTTTGATGAAATTTGGTACAAAAATCATTCGACTAATTTCAAAGGTGAAGTTCGTTAACCAGCTGAATCCGTCCACTGAAACACGGTTTTTGCCGAAAAAATCGTTACTCTTACATCACATGCTTTTAAGTACTTGTCTTATAGGCTTCTTGGCCTAGGAAAACGAAAGAAACAATTTTTAAGGCGATAGCTTTAACCGTTTTCGAGAGAAGTGGAACAATAGTTGTTGAATAACGTTTTTGGTTTGGGTACTTAGAATCATGGGATTTAGTTCAAATATTTTCTGCATGATTGAAATTCATATAAACAAAGATGTTAAAATTTGGGTTAAGTTTGGAGTTAAGGAGGGATTAGAATAAAATATTTTAATAATAGACATGAAAGGTTTTGAGAGCTTCGTAGATTTTCCTTAATATCTCGAAAAAGGTTGGACATCATGTTAAGCGGAAGGTTACCATTCGAAAGCTTACTAAAAGATCTACCAAAAAGATTCTGAAGCAATTTTCGATTAGGCTATGTCAATCGGAGAAATAAGTGGTTAATGTGGTTGTTTTGTTCTTTTGGACGGGGTTTTGAATGGAGTTTTCTTTTTTTAAATCACTTTTTAATTTTTTTTAAATTGCATTTATCTGTAAAATTAGCATTATGGTAAATGAAAATGAGAAACAGTAAGCAGCGTGTTTTTAGAGCGAACCTTGACAAGGCCAGGGAGTCATTTTTTTGTCAGGTAGAGGTATGTACCCTTACAACCGTAACCTATTTGGGGTCATAAATTATTTCATGAAAGGTCTAATCAAAATTATAATTTATTTCAACATTTCCAAATGATATTAGGGATAAGAACGGAACAGCGCTAAGATGATGCAGTTCCTGCGAGTCGGACTTTTTACACTAGTACTGCCATATATCTCCGAGTTGCAATGGGGAAGAGCAATGTTATCAACGTTTAGTAAACTGTTTCCTCTTTAGTGCTACCGTTTATCACTGAGTTCACTGGAAACACCAACGTTCTTATCGAAGATATGTAAACGTCCTTAGTGCTACCGCATGTTGCTATGGAAAACGCCAATATTTGTTAACAATGGTCACTAATTTCTTTCATATCTAATGTTACTATTTTAGCGCGGTTCCTCCCTCTTCCATAGGGAGGAAACCCGCTTATGAAGTTGATCTCATAACACAATCCGGAAGTGCCGACACGAAAATTTCATGTTTCAGATCCCATAGATCAATAATATAACGGTGGTTCAAATTTGTGTGTGTATATATATATATATATATATATATATATATATATATATATATATATATATATTAATTCTTGTGAAAGTTGACCCAATATATATTTTCCACTTTTTCTGGTAGGGGGTCGATAATGTAGTACACTCTTTTTTCACTTTAACTACTTTATTTGGTATGTTTCGCCCGACATGTTTCTTGCCTTTTCGCACCTCTTCAGGGGTTTTCCTTATCAGGAAGTCCTCTCGTCGTGTTGTCTAGCTTGAGTCAGGCGTATTATTATTAAGCTAGACAACACGACGAGAGGACTTCCTGATAATGAAAGCCCCTGAAGAGGTGCGAAAAGGCACGAAACATGTCGGGCGAAACATACTAAATAAAGGAGTTAAAGTGAAAAAAAAAGTGTACTACTTTATCGACCCCCTGCCAGAAAATGAAGCAAGAAAAAGTGGAATATATATATATATATATATATATATATATATATATATATATATATATATATATATAAAATCAGTCCCGTAACAGGCCACGAGGGCCCTGAGGGGCAGATACTATAGAGGTATCTGATTCATGATCATACGGCACACTAGGAAGATAGTGTGGTCAGTACTATGCTCCGGCTGCCTGATTTTCCCCTTGGCCGCATCGACTGCTAGTCATTAGCACCCAAGGTACCCATTATTAATTAAATTAATTAAAGGCTGGGTTGGCCTAGGGACGGTCAGGGAGGCCGAATTCAATCCATGAACGAAGCTCCAGCTTATTGGTCCAGTGCTCTACCACTGAGCTAACCTCGCCCCCAAACAGTGAGATAAACCCGTTAAAAAGAACAAAGCAAATCAAAATTTGCTTCAGAATCTTTTTGTAGAAATGTCCCAGTCGTATAACGATGGAAATTCTAAAAAATAAATCAAAATTCCTCGTTTTCGAAAAAAACGAAAAAACGTTTTTTTGTTACAATGTAACAAAAGAATCGTCATACGAAAATACACCTCAATACAAAAGTTCTAGCTTATTAAACTATCTCTAAGAAGATGACTATCTCTAAGTTCAGCGTCTTAGCTTGAATATTTTAGGAGATAATCGTGTTTGAAAAGCCCATCGGATGGACATTTTGTTCCATAGAACCCTCCGCGCATGGAACGCAAAAACTAGAAAAAATGTCGGTTCACTTTTTTTTATTTAATTTATTAAATTTTTTTTTTTTATTTTATTTTATTATTTTTTTTTTTTTACGACGCATCAACAAATCGTGGCTATTAGCGCCGGACATCCAGGAATTTTCTCAGCGAGCCCTGAGATGAGAAAATTTCTGGCGCCGGTGGGGATCGAACCCACCATCTCCCGCTTATGAATCTAGCGCGCTAGCCACTAGACCACGGGAGACCCCTATTATTACTATTATTTTCAATTTAAAATATCAGGTTGTTACAAATATTATTTTTCGTTAATTTATCGTCTCGCATCTAATTGTGGCGTTCAATTTAGATTAGATGCTAATTTGTACAGAAATTAGATTTTTTTTTTTTTTTTTACACAATTCTTCCGTTAAGGAAGAAGTGAGAAATTGTCCAAAAAAATTGAACCGTGATTCAGTTTTTGCGTTCCACGCGTAGACGGTTCGTTGGATCAAAAATGTCTTACTCTCTATGGAAAAAAATGTCCATCCGATGGGTTATTCAAACACGATTATCTCGTAAAATATTCAAGTTCAGACGCTGAACTTGGTTTCTTCTTAATGATAATTTAATAAGCTAAAATTTTTATATTGAGGTGTTTTTCGTACAACGCTCCGTTTAAGCAAAAAATCGGAATTCCCCCCCCCCCCCACCAAAGAAAACACGGTTTATTGCGTTTTTCGAAAACGAGAAAATCGACTTTTTGACTTAGTTTTTCGATTCCTCGTCGATATACGAAGTCTATCGATTTAAGACAGGATATATATATATATATATATATATATATATATATATATATATAAATATATATATATATATATATATATATATATATATATATATATATATACGCGGTAGAATTTTGTTTAATTCACTACAACAACGAGACGTGGCTTTCCGATGTTTGAGCTCTACTGGCTCTGACCGTTCCCGTATCCTGAATTTGTTCTCACTGTAAATAGTTTCATTGTACTCTTTGAAACATTTTATGCCTTGTTTTAAAATGTCCATTTTGGGTGTGGTCGAAGACGCTCATACAAGGCCACTTTCAATCTTTGTGAGGAAGGAGGAATAAAAATAGAAAACTAGACCCGCCATGAAAGACGGTTTGTTTATGGAGATGTGAACGCATTACCGTAAAATCATCCCCGGTTCTCTACGAATTTAAGTGGATAATTTCCTTTTTATTCAATAGAGAGTGTGTGGCGTCAGATATCGATAATGCCTTAGAAAACGTAAACAAATACTGAGACAAGGATTGTCAGGAGATAAGGACGCTTTCAACGTGTGTGGAGTGATTTTTAGTTGGAGGGGATTTAGAAGAATGAGAGTGGGGTATGAGAAGCCTCAGTGTGTAAATGGAGGCCGGTGAGTGAGATGTTCTTCAGCCATGTGAGGCGATAGAATCTTGGCTGGTAGGTGCCGATAGCACCCAAGGTCCATCACAAGTTCCAGTATGCTTCGCTTCCAGTAGGGATTTGTTATGCACACGCCAAGTATCAAGGAGCAACTGGTCCCGGAATTTAGAAGCGATCCACTCTCGGCCGGTAGGACTTTAGGTTAGACAGGAAATATGCTTTAATTCGAATAGGGTCATATTTAGATCCATCTGGAAACGAGGAGTTGTTAGTTTCCAGTCTAGAGCCCAGTTGGTGTGACACTCCGTTAGCCCTGACCTTGGAAATAACTGAGTCAAGTTCAAGGTCGACATATCTTTTCCCATATCATTTCGCATAATCTATCATTTCATCATTTTACATTCAAATTATTATTTTTCATTGAATGGAACTTAATTCTAATTCGCTTGTCGATCCAAGAAAAATTAATTATTAAGGCGACAAGAAATAAAACATAAATTCATTTTAAAACTGGTTTCTACTTTTACATATGTTAGAAAATTAATTATTGTGATGCACCTTTTTGAGTTAATTAAAAATAGAATGAATACATTTTAATGAGATAGAAACTTGTTCGTTTTTATTTTTGTACGCTGAAAAAGGTAATATTCTTCACTAATATGTTATGGTATATATTTTTTTAAAATAACTGAGTACTTTAAATTTTCAGTCCAGAGTGAGCTTAAAATTAGCCTTTTTGTGAAAATGAAGTCATTGTTATTTCTCTTTTTATTTAGCCCTTCTATTTTTCTTTAAACGCTTAATTGGAGGGGGTTTGAGTATATTCGAGTTACGTTTCAAGAATTTCACATTGTTTAACAATAACTTTCCATTTCTCTATAGGTGATTCAAACTTTGATTAGATTTCAGTCGCACACTAACGTATATAGAAAATAATTTCGGGGGGGAGCCCCTAGGCTTTTGGGGTGTAGGGAAAATTTTAAATATTTTAGTGCAAAATGGTGAGTTTTAAGGTCCTCTGGACACCTAGTAGACCAGGGTAAAGGTAGAAGACATTTTTCGTTGTTATAGGCTTTTTTACATGAAATGTTTTCAATAAAACAAAATTTCGGGGGGGGGGGCTGCAGCCCCCCTTATATACGCCCATGCAGTCGCGTAATCCATATTATTGTATATATACGATGTATTAGACTTTCTGTTTTGGTGAATATTTTAGAAAAAGAATAATTTAAAAAAAAAAAAAATGTAAGACAGGAAATAATATTCACAGTATTTTGTTTAAATTATTGAGCAGTTACACTTCTCATATTTGTCAACTGTCTTCAAAATATTTCGCTAAATCCAATCATATCTTTGCTCCTAGAGAATTTTCTTATATTGACCAATTAACGAATATACTCAGTTCGTGATAATTGAGCTAGGATTTATCTTAGAAAAAAATGAATAATCCCAGGAGTTACGTTAACTAAGCGAATCCCACTGTAATAAAAAAAATTAAATAACAAAAAAAATGCATCATGTAAACCGTTAAACATTAAATTTAAGTTATTAATATAATTTTAAGCTTTTAGGTAAACATCCATTTCAACTCATCCGGTTTTGCTTGGTTTAGAGTAAATCATTCCCATTAATATTTATTGTTACACAGCGAGTTTCGTTATGAAGTGGGAAGATAGGATCTCTAAGCCCCTTTTAATACCATGGTTCAGCTATAGCAGCACTTCTAATGTTCATATTTTTCAACCTTTCAGAATACACCTTCCGTATTAGAATTGAATGTTATACGGTGAGTTTCGAATACAAAAATATGTATTCTAGTCCCCATTAAATACCGTGGTTCTAAACTACTTCTAATGCACACGTTTCTCTGATGTTACTCCTTCTCCTCAAAGGCCGAAACCCCGCTAAGAGGTTGACGCAATCCGGTCAAGTGCCGCAAAAGAAAACACGTTTTAGAACCCATAGAGCACAAACAGAACGGTGGTTGGAATGTACGTATATATATATATATATATATATATATATATATATATATATATGGGTGTGTGTATTTTCCCTCCCTAGACGGCTCAGAGTTCGTTAATCAGCAGAATCAATCTGCCGGAACATCAAAAATGGTCCGATTTCGATAAAATTTGGTACAACCATCTTTCGTCTAATTTGAAAGGTCAAATTCGTTAACCAGACGAATCCATCCACCGAAATATTGTTCTTGGAGCGATAAAATCTTAAATATTACGTTTTCGAGTTCATATGCTTGCGGGAGAACTTGGAAAATCATTAAAAAAGTACGACTCGCAGGAACTGCGGCATCTTTGCGCGGTTCCGGTCTTATTCCTAGTGCCATTAGCAAAGGAATAGAATTAGTTATTGGTTGCGTTTGATCTGTTGTTAGAAGTATAAATTCAACCATAAAGAGAAGGAAGTTTAAGGCGCCACAACAGGAAACTGATAGTATCCTTACCGGAAATAAGTTTCTCATTTTATTGCACTCTTTTATTAAAATATTAATTTTAATGATAAATGCAATCTTAAAAAAAAAAATAACAACCAATTAAAAAATGATTTCAAAAGAACAAAACAAACCCTTTTAAAGATTTAAGCACTTATTTCTCCGATTGACATTGTCCAATCGAAAATTGCTTCGGAACTTTTTTGTAGAGAATTTAGTAAGCATTCGAATGGTCGCCTTCCACTTACCCCGATTTCCTAACCTTTTTCGAGATGTTTATGAAAATATACGAAGATCCGACAACTTTTCATGTCTACTAATGTAATAGTTTTTTTTTTTTTTCGAATACTTCCTTAAAGAACCACAAATTACGCCCGGTATGGGCAAAATAATAATTTGGATCCGTAGTGACCTCCCCTCCCCGAAATCGATATAGCTACATTTATTCGGAAACTGCTTACATTTTATTTAATAGATCATCTCTGCATGTGGTATAGCCTGTCCACATAAACCCAGAAGTCCAGATAAACCCAGGAGTTGCGCATGCGTGAACGTCTGAGCGGGAATTTTTCCCTGCCCTCTCCCTTCTGTTCCGCCATTTTCAAAGCCTTAACGTAAATCACTATAAGAACTGATTATGTCCCGTTTAGGAGCAGGAAAGGCTTTGAACCGTCGGGAATATTTCCCTGCCCTCTCCCTTCTGTTCCGCCATTTTCAAAGCCTTAACGTAAATCACTATAAGAACTGATTATGTCCCGTTCAGAAGCAGGAAAGGCTTTGAACCGTCGGGAATATTTCCCTGCCCTCTCCCTTCTGTTCTGCTATTTTCAAAGCCTTAACGTAAATCACTATAAGAACTGATTATGTCCCGTTCAGGAGCAGGAAAGGCTTTGAACCGTCGGGAATATTTCCCTCAAAAGTTCGCGCATGCGTGATTTGAACTATTCCATCTATCTTAACGGGCTATAGTCCCGACTCCCAATGTTTGCACCGACAAAATCATTGCACTTTCACTTAGCGTTCTATTTTTGTTTTATGGCAGCAGAATTCTCTATGCAACCTTGCATTCTAATGTGAAATATAACTCTTATTGGGAAGTGTGGGCTTACCTGCTTACAATGGGCCTAGCTGGATCTACTTCTGAGAACGCTTTTCATGGTTGAAAGAAAATGAAACAAGGGACGAAATTCACGTTGGTCCCAGAGTGATCGCAGTGATTAGGGGCTAATGCACTTCGAAGCCCCATATATTGAATTGTAATGCTAAATTTGTATTCTAAAATCCATCGGAATTTGATCAGTAGAAGTGAATACAATCCTGAAGTCTTAAATTATATAAATATAATTCAAATCTCCTATCTCTAAAGATCCTACTGATTCCCATTTGTTTTTCTTCTTTTTTTTTTCTTTTTTTTTCTTTTTTTTTTTCTTTTAACAAATGGAGTTATCTTCCGTCATGTCATGGCTGTTAATTGTTTTTAAACTTAGCTCCTGATGAAACACTAATTGTGCGAAACTACTTGACTATATGATAAATCATATTTATCATTTATCTTGTTTTATTCATTGAACTTCCGTCTGCTATATAATAAATTATTATGACTTATAATGGCAGGTTGTGGATGAAAATGCTTCGTTTTTATCACATTGTGCGCTAATTTCAGATGTAGGGTGCGAATAGACATATATACACAACCGTTTTACCATATTTTCAAATGCCCTTTACTTCCTAAAGATTTTGCATATACATTGATATTTATGATATACTTTTGCGTTTTGCATGAACCAAATGAAAACAATAATTGCACAGGGGTCTCCCGTGGTCTAATGGCTAGCGCCTTGCATTCATAAGCGGGAGATGGTGGGTTCGATTCCCAACCTCCGGCAGGAATTTTATCATCCCACGGCTCGCTGGTAAAATTCCTCGCTGCACCCTGGATGTCGGCGCTAATGACCTAGATGTAGATGCGCCGTAAAAAAAAAAAAAAAAAAAAAAAAAAAAAAAAAAAAAAAAAAAAAAAAATTGCACAGGTCAACTAAAAAAACAAACACTCGGAGCGGTATTGGTCCTTACGGGGTTTTTGAGGTCGCTAATTACGATGAGCGGGTTGGTTAAGCTTCATTGCATCAGATTGAAGGTAATTTGAAGGTCAATTAAAGAAAAAATCATAAAATTTTTTTTTTCAGATTTTTCCTACGTTTTTTTCTCTATTTGGCCTTCAAATGACCTTGAATATGATTCGTTAAAGGTTAACCAACCCGCTCATCGCATTCAGCGTCCCCAAAACCCCCATAAGGAAGGACCATACCGTTCCGAGTGTTGTTATTTTACATCAAATATTGACCTGTGTTATACATCATTGTGTTGGTTAAATATAATTATATAGATACATACTTCTATATATATATATATATATATATATATATATATATATATATATATAATTGCAAAATTTTTGACTGACCTTCTACCGTATCTATTACATCACATGGTTACAGTTAACTCACAGGAAAGTTTCTTAAGCAGCTCATTAAATCAGCTGATTTAAAATCTATTATTGTCTACCTATTATCTACCCACATAGTTTTATAAAATACTATATCTGTTTTAATTCAACCTTCCAGTGGAAATCCAAATGTTTTGCACATTAGTTAAGGATAGGTAGTTATAAATTCAAAAAATTTTTAGGGGGAAAATAAATGAAAATATTCAAAAATTTTCAGGATAAAAAAAAAACAGATTATATAAATATTTATGCGTTCATTCTCTAGATTTCACAAAAGGTATATGATGATAGTAAAAAATAGTCTTTCTGAAGCAAATGTTCAAGCAAAATCCCGCGACCAAAATTTCGAAACATGCGCCAGAGAATTGCTATCGTCAATTATTTTAGGTTAAAATGTTTCCATGTACACTTTTAGCGTTTTTATCAAAACAATACTTTGTCACTGAGATCGCGTAGAAGGAGACTCGCCAGTTGACCAATTTAATCAATGCCCTTTCGCCAACGAAACGCTATACAATTATTGTGGTTAAAAATTAGAAAAATAAAATAGAAGCTAATCCGTTATAATCCAAGTTGCTATAAACAATTTTTACGTTTTGTGCGCAAAATTCGATTTAGTCTTTACTGCATCCCAGTATGGTGAATGGCTTAGGACATCGATCCGATGACGAAATCTGGAAGTATAGAAAACAAATTTGGACGTTCTAGCCCTTAGATCACGAAAAAATTCCGACTCGCAGGAACTGCATCATCTTAACGTGGTTCCGTTCGTATGCGATTAGTAAAGGAATAGAAGCAGTTATCGGCAGGTTTTGATCTTTCGTTGAAAATATAAAATAAAATCTCAAAGAGAAGGAAGTTTAAGGCGCCACAACTAAAAACTGGTAGTTCCTAAGCGGAGGTGACCCCCTTGTCAACGTTCGCTTGTGGAAAAAACTATTACCAATATGTTTCTTATTTTCTTAGCTTAACTAAAATACTCATTCCACTGTTACATATAAAAAAGAAAAAAACAATTATATAACAATTATAAGTGAGGTAAACAGTGAGATAAAAAAAAAAAAGGCCCTGAGGGGCAGATACTATAGAGGTATCTGATTCATGACCATACGGCACACTAGGGAGATAGTGTGGTCAGTACTATGCTCCGGCCGCCTGATTTTCCCCTTGGCTGCTTCGACTGCCTAGAGTCATTAGCACCCAAGGTACCCATTATTAAATTAATTAAAGGCTGGGTTGGGCTAGGGATGGTCAGGGAGGCCGAATTCAACCCATGAACGAAGACACTAGAAGAAAAAATCTTTAGTGCTTGCTCGGGATTTGAACTCAGGCCTCCAGCTTATTAGTCCAGTGCTCTACCACTGAGCTAACCTCGCCCCCAAACAGTGAGATAAACCCTTCGTCCCATCAAAATTTGCTTCAGAATCTTTTTGTAGGAATTTTTTTAATCTTTCGAAATGTTACCATTCACTTACCAAGATTACCCTGCCGTTTTCGAGATATTTAAGAAAATATACGAAGATCCCAAAACTTTTTTTTTTAATTTGATTTTTTAAAGGCAATTCAACCACACGGCTCATTGTTGCCTCAGAACTTGTCTTGTCTGTTAATAAAATAGTTTATTCTAATCCTTATATATTGAACTACCGCTATTTTCTCGATCTATGGGTTCTAAAATGTGAAATTTTTCAGTCGGCACTTGATGACTCAATGAAATCTACCTCATAAGCGGGATTCTTCCCTATGGAGGGAGGGAGGAACCGCGCTAAAACCGGGGTTATATATATATATTATATATATGTGTGCGTGTGTGCTTGTGTTCGCGCTCTAAATGCTTCCAAAATGGATGGATTTGAATGAAAATTAGAACATTAATGCATTGTCTAAAACGAAAGGTCGATTTCATTAATTAGAAACTTTTGCTTATCGAAATACCTATTTTATCGGCAAAATTCGCTGGAAACCAAGTTTGAACGGCTTTGCATTCTTAGACTTCCAGATATGCTTTTTTCTAGTTAATTCAATTTGAGAAATCGAATTAAACCACTTTTAAGACGATATATTTAACAGTTTTTTCAACGTTTGGAGGAGAGGAAGTACGAGTATTAAAAAACATTTATTTTATTTTAAAACATGTGAAGTTTTGGAGTTTTCTTTAATTTTGTTTAATATTTCGTGAGTGTGTAACGATTAGTATCCACCTGAGACAAAATCTGGTGAGAATGTCTCGAGACTAGTCTCAGGGTATTGTCCATTTGAGATATCTTTCACTCTCACGAGGGCTTCCTGAGACTCGATAGTCATTGCAGTCTTGAGACTAGCATATTTTTTCCCCATCTAAGTCCACTCACAGCTTTTGATAGATTTAGTTAGGATGAAACTTGGCACAATAAACTTCAGGGCAGAGAAAAACTTCCATTTAGATCCATATTGCTTCTCGTCAGTCTCTTCATTTTTTTAATTTCGTGGGATGCCTGATGAAAAGTTCCATGTTTAGTATATCATCATATACTAATAATAATAAGAATACAGAAATGAAGCTAGTATATAATTAATAATAGAAGGAGAAGAAAACTTTATTAAAATGTATTAATTAATTAAGTGGGCTGCCCAACTTTCTTGGGTTGCTGGCAGCACAGCATGCTGATCCTCCTATTCCGGTATTGATTTCTGATTGATGTGTCAAATGAAATGACAAGAAATAATAAAAGGAATGATTTTCATCAATTCCTATATATGTGTTGGCTTATTATGCCTAGGGAGTCAATTAGTATTGACTCGGCTAAAACAGGAAGGTTTTCTGGAGGGATTCCTCGTTCTTCCAGATAATTTGACGTCATTTTCGAAACTGTGCCTCTCGTGCCGAACCATAAACCCTTAATAATGTAGTTCCTTGACCCATATTTTTCATGGAATTTATCTTCAAGGTACTTCACGCATTTTGAATATATTTCTTTCTTTTCGCTGTCTATGGATTCCGCCTGCTCAGGATCATTAGTCTCAAATCTGATCGTGGGGTCAAGAACGTAGGCTGTATTACTATTCTGGGGGAAGGCGACGATGTCAGCGTATCTTGAAGAACCTTGATCGTCTATGGCGTATACTTCTTCATGACATTCGTAGCCTTTATCTTCAAGAAGAGCTATCAGCCTATGCTTCACATTGTGGTGTTGCCGAGTAACCAGGAGCACACTGTTTGGACAACTACCCAGCACATGGGCTGGAGTTTCAGGCTCCCTGTCGCATTTACGACAAAGGGGTCCAATATCAGCTGCTCCTGCTACACCGGGGACACCACGTAGTGGGGCATAATTAACGTTTAATTTCAGAGCGTTAGTCCATTCAGAGCCGGACAGGAGTTTTTTGTCATGAATGAATTTATTGCTCTTCGGACAATCTCTGAAATGATTCACTCCAATGCCTTGCCATTTGCATTCAGCCCATTCTTCGAAACACTTCTCACGCAGAGATCTTCTAACTCTTCTAATGTTTTGGTCTTCAGGTAGGTCTCTGGTGTCTATATTTAATCTGCCGATGCATTCTGTCGATTCTTTATCATAATCGAATATCGAATGAAATAGTCCATCCGATATTCGATTCAACTTCTGAGCGATCGACCAGTGCTGCAGTGGAGCTTCCCATTCACACTTCAGAAGACCTAGACCTCTGAATTTTCGAGGAGCATAGAGCATTGCATTGCAGATGTTTGCAGGGAGACCTAGCATGGCTTTGACGCTTCTTCTTATTATAACATCAACACCTTCTAGAAATGTAGGACGAAGTTTCGTCAAGGGAGCTGTCTGTAAAGGAAACGTTAACGATGGGAAAACACACTGATTTATAATATTCAACTTCTGATCTGCTCTTAATAGGTTTCACGAAGTAAGCTTGTTTAAATTTTCGTTTATTCTGAGTATCCTATTCTCGTTAACATCAAGCTCCTTCGCGAAATTGCAACCTAGATATTTGATTTTTGTGCCATCTTCAATTGATTCTATTTCGTCACCGTTTTCTAGGATTAGTTTTCTTTTTTCTAGTTTGCCATTTTGCATCACAATGGCGGAACTCTTTCGGGCATTTATATGCAAGCCAATCTCCCTGAAGATGCGCGTAACAATATTAATTGTACGCGTAGTTGCATTTACACTGCACGCTGTTACGGCTTGATCGTCAGCAAACCCCGTGAGAATTACTTTGTCCGCATTGTCATGCTACTTGTAGCCAAATTCATTAGCGAAGTTAGGTTCGCATACTTCTTTATAAAGATGGTCTATTCCTAATATGAAGAGGGCAGGTGACAGTGGACCTCCTTGTGGCACGCCTCGCTTAACCTTTATAGGATCTGTTTGTTTCATATCAGAGACAACTCTTATTTCGTTATTACAGAGCAAGGCGGAGATAGCGTTCCTAAGGTCTGGAGGTATTCCTTGAGCTTCCAACGATTTCAAGATATGTCTATGACCGATATTGTCGAATGCTCCAGTTACATCTAAAAAGGCTAGAACACAATCATCCTTTCTCTTGGCAGATTTATTCAATATTGCTCCGATGATGCGAGTGTTGATATGGCAACCAGGTAACCCTTTAATGAATCCTCTTTGGCTATAGTGAAAGGTAACCTGATGCCTTACACTATAGATCGTCACAGGTCTCCATGAAGAAATCTCTTCTACAGGGCCTTTGCCTTTATAAATAAAATCATTCGGCTTTGTCTAAGTGCTTCTGGGACGTATGCAGTCTTCAGCAATATCTCTGTTATATCTTTTAGGAGATGAGCCACGCCCAGGCATTTTATGGTTCTAATTAGCACTGCGTCGGGGCTTGGAGAGGTGTCCATTGAAGTCCTTTTGATGCCATTGTGGACAATCTTCAGGTCTATGTTCATCAAGTTGGGACTTGGAGCACTCTCCGTGTAGCTTTCCCTAATGCAAGGATTCTTGTGTTCAAACGTCGTTTTGAAATGCTCAAGGATTTTCTTCGTCTGAATCTGGCACTGTTTTGGAGAATCTGCATTCATAATTTGATTAACAACCTTCTTCCTCCGGTTGTAATAGTTGTACTGAGCTAGTTCATAGTTATATTGCTCAGCACGTTTCGCCCTTGCTGCTTTGTTCGCCCTCTGGGGGTTGGATGATTCACTTGCACCCTTGCCTTTAGTGTCGGATTTATTCTTTTTTCTCATCTTGTAGTATCTTATCGCTGGATGCTTTGGTCCAGGTAAGGCATTATTTGTCTCTTTAAGAAATTTAAAAAAAAAATCGTAATTATTTTATCATAACCTAAAGGATCGAAGTTAGTAATGTTATTTTTTATTCTTTTTAACTCCGTAGCCCATTCTTGCAGTCCTAATTTAACATTTTCATCTAATATTTTATCCTGGTTTTCCTTTCCTGAAGAATTAGATGGCTTAAACAAAGACTGAAGTTTTGCTTCGTTGGCCTCTTTGTGGTGTTTTTTTGCTGTGTGAGTCCGAAGACCTCTAATTTCCCGAAATGATTGCCCACATATTGTATAAACAGTTTTCAAAGCATCCCTAGTCTCCATATTGTCTGGCAAAGATGAAGTATTTTGGCGAGCGGCATTCTTTGAAGCTCTTGTAACATTGCTAATAATATATTCATAATAGTAATAATAATGTATAAGAAGTATACAATCAAGCGCTGGCTTGAGCTTGGAAAAGAGTTATTCTTCTCCCGCTCCTTTCAGTAAGTCGCCTAGAAATACACAACAACGCATGCATTAGACTGAATACATGCATAGTGCAGTCATGCGAGTGTATTACCTAAACACCAAAAGCGGCCTACAAACAGCGCTCTGCATAACTGGATGCAGTGAGAGCAATCCGATACTTCTTGAATATCCAGCATGTGTATGTACATAATTGTTTATTTCGGTTGGCTGTTAATCCCTCTGAAGTAAATTGAACACCCGAAAACGGACGAAACACACCCCGATAATAATTTAAAAAAATATGATTCATGTATAGGTACACACCTAATTTCATAAATCGTGAATCTTCCGCTGAACTTCATTTCCATCATAGTTTTTATATTTTTTTACGAATTGGTCAAACATACTCATTTTTTCTCATGCTTTTTATCGAATATATGTTTTACATTCCATAAAAACTCCTGTTTCTCATAGATATAAATAACATTACTGTCAGTCCGCTCTCTTTTCTCAGGCACCTTATTAGCATGTATTTTTATGAAAATTACGAAATTATAAAATTGAACAAAACACTTAAGTCTCCGAGAGCTCGGAAACTCTTCCAACACAGATGTAAGACTGGAAACTGAATCTCGAGAGTAGGAAAATGCAAGTCTACTTGTGATTGGTGCTCTCTCGGGGACCCGTCCAGACTTGTATCCGATACTGCTCTCAGCCTCCTATCCATTTGAGACGAGTCGGATGACTACTCTGGAGGGATTGCGTTATATCAAATTTCAATCGACACATCCGCTTTTTGCTAATGGACGCATTAGGATTAATTTCACGCAAACAAGAATCTGTCTTTTCTTCTAGAAAATGGCATGGAGAAATGATACAAAATCGCAGTTTCCGAAAGTCCGACTTATTATTCATAATGCAGCAATCCCGCTCTCCAATCTTCTTGGATTTTGTTATGGTACGTGGTTTTGTATAAATCACACTATCAAGAATCAATAGTTAATCTTCTCTTACAATAAAAAAAAAAAAAAAAAATCAGTCCTGTAACAGGCCACAAGGACCCAGAGGGGCAGATACTGTAGAGGTATCTGATTCTTGACCATACGGCACACTAGGGAGATAGTGTGGTCAATACTATGCTCCGGCCGCCTGATTTTCCCCTTGGCTGCTTCAACTGCTATAGTCATTAGCACCCAAGGTACCCATTATTAATTAAATTAATTAAAGGCTGGGTGAGCCTAGGGACGATCTGGGACCCCAAATCCAACCCTCGAACGGCAGCACTAGAAGAAAAAATCTTTAGTGCGCGCTCGGGTTTTGAACCTGGTCCTCCAATCCATTAGTCGAGTGCTCTACCACTGAGCTAACCTCGCCCCCTCTCTTACAATAAGCACTTAGCTATATATCCGATCCAGCGGAAAATTAGGTACAAAATACGGGTACTCACTAAAATGCCTTGTTTTGTTTGTTTAAACGATTTTTAATGAAAAATCTCTTGGCTGTAATCGCCCTACTGGGTAAGAAATCTATGGATGATTTCTAAGCATAACTCTGCCAATCCTCCTTGCCATTTAGGACTAGAGTGTTCCACAAGAACACACAGAAAAACAAATAAATACATGACCTGGTCCACTATATAAATCAAATTAAAATGGCAGAGTAACAATAATTACCACAGCTATTTTTAATCTCTGTTTTTAAATCATATATTGATAAACATTCATATATAGTCATAACTTACAAAATTATAAATACAGCATTGAACTGAAACTGTGTTTTTTTTTACTTATTGATAGTTAAAAATTACATTAAAGACAAACAAAAATGTTGCACTATATAACTATAAATACATGCAAATAATCATAAATAGCTTTTAAATACATATCTATTTCTACTCTTCGAATTCCCCTTGTTGCCTCAATACATCTTCCCAATTAGCATTTAGTGCAATGGATCGAGGTCTTTTAAGAGAAAACAAAAGTCACCACTGCTAGGAACACATGGGGTTTGGGTGAACTCTCTCACCTAATCTGCTGATTTTGCTGTTTTTGAAAATATTGTTGCTATGTTTGACGTTTGCACAGCAACTTGCATTGTGTGAATTCAAAATATATCGCCAATAGTGTCACAAGGGTATGGATAATGATGAACATCTTAAAGTTCCTAACTACGGATGGCTCTACAAAACTAAATTTTGGTAATGTTCTTCGACATTAATTAACCATTGTACCTGTATGTTATTATGGTAGCTTAATCGAAATCCAGTTTACATTTGACCTGATAAGGTCAGAGTAAATAGTAGTTCAAGATCAAAGAAAATTAATGAAAGAAAGCTTTAACCTTAAGTCCTCAACCTCCCACTTAATTGGTTTGTTATAACAATTACCTTGTAATCAATATGCATATTTAAATTTAAGGTTTTATGACATATTTTTATTTCAATTGAGATTTTCCAGCAATTTTTTAAAATAAAAGACGCACCAAAAAGGTGTGAAACATGTGGGGGCGAAATAAACGTAGTGAAAATATATTGTGAAGTTTTTTTTTTTTGCCTTCTGCCTATTACATTCTATAACAAGACATGCTTATAACAAGAATTCCTATACTTGATTAAAGGTTCAGTTAATTATAAATAACTAATTTATTGCGACATTACTGTTTCGTGCAATTCTTTAATGCAAAATAGATATTTTGTTAATTAAGTCAATTTAGAGCATTTTACATACAAATTACTCATTTGTAGTATTATTTGTATGAAATGTGTTTTTCGTTCTGTAAGCTACTCATGACTAATGTAAAGAGGGATTTAGGAATGTTGGTGATATACTTAATGAAAGACATTACCTAACTATACAAATTGGGTCTGAAAAGTAATTAAACTGTCAAGAAAAGCTTTTGCTTAAATTTATATTTCTGTAAATATATAAAGATTATTTGTATTCTCATGTTAATTATTTACTTTTTTGACCGTAAATAATAAATGAATAAATAAAGAAATAAAAGAAAAGCAAAATTTGTTCCGGGCTACAAGGGCCCTTAGGGGCAGATACTGTATAGGTATGCTGTGACTGGCAGTTTGTCTCCTTCACAGGCACTCATTATGTAAGGCTGGGTCGACCTAGGGATGACTTAGGGTCTCTAATCCGAATCTCAAATGACAAGAGTAGAATATAAAATCTCTAATACGTCCCTGGGGGCACAAACTCAACTCTTCCCTACTATCTCATAACTTGGTGTTTAAATTTGTTACAATTTTATTTAATTTTTTTTTCAATTTAAAATAGAAATTAGTTGTCTCAGATATGTTTGTTTTTTTCTTCTAGGCTTCAATGATGACGGACGGAGCATCTGAAATGGTCACTGTGCCTTTGATAAAAAGAGAAATTGAAACCAACTTTTCTTCATTACCTTCTTCTCAATCAACTTTATACTCAATGTCAAAGATATTAAGTAGCAATGTAATAAATATAATTTTTATATATTATTATAATAATATTAAAGTAAAATATATTATTATCTATTCTGACCTGTCACGTGAAATTAAACAGTGGCTGATATTAAAATTATTCTGATGCTAGTTGTAAAACATACAGTTTTGAAACCATTTTTTCTTCATTACCTTCTTCTCAATCAACTTTATACTCAATTTCAAAGATATTAAGTAGCAATGTAATAAATACAATTATTATATTCTATTCCACGTATTTCTGACCAATCAAGTATATTCACTTTTCGAATATATATGGCATAGGTCAAAAATAGTACTTCATTTTATTTTTCTTTTGTACTACTTTATTATATGTTTGCCCTCTAAAGAGGTACAAAATAAAAAGAAAATGAAGTACTATTTTTGACCTATGCCATATATATACGAAAAGTAATTATTATATATTACAATAATGTTAAAGTAAAATATATTATTATCTATATTGACCTGTCATATGAAATTAAATAAAGCGGCTGGTATTAAAATTATTAAATAAGCAACTTATTAAATTGCCCTGGACATACTAGCCGCTGCATCGTAAAAATCCAAAAATAAAAAAAGTATATTGCTTTGAACAGACAGAATGCTGATAAATCTGTCTTGATATGAATAAATGTTTATACATCTAAAATTTATTCACTTATTATTATTATTATTATCTAAAATGTTGTATGTCATCTCCCGCTTTTTGTACCTAGCAACCAAGCTTCATGTAATCAAGCCATTACTAAGCTTCCTGCTAATTGATTAGTGGAATTGATTTCATTGAATGGATTTAGTTGCAGCTAGTGAATTTGCTGACTAGTAGCGAGTATACACATCCAATATAATTGATTCTTTGCAGCATCAGGGCTAACGAAGCATATATTTTCTTAAATTGTCACATTACCATGTTTTTGTTTTTATTTTCAGAATGAATATTGTGAAACTAAAATTAAACTCTGTGAATCACAAAATGAATATAGTGGTACCAAAGGATTCACTGAACTTCCACCATGCTCACCAGATAGTCCTGATCATCAGTATTGCTCTTCAACAACTCACCCATTGGACCCAATCTTAGCTCATGTGGATGTGAGTGTTTTATATTTTTAACTTTTAAATTAATACTTTCATGAGAAAATTGTTAAGTTCAAGATAGAACTGAAAAGGAATATTCACTTAACCATGCTTCAATAATTACGAAGGTAGATTTAGTCAGGGTTCGTTCTTGGTATCCTAATATTTGCAATCTCAACAGTCAATAAACTCCTTTGAATGAGTTTTAATAATTAGGATGATTTTTTTGCTCAATACTCATTACTCCTCCCTCCCACAGTATGTGCCATTTTTAAATTTTGCTGTGACTTCATTTTGACAAAAGTCAGCAATCACTAGAAACTTTCAAATTTTGAGGTGAAATAATTTGGAAAAAAACAAACTATTGGTGGTTTTGTATCCTAATGATAAAACACATTTAAATCTGGAACCATTACAGTCAATGTGTCTGTCTCTGTAACTTGTGATGAATACACTAAATCTAATTTTCATAGACTCTTTTGGAGCATAAGTGCCTTAAAAAATTAAGGATTTTGACCAAATTAAGTGTTTCCAAATCATATTAGTTCTCAGAAAATTATTACTTATAATAACAGCTTCTTATTATTTTTGCAGAACTTGGTTTCACATAAAGAAGAAGAAGATATGCCAAGAAGGCTGTGTTTAGTTTGTGGTGACGTTGCTTCCGGCTTTCACTATGGAGTTGCTTCGTGTGAAGCATGTAAAGCTTTTTTCAAACGCACAATACAAGGTTAGTATTGTTACTTAGTGTACTATTTTTCTTCTTGACATTACATTAAACAAATTTTTAACAAGCATGTGTAACTATTGTACTTATGAGTCAGTAATTTTATAATAATTGTGTTTAATAACACTTTTACAATGATTAATAGTATAAAATGCAAGAAATAAGAATTTAATGACAAAACTTGAGAGACAAATCAGGAAATAATTAAATGTCTCTCTTAACCCATTCGAGACTGATAGCCACTTCCATGCCCCACGGCGGGATAGCCACTTTTGTGACAACGGACCGGCATGCCCCGTGGCGTGATAGCCACTATCGTAACAAGGCTGTTTCGAGACAGAAAGCCAACGCTGTAACAACTTTTACCAATACCTAACGGTAGATTGTATAACCTCTAGTCACTCATGTATCCTCTAGAGTTCTTTACAAATGCAGTTTGAGCCTATTGAATAGCTGCTACCCTGTCCATTTGCATAGTTCAAAAATTGTGAACTATATATCTCTGAATATATGATTTTTATTTAACATACCAGTAAATATTTTTTATTGTTCATTAACCTAAAAGCTATCAGACTTAAAAAAATTATAATATATTCTTCTTTGGTTAAATTCATTTTTTTGTGATTTTTCTGTAACTACAAACTTGTTATAAGACAGTTATTGAATTTTTGTTGTTAAATATTCATTTTACTTTTTAACAAAAACTTATCGTGTTCCTTAGAGCAATACAATTTTCTCACATGTATTTCAATGTTACAGACCTGATGCTTATTCGTGTTCAGGGAAGGCATTCCTGAAGCCAGCATTGGGTATTGTCATTGAAGTACAGGTAAGAGAATAGTAATTTTCCAAATTTTGTTTCTTTGTTCCAAACTATATAGCCAGGCCAATATTTTATTAAAACTGATATTCTCTTTTAAACAAAATCACTTTAAATTACAGTGAGTGTCTAAAGTATTGAAACACTAAGGTTATTTTGAAAAAAGGTACTTTTTAAGGAGCACGATATCAGTAAAAATAATTTAAATGGTACAGGAGAGATAAATTAGTCATCAATAAGTTATTCTATTTATCAACAATACCAAAAATAAATCAATAGATATTAACAATCAACATTTTAAGTCCATTTATAAAAAAATTATGTTTCCAAAATATTGTTACTCTACATTTATTACTTTAAAAAAAGTACTTTTTAACCCTTTCCTTACTCTTGACTGCTGTAGGAGTCGAGGCACCCCATGCCCCTGGAACAGTGGACGTGACTAGTGTGTTTATTTTCATTGCAACATTGAATAGAATAGAACCTAACATAACATAACTGAAAAACATATGTGAATAATAAGTGAACCTTCTTGTAACTAAGCAACCACAAATATCCATTGAGAAATAATAAATGCTTAGATATTATACATCTCCCCCTCCCTCTAAAGCGAGACGTTCTCTCAGCTGCTCTGCGTGTCTGCGATACACCTTTGCCTCTTTCATTTTTGGCTGGATCTGCGGGAAAATATGTCAAATCTTGCGTTGGTAATCGGGATAACATGTCTGGGATAGCATTGTCTAATTGTACGCTGTCAAAATTAGTGCCCATCTCGTCATCCGATCAGATGCTATTTTTGGCAATTCTGAATGTTCCCCTATTAGGGACAGCACTTATAAGGCTGACCTCTTGACGCAATCTGGAAGTGCTGACTAGAAAATTTTCTCAGGAGTAGGATATGGAACAGGTAGTTTCATTTGCTGGAAAGGTCCATGTTGTTTGACAGGAGATTCTCGTGAGGGCGGGCATGTCAAGCAGCCTAAATGTCCAATATACATTTTTGCTTGAAGATCTCACTTTTTTCTTAGCCAAGTCCCAACCATCCCTTGACTACGCATCACCTCAACGGCTAACTATCTTCATCTCAATTAGTATTTCATTTCGCTCTCTAGCTGGTTAAAAAATGGACATATTTTAATTAAATTAGGTATTATTCCTTTACTAATGGCACTCGGGAACCGCGCAAAGATGAAACAGTTCCTGCGAGTCGGACTTCTTTTAGTGGTAAACATAGTTCATTTCCTGTCAATGGAGTTGGCGTGATTTCATTTAGGTTGTGTGCCTATTTTGCAGCCATATCCACGATATTGTTCCCTTCTTTACCTATTTTGCTGTGTGTACATTTGAATGTTATGGTGTTCCCTTGCATTTTATGTCTATGAAGATAAGTTTGCATTGTTAAGTAAATTGTTAGAGTAAATGTCCTGCATGCTGTGGAGTGCACTTAAGATGGTGATATCGGTTTGTGTTGACTGTAGGTTTTGGTGTAGAGGTGAGTTCAGCAGAGTGAATGTTGCAGAGTTTATTTAAATCTGGTGCATAATGTGGAGTCATTAATTTTGGGCCCATCGAACTTACTCTGGCACTTTCCTTTTTTCCTGTAATTCATTTAAATTTATATTTTGCTTTGTGTACTGGCAGTTTCCCTTTTGCTTTTGTGATGATATATTTGTGTTTTTTTATGGTCCATGATCGAAGATTACAGGTGGTAGCAAGTTCATGCTGCTTTTCAGTATCTGTTATTGTGGTCATTCTAATTCCTATTGGCTTTGTGGGTGAAGGTTCGGTTTCAAATTTTTGGCTGTATCTTCTGTTGAACACATATGGATGTGTCAGATGCGTTGGTTTTATTACTAGATTTAACATGTACCAGGCAGTGAGCTGTTATATTCTGAAGGGTAGACTTTTTAAAAGTTAATACAATTATATTTTTTTTAATTTTGCATAATTAAGAACCTATGATTAATGAATTATTTATATCGGTTTCAGGAAATATTGAATATACATGTCCCGCTGCAAATGACTGTGAAATCAACAAACGTCGAAGAAAAGCTTGCCAAGCTTGTAGGTTCCAAAAGTGCCTTCAAAAAGGTATGTTAAAAGAAGGAGTAAGATTGGACAGGGTACGTGGAGGGAGACAAAAGTATAGACGAAATACTGAAGTGCCTTATACTCTCTCATTTTTGCAGAAAAAAACTGCCATAGAAGGTAAGATAAACATTAAATAGACCTGTAGCCAGAAAACTACTAGTTTTTGATTGTTTCTTATTAAATAATACCCATTTAAACCAGGAAAAATAGTTAATAAATCCTATTTCATCAGATTGAGAAAAGCTCACCTATTTAGTTTAATTAAGCATAAAATTCCTTTTAGGGCGGTTCCTCCCTCCCTCCATAGGCAGGAAACCCGCTTATGACGTTGACCTCATGATGAAATCCGGAAGTGCCGAGTAGAAACTTTCATGTTTCAGAACCCATAGATCAGGAATATATATATATATATATATATATATATATATATATATATATATATATATATATTACCTAAAATCTTTTTGAGATATTGTTACTCACATTCACATACGCACCGTACCCCATAATCCCCCTCCCCTCATTACCTAAAGGTTAAATATATTATTTGTAAAAAATATTTATTTATTTTTAAGTATGTTCCATCACAAATTTCACCGATTTTTACATTTTTCACTAGTAAAAAATACCTTTCCAACACTTGCCTGGAAGCTATTCCCTTTCAAATGGCGACTGTCGAAGGGAGTTCAACAGACATTTTTTACCTTTGAAAAATTTTCAAATCGGTAAAATTTGTCTTGATACATTCAAAGCATTCAATAAAAATAACATTTTTTTTTTGGGGGGGGGAATTCAGCCAATGAAAATGACCTTACGCCAAACGTAGCACCAACTTGTTAAGAATCCTCAGTGTCCCTGAAACGAGTGAGAACTATTCTAGGTCAACCCTGGAAGAAATACTACCCCAAAAAATGCCTTTACACCAATAGGCTTTAGTTCTTTTTTCAATTTTAATAAAAATTATGTGTAGTCAGTTATAATAATATATTCATTTATATTATCACTGTTCTATTTTTTTTAATATACACTCTTCACGATTTGCCAAAGAGAACTGCACACGATGGATGGATGGAGGTCAATTTACTAAAAATATCCCGAGTAACTGTCTCTTATCATTTTTATTTCAATCCCTGGAGAAGCCATCTTAAATAATTCCTTATAATATAAACGAGCTTAGTCTACTACTGTGTATGCTTGTCATGTCTTATTTCTCATTTGGTTCTGTTTGTATTAAAACACAGAAGACAGATGTGCTCTTGCTTTCAAATTCTGTTCTTCTCTACTTTTAACCCATAATCGTTCTCTCAAAGTTACAGGTGTATAAAAGATGAAATTTTAACAGAACCAAAAGACAAATTATACAAATGGAATGATTTTGAAAAAAAAAAAATATTCGAAACTTCAAACTAATTTGTAATTCATTTTTGATACCATGCTTTTTGATGCACTTCATATTTTGACAATATTTATTTGTATTACTGTTTGAGCAGAAGTGTTTGCTCATGCATCCACATTTTTTCTGGGACATTATATCCCCTTCCTGCTTTGGTGAAAGCATCACAAATTACTCCTCAAATGAGTAGGGAAATCTTTTCATTTCTGAAAAAATGAAAGATGTTGGAGAATTCCCTAGAGCATAGTGGATTTTATTATAATGACAGACGTTTTTCAAAATGCATCTCCCCGGGGACTTGAACCACACTGAGCGAGAGACCACTTACATGTCCCCGGGGACATGTATCGCACTACAAGAACACCTACTCAAATCTTATCCGCAGCTAACGTGTTAAGAATTCACTAGAGAATTATGTATTTAATTAATATATCAAATTTAAAACTGTGAATCAATTAATCATCTATTTACTACTTTTGTAGATAACAAGATATTAGAAGCACTCATAATTTGTGAGCCAGAGTTGTTGAATGTACCTGAAAAGGATTCTTCCCAGACTGTTGTTTCTACTTTAAACATTCTCTCAAGTCTTTATGATAAAGAACTTGTGAATATTATTGGTTGGGCAAAGCAGATTCCAGGTATGCTGTTTTTTTAAAAATTGTATGTATACATTTTGTTCACAGAAAAAAATAGTAAAAATACTTTTTTAACATCAGAATTTAATAAACTGCTTCTCAAAAAGATTTTCCATAGATAGCATGTTTCAAATATTCATCAAATAATCAATGATAACCGTTTTTATTTCTCCATATGATTTGATTAAGAATAACTGAAAGTTTTAATACAGAGTAATTTTAAACTATCCCATCCAATTTGTAATAGCACTTACTACAACCAATATGCCTTTCTCAATCCATAATTTGTTCAATACTCTCTGCATTTAAACACCATTGCATTTTTTCTCTCCCATGCTCTATTTCAACTAGTTCCTTAATATCACAGGGTGTCTACTGCACGAAAATGTCACCAAAATCACAAAATTGAAAATAGGGCGCGAAAATCACGAAAAAGTCATGAATTTCGAAACCATGTCACGAAATTTCAGTTTTACAATTTTGATCGTCCAAAATTGCGAAGAAAAAACAAGACTCTTTGCGAAAAAGGATTGCTTTGAATACATTATCTATTATTTAAATATATTTTTCTTTATTCATATTCAGAATTTTTCATGCAGACTTAAATATTGAAATTTTGTAAACCTTGATTTATGAAATTATGTAAGGTGACAATAAATATTTACGAAGACAAGGTATAGGTGGGATTCGGCTAGGAGAAAAACGTCAGACTTTCAGGAAGAAATCTGTATTTGGACGTTTCGGCTGCACATTGGCAGCCTTCTTCAGCTAAAAAATACAACTTATAAGTAAAAAAAATAAATATACAACTTGTAAGTAAAAAACAGGCAGAAATCAGTGTAGTATATACATCAAAACAATAAATTTTGACCAATCTTATTTTTAAACAATGAAAATACGGTAGTTGGAAAGTAAACAGCATGTAGAAAGTAGTAAGTAAACAGTACAAAAAACTAATCAGTACAAAAAAGGAACATTTTTCATATAGTGAGAAAAAACAATCTATTCTGTAAGTGAATACAATTTATAATAATTAATATATAGATACGTACCACTAGAGAATGCCTAGGGGGGAGAGAGGAAGACCTTGAGAACAACTTAGGTAACCATGGTTGAATGTATGAGGGACAGCAACTACACAGGGGGTTTTATAGTTTTAACTGGGGGAGGGGTGAGGAAGCGGTATGTCGGTGAAGATGAAAGAAGTGCAATTGCTAGGTTGTAAAAGCGGGTTGTAAAGGTGTTAAGAGTTTTGGGACACACAAGTAGAAAAATTGTCTGGAGCCTGGGAACAAAGATAAAAAGGAGGTCAGGACAATTTATGGAAGACGGCGGAGCAAGCAGGGGAGATGTTTTGTTTGTCGGTTTTGTAATTAATGTTATTGGGGTTTAAGTTAATGTGGACGCATTTGGAAATCTGTCGTTTTTTGGTGTTTCGTTCTGTGGAAAGTATTTTAGTGTCGTCAAAGTTGAAAGTGTGTTTTTTTGTTATGGCGTGTTTTGCGAAGGCGGATTTGTGGATTTCTTTGTTTTTTATTGTCCGTTTGTGTTATGCGGGAGTGAATATAATTTTTGGTTTCACCTATGTATACTGCATTATAGGAGGGGGTTTGGCAGGGTATTTGGTAAACGCAGTGGGTGGTGCAGTCATAGGGAATGGGATCTTTGAGTTTGGTGTACAATGTAGTAAGTTTGTTAGTGGTTTTTAACCCAAAGTTTAGTGACGGGATGGCTTTTTTTAAAGTCTTTGTGAGTTTTTCAGTCAGTCCTGATGTGTATGTCAGGGAACGAAATATCTGGGGGGAGGAGTCAAGGGAGGTATTGGGGGAGGTGGCATTGAAGGATTGGGATTTTATTTGCTTTATAAGCCGGTTTATGAGGTTGGGGGGGGGAATTGGTTTAGTGTTAATATTTCGGTAGCTCTTTTCAAGTTTTCATTGTGGAAGGACTCATGGGATAAAGAAAGGGCGCGGCGAAGAAGGTTTCAAGCTACATTGATTTTCATGTGGTAAGGATGGGAGGAGTGGAAGTTGAGTAAACGTCCAGAATAAGTAGGTTTTCTGTACCAGTTTGTGATGATAATCGGCTGTCGGTCTGTCTGATTAGTAGAACGTCCAAGTAGGGGAGTTGTTGGTTCTGTTCTGTCTCTACCGTAAATTGTAGTCTGGGATGATAAGAGTTGAAGCAGTTTAGTATGTCTGTTAGTCTGTCGGGGTTTATAATTAACAGGAGGTCATCTACATATTTGCAAATGAAAGATATGTCCTGGGGGAACAGTGGGACCAAAGTGTTAAGTAAGTCAGTAAGAAAGATGTAGGATAAGTCGGGAGCAAGGCAATTTCCCATAGCTAACCCTTCGATATGTTGGTAAAATTGTCCGTTGTATTTGAAAAAACCACTGTTGACGCATAATTTGAGGCTGTCAACAAAATATTGAAACGATAGGGGGCTGTGCGGTTCTATAGAGGACCAATTATTTTGGATTATTTCTAACGTTTTAGTTAGAGGGACGTTGGTAAAAAGAGAGGTGGCATCAAATGAGATAAGAATATGTCTGGGGGGTACGGTGAAATTTGATAATTTTGAAATGAGATCGAAAGAATTTTTTATATCGTACGGGTTATTGTGACTTAATGCTTGTAACGCGGGGAGCAAAAATTTACTTAATTTGGAAGAGGGAGAATTAATATTCAAAATGATGGGTCACAGGGGATTTTCGGGTTTATGAATTTTAGGGAGACCATAAGCTCGGGGAGGGAGAGAGTTGTGCGAAATTAATTGGCGGTAGGTCTTTTTGTCTATTTCTTTCAATTGTAAGAGTCTTTTTGAGTGATCGTTAAATTCCCTTTCCAGTTTGACTGTGATGTCTTTGGGGATAGATGTGTTAGACCTTGGGGATAGATGTGTGTAGACCTTTACAACCCGCTTTTACAACCTAGCAATTGCACTTCTTTCATCTTCCCCGACATACCGCTTCCTCACCCCTCCCCTAGTCAAAACTATAAAACCCCCTGTGTAGTTGCTGTCCCTCATACATTCAACCATGGTTACCTAAGTTGTTCTCAAGGTCTTCCTCCCTCCCCCCTAGGCATTCTCTAGTGGTACGTATCTATATATTAATCATTATAAATTGTATTCACTTATAGAATAGATTGTTTTTTCTCACTATATGAAAAATGTTCCTTTTTTGTACTGATTAGTTTTTTGTACTGTTTACTTACTACTTTCTACATGCTGTTTACTTTCCAACTATCGTATTTTCATTGTTTAAAAATAAGATTGGTCAAAATTTATTGTCTTGATGTATATACTACACTCATTTCTGCATGTTTTTTACTTACAAGTTGTATATTTTTTATTTTTTTTTACTTATAAGTTGTATTTTTTAGCTGAAGAAGGCTGCCAATGTGCAGCCGAAATGTCCAAATACAGATTTCTTCCTGAAAGTCTGACGTTTTTCTCCTAGCCGAATCCCAACTATACCTTGTCTTCGTATCTCTGCAACGGCTAACTATCTCCATCTTCACAATAAATATTTAGTTAGTAATATTTTTAGACATTTTTAATTCGTCTGTCACCAATATTTTGGAGGCTGCCAATTCCAAATTAATTCTAAAAGTTTTACCATCATCGTTTCTTCACTTGTTTTAATTAATGTAACTATCCTCTTATATATACAGTTTTATTAATTGTTTTAAATATACATAAAAATGTATTTATATAGATATCACAGTAATCTGTGTAAAGTTACAAGCCATTTTAAGCTATAAGTTAAGGCTTTTTATTTTTAAATGAAATTATTTTATTTTTAATGGGCATGAAATTTGCATTTGAAGTAATGAAAATATCACGAAAAAGACATGAAATTGGCTTTCATAAAAGTATTAGACACCCTGTATCAGAGGAATTTTCCCTCAAATTACCAATGAAGAATATGTCTTCTTTCTCTTCTCTGAAAAATATATATATATATATATATATATATATATATATATATATATATATATATATATATATTTTATAATTTCTTTTATTATTATTATATTTTTATTTTTGTTCATCTCTTCTAACTTTTATTATATTATTACATCATTGAACCTGGACAGACTATTTTTTAAATGTCATTATTTATCTTCATACATTTAATTATATCTGTATTATAGTGTAAGCACCACCTGTTTTTAGTATCTACTATATATACGAACATTTTCCCCTGACCTAAATAGAGCTTCTCTCTACACGTTTTTAAAAAAGGAGCTCAAGTGGCTAATCAATACACCTAGGCTTAAATTTCTCTGGTAAATGAGGGAGTAAAGGGGGCTAGTATATTATGATATTATATAATACCATAAGGTATTATATTATGACCCTTAAGCCTTGTCTTCAATTTCTCAGTCAAGTGGCACAGTAATGGAATATTATTGTACATTATATATTGTATTATTATAATATATAGTACTTCTATATATTATTTTATGATCCATGCACCTGATTTTTGATTTCTCAGGAAATTGGATGTCAGAATATTCTATTGAATCTTATTATTTTATATAAGCGATCTTGTGGGTTCTGGAGAGTACCAACTTACCAGATCGCGTTGACATTATTTAAAACACAATGAATAAATGAAAAATTTGTTTATACAATTTGTATAATAAAAGAAAAGAGAGAACATCAAATAAAAAGCCTGAATGTATGGGTCATGTGACTCGGATGGCCCAGATTCAATTTCTTGGAGGGGTTGACTACAGTTTAATGCTGTCACACTATATGGCTGATCATCACTTTTGTTGCAATAAATGGGTTGAAGGTAATTTTTTTAAAAGAAAATTATTATTGCAGTAAAGATATTTTTTTCTTTTGGAATATAAAAGTGTTAAAAATAACATATTATTAACCTATTTTCATTGCTGTGAAATATCATGTTTCTAATGACCTCTTGTATGTTTGACTAAAATAAATTACAGGGTTCACTGATTTGTCATTGAACAATCAGATGAGATTGCTACAAAGCACATGGACAGAAATATTGACTCTTGCTTTAGCTTTTCGATCTTTACCCCCTTCTGGAAAACTGATGTTTGCTATTGATTTTTTTCTTGATGAAGTACGAGCACAAGAATGTGGCGCTTCGGAACTCTTTCAGTTGGTAATTTCATTACAACTTATTATATGAACTATTTTTAGGAGTATTACTTACTTACAGTTTCCTCTTCTATTGACTTTTTTTTTATTTTATTATTTTTTCATTGCTTCCCTTTAATCAGGGAAATCTGTTTCATTGAGAGAATATTTTGGCCAAGACCAAATGCATTCACTTTTAGAAAGATTTAATTTACTCAAATTTATAATTTTATTTGTCACATAAAAATCATTACATTTATAATTATGTGGTCTCCCAATGATCCAGTGGCTCATGCAGGGGATGCAGGTTCGAGTCCGCCCTGTAGCAGGTTGAGTGGCCTAGAATGCAAGATAAAAAACAAATATATATAATTATGAACATTCAAAAAAGTTAGTAACTAGTATTTGTGAATTCATAGTACTTTTTTTTTTCTTCTGAAATTTAATAGTAATTTAGGGTTTTAAAACTGGTGGGAAATTTGCCTGATTCAATATTGTAATTCCCTTTGAGACCCCTTGTTATTTATAATTATTTCATTTAGAGCAAAAATGAATATATATATATATATATATATATATATATATATATATATATACACACACACACACACAAAGAATTTAACACTAATATAATACAGTATGTATCAAATTTTTCATTTTCAGTGTGTTGCCATTATGGAAAGACTTCAAAATTGTTTAATTTCTAGAGATGAATTTATTCTATTGAAAGCACTTGTTCTTGCAAATTCAGATGTACAATTGGATGAGGCAATACCTTTAAAACAGTTTCGTGACTCAATAATTAATGCATTAATTGAAAGTGTTACAATGATAAGGTAACTTCTTAATTACTTTGTTATTTAAACATGTTTTTTTCTTTATATTTAATACTGTAATTTATTTTAAATTAATGTTTCTAGGGGAAGTAGTTGTGAAACTGCCAACATTCTTCTATGTTTACCAGTTTTACGCCAAGCTGATGCAGTCCTGAGAAAATTTTGGTTAAATATCCGAGAAAATGGGTCTGTAGTCATGAATAAACTTTTTGTTGAAATGTTGGATCCATCAGTACGATAAGCAAAGCAAAATAACACAATAAGTACTATTTAATAAATTCAGAGAGGATATAGTCTTTAACTTTGTATAGAACATTATAGATTATTTAGTTTTACTTACTATATATTTAAAGTAACATATTTTTGTAAGTAATATTAAATAAAATAAAAATTTATTGAATGGAAATCTTTAAGTCTGTTGTAGATTTAGTAAGAAAGCAAGTGATGTTGATTAGTTAACTGTGATTATTTTTTCCTAGTACATAAAGTTTAGAGAAAATTGCTATATGAGGTTAGTGTTAATTGATGTTCCTTGTTATTGTAGACAAGTTGTATAGTAATTGTTATTTTATTATGTATAAGATTTATTTTTTCTCTATTAAATCAGACAAATGTGATGTTTTTGTGATAATTTGTATGTTTTATATGTATATTTCGTTTGTCTTTATTAATTTCTTTAATTGTACATTTAATTAAAAATGTAATGCAATGGTATAGTGTTTTAATGAATTCTGACTTTTTATATAATTGTTATTAAAAAATAACTTGTTTACAAAAATAAGAATTTTGTTGTTATTTTAATATTATTTCTTTATGAATTATATAAGTTTTAGACTGTAATAATTAATGCTATATTTCTATAACAAAAGTGAAAAAGAAGAAAGTTTTGTTTTATTTACTTTTCCCATTTCTTCATATCTGAAGTTTCATTGAACATATTCAAATGAATTGTTACATTATTGTTACATTTTTTCTGACACTTAATTAAAATGTCTATTTGTATTCACTTTATTTTGTGACTCCCCCTCCCCAGGTCATGCTTGTAGAAGGTTCAGTTTTTAGTGTGTTACCTCCCTCCATCTGTAGGGGGGGGGGGGTAATCCGCTTATGAATGCTACTTGATGACGCAATCCGGAATTGCTGACTAGAAAATTCCACATCCCTCACAATAGAACCCATATCATGGAGTCATGGAGATAACGTTTTATTTTGTGTATGTATTTATGTGTATATATATATATATATATATATATATATATATATATATATATACAAACACACACGAAGTCAAGGGATGGTTGGGATACAGCTAGGAGAAAAAGCGTCAGATCTTCAGGTAAAATCTGTATGGACGTTTCGGTGGCACTTTGCAGCCTTCTTCAGCTACACAATAGATATACACAATCACAAGTGAGAATAATCAAACAGTAAGAAACCTTTTAAACATTGTGACAATCAATCGAGAACTAACCTTTTTTGTTTTTTTTTTTAAATGCACATTAGGTAGATAAGTAGTTATTATACAAAATGTGGTCGTCAGTAAGTATAACTATTAACAAAGGTTAAAGTACAAAATACAGAGAAACATAAGCCAGCAGCAAACATGAAAAAGGAGCCACATTAGCACACAATTAAGTTGATTTTTATTTTATATTATAAGAAAAAAACAATAATATACATTAGTATACTCTAAGTTTTATGTTTTGTTTATATTTTAACTTATCCTAACCAGTATAATTAATTGTATTTCACAGATAATTAGATTGAAAATGGCTTATAGCCGAAACGTTTCTACAACGGGAGAAAGGAAGACCAAGATGACTTTAGGTGACCATGGTTAAATGTTTGAGAGAAAACTTCTACACAGCAGAATTATAGCTAGGTCTTGGGAGAGGGGGGAAGTAAGTCAGTAGATGAAAGAAGAATGAAGCTATTAAGGTTGCACTCATGCAGAAAGTTTTGTGAAATGTCTTCAAATCTTCATCGATCTTTCCTACTAAGTATCGAAAAAGACCCCTGTTAAAAATTTATATACATGTATAAAAAAAAAATGCAGTCCCATAACGGGCCACAAGGGCCCAGAGAAGGCAGGTACTTAGAGGTATCTGATTCTTGACAATACGGCACACTAGGGAGATAGTGGCAAAATGGCACTCTCCTGACTCAATTTGCAGAAATGTACAGATTATGTATAAGGAGTACCTGTTTCCCACATAGACTGATACATAAAGGAAATTGGAAAGTGCCTGGAAGAGATGTTGTAAATCAGATTGATCATGTGTTAATTACGATCAGGCATGCATCAAATATAATCGATGTTAAGACCATGAGAGGACCTAACTGTGACTCCGACCATTATCTAGTCAAGGCACGTCTGAGGCAAAGAATAGCAAAAGTGGCAAAGCCTAAAAGCATTAAGAGGACTAAATGGAACACTGAATACTTGAAAGATGAAGGAAAGTGCTAGCAATATCAGGACGCTTTAGACAGAAGTATAACCCATGAAAAAAATGACAGATAGGACTATAAATGTGGAAGAAAAGTGGAGGATAGTAAAATAAACTATTAATGCCGTGGCCAAAGAAACTTTAGGTGAAGCTGAAAATGTAAGGAATGTTGAATGGTTTAATGAGGATTGTTGGAAAGCGGTAGAGAAAAGAAATCAAGCAAGACAAAAAATGCTTCAAAGGCAAACCAGACAAAATTACAAAAGCTACTGTTTCCTGAGAAAAGAGGTGAAAAAGATATGCAGGCAAGAAAAGAGAAAAATGCTAAACAGTAGAATAGAAAACATTGGAAAAATGAACTTGGAGCAAAAAAGTAAAACATTTTACAAAGAAGTGAACTGGTTTAGGAAAGGGTTCCAGCCCAAGTTTACTGGTTGCAAAATAATAGAAGGTGAGGACAATGTTTTAAAAAGATGGACAGAACATTTTACAGAGCTTTTAAATGTAGAACATGAAAGTGATACCATTTGTGGAAATGAGCTCAAAAATAATAATAAAAATTCTGAAAATGAAAATAAAAATGAAGAGGATCAATTGCCCCGACCTGAGGTAGATAAACCTACTAGAATAGAAATACTATGCTCCGGCCGCCTGATTTTTCTCTGTGCAGGTACCCATTAAGTAATTAATTAGAGGCTACGTGAGCCTAGGGTCGATCTGGGACCCCAAATCAAACCCTCTAACGACAACACTAGAAGATAAAAACCTTTAGTGCACGCTCGGGTTTTGAACTGGAGTCCTCCAGTTCATTAGATAGTGCTCTACCACAGAGCTAACCTCGCCCACTATATATATGCATGGTGTGCCCAGGGCCGCCATATCTCAGGAGCTGGAAGACGCAAGGACGCGAACTAGGTTTTATTATTTACTTTTTTTTTTATTTATTTATTTTTTTCAGCGCTTCGACAATTAGGCCATTAGCGCCGACATCCAGGGTGCAGCGAGGAATTTTCCCAACGACCTGTGGGATGAGAAAATGCCTGCCGCCGGTGGGGATCGAACCCACCATCTCCCGCTTATGAATCTAACACACTAGACCACGGAAGACCCCTCTGTTTTATTATTCTATCTACTTTTGATCGTGTTGGTATTTTATTTTGTTATAACTTTATAATGTCTTCTAGTCTGATGATTTTTGGAAATGCCCACGTCTTCTTGTCTATTAAGGTGCATAGGTAAATAATAGGCATGTACATAAAAATGTTAAGATGCGTCTAAATGTTTGTTAAAACAGCAAATATAGGTTCTCCTTACGGAGACGATTCACTTGATACCCCACATAATGGGGGGAGGAACAAGTACAAAACGGGCGCCTCCCTTGGAGCAGAGTGAAACACAACTTTTTAGGAGTTTTTGATTTTTGCCTTTAATAACACCCTAATGTCGTCCTGCAAAATTTCAAGTCTCTAGTTTTTCGGGAAGTGCCTAATACTTTTGATGAGTGAGTCGTATAAATTCTGATTTTCCATCGACTGGATCTTAGAAACGCTTCGATGTAGAATTATGAAACCTTCCAGTTTTACTCGCATCTAGCTGTATAATATCTGTGTAAAATCTCATAAGTTTATCTTTAACTAGTGCAAAGTTATGAGAGGGTAAAAACCGGCTCTAATACTTCGTTTAATATTCACACAGTGTGCGTAGGCCGGAACTTGGCCTGGCGCACTACCGTGCGCCTAGATTAAGGTTCCAAACCTCGGAATTCATTGTTACTTTCACCACTAGGGGTGCGCCATCCGGTTCCTGCGTTCTTATGATTGTGGGATGTTCTCTTTTTACATGTGGACGCTTTTATTATTTATATAGATAAATGAACAGAAATGTGAAGTTTTTATGTATTTATTAAGTAGTAGTACTTCGCATGAACAATACTCTGAAAGAAACGTAATTAAATGTGTTTTTTTTTATTTTATTTTTATTCAGGAATGTTTTGTTCATTACCCACCTTCTGAGCAATGCCCCTAATTATGCCCTTGAGTATTCGATATCCTAAATTCCTAATAAAATATGTCTCATTTTCATCAATGCTTACATGGTGTTTTCAATAAATTTATTTTTCTTAATAAAGTGATTAGATATATTATCGAATCAGGATTCGACCAAAGAATACAATTATTTGTTTCAAAGTAATTTTAACGGCGCATCGACAAATCTGGGCCATTAGGACCGACATCCAGGGTGCAGCCAGGAATTTTCTCAGCGAGCCCTGAGATGAGAAAATTCCTGCCACCGGTGGGGATCGAACCCACCATCTCCCGCTTATGAATCTAAGGCGCTAGCCACTAGACCACGGGAGACACCGTTTCGAAGTAATGAGACAGAATTTGCATATTAAATTTGCATACTGAAGGCTCCAATTTGAATAGAATGACATTAATGGTTAGTTTCCTTTCTTGAAATGTTCTCTCTGTTAGTGTTTATAGTATTTCATGTGGCTGCCGGACATTACTGTGAAACACCTGAATGCCCAGGTACAAAGAATGATTACTCAATTACTAATCTTAGCATACGTCTATGAATTGACGCCAGTTTTTGTGTCCCATAAAAACAAATGGGCCATTGATTACAGCTGAATTCACTGGCAGAACGTCATCACACGTATTTAAAGTCGTCATTTTATCTAGTGTTATATTACGGAGTTCTTCGAGAAAACAGAAAATCCCGAACTCTCGGGGCCGAGCCAGGAAGATGACCCTTCCAGTGTCTAATAACATATGGTTTAACATCTTACTTGTCCGTTTCCTCCCACCGACCATAGGAAGAAACCCGCTTATTAACCTGATGACGCAATACACAAGCCCCTACTAGAAAATCTTTCATTTCGAAATTCATCGATTACGAAAATAACAGTGGTTCAAATTTATATATATATATATATATATATATATATATATATATATATATATATATATATATATATATATATATATATATATATATATATATAGGCAGAATCTGGATGATGAAAGCTCTGAGGGGAGATCAATTGTTCTGCTTGCGGCTAATCCTCGAGAAAGGCATGAATAACAATTCACTACACACCACATTTTCATGGGCGTACATAAAAAAAAAAAATTTTTGTTGAGAACATTTCATTCTACATTTACCCTGGTCTACTAGGTGTCCAGAGGACCTTAAAACTCACCATTTTACAATATATTATTTAGGCATTTTCCTACACCCCAAATGCCAAGGTGCTCCCAGCCCCCCCCCCCACGCGAAATTATTTTCTATATACGTTAGTGCACCTTTTTGTGTATTTTGAGAGTGCATATGACAGCATTAACCAGAATTGTATAGTGCTATTGCTAATATGGGAATTCCTCGAAAACTGGCGAGGAGATGTCGGGCTTGTGTGTGGCATGTATGTACAAGCATGGTGCGTGTCCAAGGGGGTCTCTGGCGAATTCTGACCTGAGGGTGGCCTCCGACAGGGTGATGGCTTGGCCTGCCTATTGTTCAATCTGGGATTAGAGAAGGCAGTGATAGAATCCAGGATACTGACACAGGCAACTGTCCTTACCAGAAGCACTCAGATATTGGGATATGCATATAGGCACATTGCTCTGGATATAGTGGGTAGGTCCCTGAATGCAACAGAGGAGGCATTTATTGCTCTAGAGGAGGCTGCTCATAAAATGGGACTCAAAGTGAACGAAAGGAAAACTAAGTATGGCCGGACAACAAGCTAGGCCAGGAGAAACTGTCATCAAGGGCCCCTATTCCTTCGAAGAAGTGAGACAGTTTAAGTACTTGGACAGTTTTGTCACTTTTGATAATGATATGTCCAAGGAGATTAATAGTAGGATACTGGCAGCAAACAGAAGTTTTTTTTGACTTCTTAGGCAACTGAGGGGGAGCATTCTTACAAGATCCACAAGGACATTGCCTATAAAACCCTCATCAGACCAGACCTCTGTTACGGCTCAGAAACATTGACTATGACGAAGCGAAGCGAATTACCCCTCCTCTATTTTGAAAGAAAGGTCTTGAGGAGTATTTATGGTGGTCACCAGGGAAACTTGATGCATAGGACAAACCAAGATTTGGCAAACCTATTGAGGGAGGCTAACATAGTAAAGTACATAAACTGTGGACGTCTCCGCTGGACAGGACATCTAGCTAGGGTGACAGACCAAGGCATGCCTCAAAAAAACATTTTCCGAGAGGATACATGGAACCAGACGAGTTGGCATACCTAAGCTGAGATGGCAAGATGGAGTATCTGCCCCGATGCCCGCAGCCTGCTAAGAATCGGGAACTAGAAAGTGGTAGCACAGGATCGTGACAACAGGTGGAAGCTGATTTTGGAGGCCGTGTTTCACTAGTGGGATGTAGTGCCGAGGAAGTATCTCACTAAAACATTTGTAAAGCTTTAAATAAATTTTCTACAGAAAAGAGTCTTATGAACTTCATGATAGGACGGTCTTAGTCGGGGGACACAACGCCCAAAGATTCGAAAGTGATTGTTTCGTATCTTTAAAACAAAATTTAAAATTTCTTATTGAAGCTAATTTTGTAAATAACTAAGCATTTACAATCATAAAAAAGTTGGCTTTCCTTGTTTTATGTTTGACTTCTAAATGAAAGTAGAATAACAGGGGGGGTGAGTTATTTGTGTCTTCCTTGAGCTACTGTTGTTTTATTTGCATCAGGATCATTTTATCACCAATTTGTTGCTTTTATTTAGGACTTAATTCCAGTCGGTATTAACATTTGATCGACGGTAAATCAATATGTTTTCGACAAAAGTAGGTGCTAGGCTAAAAATATCAAGTGTTTTCATAATAATATTTCCAAATCAGTTCCTATAAGTTTGACGTTATTCTAAGTTAAGTTGTATCACTTTTATAATTATTCATAATTTTTAATCTTACCAATTAATATTTAACTTCCTTCAATATTTTGTCCAATATATTTGTGGAGAGACAGTGACCTAGAGACAGTTCCAGCAGGCCAATGAGAGACGACGATGTCATGGGCGTATATAGAAAATAATTTCGGTGGGGACTGGGAAAATTTCGGGGGGGGGGGCTGAGACCATTTCCGGTGTATGGAATACTAACAATTAAGATCTTGGAAGAGTTTTAGCCAACTTAAACGTTATTACAACCAAAATAGAATATGTTTTATGAACTTAATGATCTTATTTAATTTATTTTTGAGGGTTTTATGAAGTGTTTACCGATCAAATCAAAATTTCGGGAGGGGGGGGGGCTGCAGCCCCCTCAGCCCCCCCCCTTATATACGCCCATGGACGATGTAACAGCCAATATGAGTAGGCCTTCCCCCCGGAGCCGGCCATAAATAGGGGCGCCCCTGGAGGCAAGAGCATTCGACTCCAGCGCTCTCACCAGGAAGGACCTAGGGCTCTAAGTACAAGCCAGCCAGACAGACCTATCAAGCACAGCCCAGCCCAGGAGCTCAGGGCGGACCAGCCAGCTAGGACTCTCAAGCGCACTCAGCTCAGGACTCTCGAGCGCAGCCAGCCAGGACTCTCGAGCACAGCCAGCTAACCAGGCGCTACCTTCTCAGGATCTGGAAGACCCATCTCTAGTCACTGGTCACTGCTCTCCCCACGTCTGCTCCTCAACTTCTACTCAATACCCATGACTTATCATTTCACAATTACCCCAGCTACCGCTTTGAGGAACGGCACCGGCCTAGTACTGGCCATCCTTTCCCTGACTCGGCGGAATGGCTAAGGCTTAGTACCCAGTCGCCTTCCCCCCTCCAGGCTCGAGGAAGCTCCCTTTACGGGCCACAGTACTCGTCGGGGTACCTGCTCTCGACACCTCCTATCCTCTCTCCCCCGTAGCAGCCGCTACATATCCAAATTTTCTCTATCTATAAAAAAAAAAAAAAAAACATTGTCTTTCTATGTAGTTGTAATGTTTTTAGTCAAAATGGCTCCAATCAAAGCCTTTTTCCGCTTTTTGTCTAAGGGTGGGCTTACACTAGGATAGTTATTGCAGGATATTTATATCAGAGAGAAATTCTGATTAATGTAAACCAAGAGCAATTTATGTCAGACATAAATTTTACATGGTTTGCATTAGTCGCAATTTCTCTCTGATATAAATATCCTGCAATAACTATCCTAGTGTAAACCCACCCTAATGTTAGCTCCAAGTTGCGCCGCAGTGGCCACTGATCGCAACACTCATCATCGGCCTACCCTTGGACAGAGTAGGGCACACTGTGATTAATTTTGTGACTAATGACTTATCACTAAGTATCATTAAAGAATCTAGATGTCTCTTGTTCCTTTCCTGCATTTTCAGCAGAAGTACCTTCACAAAATAAAAATGAAACACTTGAGTTTGATAAAGATTTGCTGTTTCTGTCCTGACCTGTTGCATGAAGACTCTGTGGAGACCACTACTAATTCTTTAAATGATTTCATTAGGCTTATCTGGTGGTGCGTTTCCAAACGAATTAGCCAACGGTCTTTGATTGTGGGCGAGATAAGCAGCCGCATCAATTGACCCTTAGCTACAAAAAATCAAAAACTCGTAAAATCTCGGTCTCACACTGTCCAATAAGCATTTTGATATAGGTTTGCAATATTTCCTATATTTTCGACTTAAAACTTCAAGTTTATGCAATAGAGCTAACAAAACTGGTACTATAATTCCATAGTATGCATACTTTTCTCCTTGCAAAATATCTAGAGCGGTAGCAACTGGATGAGCACATTCTATGTGTTCCTGTGTGTACGTAAAGGCATCTTCAGTGAGTATATTCGTGCATTGCAATCCTGTAAAAAGGTTATTTGTCTTTCATTTTTTGGATTTTTTCTAATGCATCGTACAACGAATTCACTTTGGTCACACAAGGCCTAGAAAGCATATAACCCAAGATATCTTGGAGGATTACGGTAGTTTTAGGACGAGCTACTGCATTTCACATTGTGTTACTACTATTTGTTATACGTGTCCATTACGTGTGATTATGTAATAAATTTGGTGAAACCGACATAGCCTTTGAAGGGTGATTGTTTTGAAACATCAGTAGGAGCACAACGATTCAATGTGTGTGTGCACAGCATTTTACGTGGTTAAGCAGAGCTATAGGTTGAAATATTTTTGTATCCACTTTTTTAGACTGGAAGTCTGATTCCTCCAACAGAGAGTTGTCATTTTCAGATTCACCATCAGACCCAATTTTCCTCAACTTCGTCATATTCTTCACATATGTTTTTTTTTCAATGGAGAAATCCCTGAACGCCTTCAAAAAATTATTCCCCTTATCAGGGACCGTTGCTCTAATTTTCGAAAGGGGAGACCGTATTCATAATGAATTTGAGCCAGCAATTCAAAGATTCTTTGAGCAGTCTGGGAGCTCCGATATCTTCTACAGGCGATTGCAGCTGATCTTCTTTCTAATGTTGTTTCGTCAATCCAAGCCTAAAAATTTACGACATCTTCCATTCCAAATATCTGCAGAAGTGGAAACATATTTTACAGTACTTAAATTGTCTCTTAAATTTGTCATATTTACTGTGAACATCATTGCCATTCTTCGCGTCCGTGTACGTCGAGTTATTAAGTTCAAACCTTTTTTATGATCTATCAACCATTTTTTATATGGTGTAGATTCGATCGGTGGTGGTATAAGGACTGCAGAGATTTGTAGAACTGGTAACTTAAAATCATTTATTTAAACGAAGGCATAACTTCTATAGGGAGGTAAAGGCCAAACTTGAGGAACATACTTGAGGTTATTGCGTTTGTGAATTTTGAATTATTGAGGAAATATAGAAATGATGAGCAGCTGATGATGGTTGAGATGAGATGGTTGAACTGATGAAATTGGTTTTACTGGAGCTTCATGCATAAAGAAATTAAGGGAAAACTGAAATGCTCCACACTATATCTGCTAGGCAACTCTTGGTTCTGTACTTGTCTTTTCTTGCCAGTTTCGTATTACCACTTATGCGTTACTACCGCTTCGCGGCCAGAGTGCAGCACTTGACAAGATAGACTTCTTAACGAGCGTTGTTCTGCAAACAAACCTTTTGATGAAATGTTGAGGTCATTAAATATTTTTTTTAAAACAGGATCATCAACAATTCTCAAGGGGCCATAGAGCGCAGTAGAAAATGTAAAACGTTATCATAAAAAGTTCTTATCGACTTTTATTGTATTAGAAGCTTGAAATTGAAATTCAGCTTGAAGTTGAAATATTAGATTTCCTCGACTTACGATCAGTTTTCGCTCGCTTAATATGATTCTTGTACTCTTTAAAAGCCATTCACGCTTCTTTATGGGGAGCAGCAAAACACTCAAACATAAAACGAATACAAGCATTCCAATCCAAAGCCCTTCGTAGAATATTCAATGCTCCCTTTTATGTCTCCAACAAAACCCTACATAACGACCTTAATATTCCCTTTGTAAACGATCTCGCCAAATCCCGATTCCTAACCTTTCATTCCAAATTGTCATCCCACCCAAATCCTAGAGGTCCCTTTCCACTCGGACCCATCCTAAAGACCTTCCCAAGAGGCTTAAGAGACTTTTGCCCCGAGACCAGCTACCCTAACCGCGGCTAAAAACAGCAAAAATAAAAATGTTAAGATATATTAGGAAGTGTCGATAATGTTTGGCTCCTTCCATATTCTGTTCACTGGTGTGTATACCCAGGCCAGCACAATTAATTATTGTACTTATAAATTGTACAGATTAAAAATAAAAATGAATTAAAAAAAAATCGCAATTCTTAGGTGGCTCACGAAATTAGAAGATGATCGACCATAGCCTTTCACTTCCATTACATCAGATTCACATTTTAAGCAAACAACTACTATTTGAGATCCAAGACGGTCATTTTTTGTAAAGAAGAACACTCCATTTTCCCGTACACTGTTCTGAACTGACAGTTCGAAAGATAAAATAGAACTCATTCATGAAGGAATTCCAAAGACCAATGTATATGTGTAAACAAGTTGGTATTAGCCTAATACCAAATGTGTTTACATTAGTCATATCAATCATTACTAAAGGGACATCACTCATTGACGAGTACCGATTGATTGATGACTAATTTCACACATTATTAATATGACCCGTGATTAATGATTAACTCGAGTTGCGATTAACTTATTTTATTCCATGATTGATTAGTCATAATTCAAATTTGAAGTAACATTAACTTAAATTAATTGCTTAATCTAGTAATTAATAGCAATTTAGAAGGAATATTTAATTTTAATTTTTTTTAGGATTCTCATTAATGAAATCTGTAAAGGTAAAAGAAGTTAGCAATGAATTTATAGAGATTAGTTGGGAAGCTAAAGAGGATTACTCCATAGAACGTTATGAAGTTCAGTGGTATGCTGATTCAGGCTGCTTACAGTGCAATGGCAAATTAAACCTCACAAATACTTCAGCAAAACTTAGCATAAAGGCTTGTATATTTTACACAATTGAGGTATATGCTTTTGAAATCAATACCACAACAATTGCTCCTTTGATAATCAACCAAGTTACAGGTATGGATAACAATCAATGTTTTAATTTTAGTATGTCTTTGGAGGATAAGGTTACCTTCCAGGCTGATAACATTGACTAATTTAACAGCAATCATATTTTTACCTTTTTAGAGTGTTTCCTTTGTAGGGAGGAAAATATGCTTACGACGTCGACCTGAAGGTACTAGTTTAAAGTACCTCTTCAGATCACTAAGAAAGCCAATGCTCCGTAGTCTCAAGGGAATTGCTAAGGGGTCCAGCTTCGCGCAGGCAATGGTAGATCAGTTGAACTAATTGAAGTCTCTTTAATCAAATGTAGGGGACATCTCTTATCACTCTCTCCCTCCCTTATCCTCTCACTCTCCCTCCATTGTTGGCAATGCCATGAATAAGTGTTGACTAGCACCCCCCCCCTCTATGAGCTCCTACGGACAGTCTATCTTTAGTCACCATCTTCATGGTTATTACTTGAAGAAAATTAGAAGAGCTGATAAGGCTGATTCGCCCTCGACCTAGAGGACCAGGGGTCTGATTTCGGGATCCCGTTCACCTAGACAAGTTGCGTTCGTCGCGGCTAAGACCCTTGACTACCCCTCGCAGTCTACTTGCAGTCCCGTAGAATGGGGTTTCCTAAAAGTAGTTTTCTAGGCAAGCCTCTCCGATATCTAATATCTATAATCTTCAACTTTACTTAGATACTAGCGATTATCGCTCGAGGGTTGAGTTTGAGGTCCTCTCCCCTTGGAGACCTGCCATGGGCGCATATAGAATATAATTTCGGGAGGGGCTTGGAGAATTTCGGGGCTGACAACATTTGGGGGATATGGAATACTAACAATCTAGAACTCGGAATAGCTAGCCAATTAAAACAGTATTACGCCCAATAAAAACTAATTTTTCTGAACTAAGTGATCTTATTTAATTTATTTTTAAGGTTTTTATGATACATTTAACCGATTTCGGGGGGGGGGCTGCAGCCCCCACCTTAACACGCCCATGAGACCGGCCTTCACCACGAGTGCCGCCTACTTACAGGGGACTACCAGCCGGAGCCAGCTGGACCCAAGATTATTTGACGGGGGGGGGGGGAGTGTTACTTCTCTATCCCTCCTCCTTGATCCTGGCTTGGGACCGGCCAAGGCCAGGATCAAGGAGGCTCGGGGTACCGAGGTTCTGCCTCGCGGGCTTTTTTACTTTTTATTCACAATAAAATTGGAACCACAATGATATTATCTTACCATAATTTTTTTTTTCAATTTTATAATTATAATCTGGATATTTTCAGCACCTAATCCCTTAATCAATGGGACAGCTGTAATAATAAATCAAAACTGGGCGATCATCCGTTGGCTTGAAACTTGTGAATGTCCTAATAGTACTCACATCGGTGTCTGTTTAGGGCCTAACTCTTCAATTCAGATACAAGTGAGTACATTAAATATCATGAAATAGAGAATATATTTTTATAACAAACAACAAATTGTGGCAAATAAATTTACATCATTAAACGATAGCTCACTATCGTCACCAAGAAGTGCTTTTGTTGAACAGGAAAAACTTTCTTGATTTATTCACTTCCATATAGTTCTTACAAGTTATTAGGGACACTATCTCCTTTGCATATTGTAATTTTTGGCTCTTTAATACGATACAAATAGTATTGGTAAGGAATGTAAGCAATATTGAAATTCACAAACAATATATTTTTGTTAGCTGTCTAAATTGTTTACACTATTAAGAATATTTTAAACATATGCTGTCGAATACACTTATCTGAAACTGGTGTACAAGAAATATCGAGATCTACCAAACAGGTTTTGTTAAAATTCACAACAAATATTATTTATAATATATACAGGATGTAATGTAGAGGCAAATGTTTTAATCATTGTGAAAAGAGAGTTGATCGGTGAGATTGAGAAGATCGGGATAGATGATTGGGAATCGGTCATATGTTAAATAAAACCACATTTTATAACTAAAATGAGTTGTATTTCTGCCAACGATTCGGCTTGATTACAAGCCATCTCAGGGCTACACAGAAGTGACAACCTGACTCCAACCCCGATTGGCAATGCAGACTACGCTCATCGCTCATCGACACGCCTATCAAGACCACCGCATCAACCAATGAAAATTCAAAATTATAAACAGATTACATTTCGGGGGGGCAGCCCTCTCCCTATAAATGCCCATGACATACATGACACTTCTTGGGTAAAACCAATTTTTCGGGGAAAAAATAAGTGGTATAAAATATTGTTTTACTTTTCACTAAAAACAGCAAGATTTCTACACGGTGAGAAAACGGTTAAGAAAAAGGTGTTTTGGGATCAGAACTAGTAATAAAATGGAATAGCAATAGTAAAGCAGAATTCTATAAGTAATGAGGTATAAAAAAATGTTAGTTCAAATGGGATTGAACAGTTTCAGTTTGGGTTTTTTCCCTACTGTCACCACTGTCCTTCACAGTCAACACAAATATTACAGCACATGTATGTCAATGAACAAATAATTCTGCATCTGTATATTGCGACAACTGATTCGACTCTTCCGTCTCCAATTTTAGAAATATAGCATTCTATTGCCCTTATTTATTCATCTTGAGCCCAAGGAAATATGAATATTGCACCTGTAAATATTGAAATAGTCAATTTTGGTGTCATTCTTTATGAAAAAATACACCATCAAACTTGACAGATAAAGTTCATTAACAAACAGAAATAAATAAAATTTATGTTTAGCAAAATGTCCACTAAAATATCACAAATCTGAAGCTGTTCTTGTTATAATATTAAAATTGTTCTTTTATAGTTATTTGGATAAAGTGAATCTACTGAAAAAATCTAATTTAATTGAAAATGTTTAAAATCAGAGTAGAGTGCCATACTCAACTTTACTCCATGGCACGTTCTACTTTTGGGATATTTATCTTATATTCTATTAATACTTCAAAACTCTAAATGTTTCAAAATCTGTCATTTCATTAATGAAATCAATGCTTTGCTGGAAGATATTAATGTGAGAACGTAAAATAATAATCAAACACGCATAAAATCACCCATGCTCAAATTTCCTCTTTTATGTTATGCATTTTCCATTTAGTATCCTTTCTCTAATAATCTGTTTTTTTGTTTATTTTCATTTTACTACTTACCAAAGAATAAATGGAATAACATTGTTTGTATATAAATAAAATGAAAGGGGGAAAATAGTGTTCTCAGAAAATCAAGTTTTTTTTTAAATTCTTGAAAAATGTGGTCACATTAGTACAGTGTGGTGAAATGTTTACAAACCCTTACTGCTAGGATATTTTCATTTAACTGATACCACCGGGTCGAGCTTTGCCCAAAGAGTGCGAACAGATAATATATACCTGTATATAAATAAATAAATAAAACAAAACAAAAAATAAAAAGCAGTAAAGTTTTTACCAATTCCACCTAACTGTACTAATTTGATCTCATTTCACGGTAGATAATCATAATATCAATTTAGAAATACTATTATTTCAGGTAATATAATATAGTGAATTAAATTTGATATGAAAATGTTTTTTTTTATTTTCAGCCTTCTTATCCTGATAATGTTGTGCTATTTAACTTCTCAAAACTTAGTGAGAGTTCTAAATATGTATGTAATGCATATACATTGAATTCAGCAGGATCTTCAAAGCCATCATTACCTGTATTTTTTAAAACCACAGAAGGTACTATAAAAATATATAATCCATTTCTATGTTAATAAACACATTATTATTATTAATCCATATTAACTAAGAGATACTATATCGAGTTAAAGTTACTCCTTATGTAAAGTTAGTGAACATAAGGAGTAATATTTCTTTAAGAAAGAAAAGGGCTATAGTGACATTTATATTTTAATGTTATCAGGTACTTTAATGGCCAAGAAAGTGAACAATGAATTCTTAATCATACCAATCATCATAGCTGGATCCCTAATTACTGTGATTGCTATTTCCATCATGAATAAAAAAGGGTTTATTAAAATAGCCTGGTAAAAGAAATTAAATAATATTGCAATATCTTAGCATGCAGAATAACTTTGACTGACTTTTATAAATATTTCATTTTTTTTTGCAGGAGAAGAAGTTATGCTGTTGACAGGCCTGAAATGTATGAACTCTAAGAGTTTTTAATGTGTTACCGATGAATCAGTTAAATTATTGAAAATATCTTCATGTATCATTATCACGCTACTAAACTCAATTTAACACGAGCTGATATACAGAAATGAAGAATGTTACAGGAGTAAACAGTTGTGCAATTGCTAATGATTTCACTCTATAACTGTACATTGTTACAGTATTTTACATCGTTGTATTTTAGGTCTTAAAAGCGACTTAGATAATATAATTTCTCTATATCAGAGATTTTATGAAAATACAAAGGTGTTATAAAAACTTTTAAAAAAATACTAAAAGCTTTATATTTGCCTGAAAAAGGCTAAATTTAGATAGATGGCAGTTTATTTTAACTTATAAAAGAAAGGGGCTCTTCCTTTCTTCTATTATCTTGATTTACCAATAACAAATATTTTGTTGCTGCCATAATATAGAAATAATATTTTTAAAACGATTAAAATATTTGTCTAAAAAGATAATTTCCTTAGTTTCAATGGTAAAATTAATTTGAAAATTTGGGGAATCATATCAAATTTTGTAAATGTTTCTTCCAATTTACCTTTTCTGTTTAAAAAAAATCTTTAGAAAGTTTACTAATTAATTCAGCAGTAATACTTTGTCTATTCAACAATCTTTAGCTGAGAGAAGAATACTAATTGAAGTATCCATTCATACAATGTGAGTTACTGAAATGATCATGGGGAGGTATCCAGGTTAAATTTTAGCTAATACAACCACACTTAAGTACATTCACACCTCAAATGCTATCTAAATTTGTAAAATTGAACAAAGTCACAATAAATATGAAAATTTTAGAGCAAACAATGACATAACTAGTCAAGAAACACAAAAGAGACAAATAAATATAAATTATTAAGTAATATCGCACCTGTCGTGGAATACTGTAACACCTTCAAAAAATTTGATTTTGAGTTTTATGCACTACATAATTCAAAATGACGTTATCTTTATATGGTATTAACCGTAGGACGTTTAGTTGTTTCGTTGGCCGAGGAAAGGCAGAAGTTACATTTCGACAGTGGAGGAATTGACTAATGGCGTCCGTGAAAGACTGTAACAAGTCACTCTCTGTCGGTAAGATGTTACACTTTTCACTATTAATATGCTTTATACTTTGTTACGATCTTCTACAGGTGGTTATACCCAGCTCTAATAAACATTTTTAATTACCGATTGTTAGTTTTAGTCAACGTTTTTAATTATAAGTCCTTTTCATATGGGAATGCGAAAATGTTTTTCATAAATCAAAAACTGTAGGAAAATCCAGATTTGTAGTCGAAAATCAGGAATTTTGTTTTCTTTCGGATTTTTTTTACATAATTTTTTGTTGCCTTTTATTTCTAAAAATGATAATGATTCTAAATGTTTGAGCGTTCTAAATTCTTAATTGCATTATTATTTTTAAAAACATTTTCGATAAAAAACTCCCTCCCCATCTCTTCCGGTCACTCCTTCCTCAAATACACAATGTTGTTTTCTGTATAACGGAAACCCACTTAGTGTATTAGTTCTTCTCTATCATTATATTTCTTCCCGTTTGACTTTTATTTTAGCGCGGTTCCTCCCTCCCCCATAGGGAGGAACCCCGCTTATAAGGTTGATACAATGAAACAATCCGGAAGTGCCGACAAGAAAATTTCGCGTTTCAGAACCCCTAGAGACCGAAAATAACGGTGGTTCAAATTTGTATATATATATATATATATATATATATTTGTCTGTTCGCTCATTTCTGGCTTCCCTGATGGTCCGATTTTGATGAAATTTGGTACAAATATCTGTCGTCCAATTTGAAAGGTCAAGTTCGTTAACCAGCAAAATCCGCCTACTGGAAGATGGCGTTTGGGGCGAAATTCGCGCAAAAAAAATCGTAACGCTTACGTTTTTGAGTTCATAAGCTTGTAAGTACTCTTTTTATAGGCTTCTTGGGCTAGGAAAACGAATGGAACCATTTTCAAGGCGATAGCTTTAACCGTTTTCGAGAAAACTGAAAAAATAATTTTTGAATGCCGTTTTTGGTTTGGGTACTTAGAATCATGGGATTCAGTTGAAACATTTACTGCATGTTCTACTTTCATTAAAACTAATATCTTGAAATTTTGGTTGCGTTTGGAGTTAAGGAAGGGTTAGAATAAAATATTTTGTTAACAGGCATAAAAAAAAAGTTTTGGTAACTTTGTATACTTTCCTTAATATCTCGAAAAAGGTTGGGAATTTGGGAAACGGAAGAATACCATTAGAGGGGTCTCCCGTGGTCTAATGGCTAGCGCCTTGGATTCATAAGCGGGAGATGGTGGGTTCGATTCCCAACCTCCGGCAGGAATTTTATCATCCCACGGCTCGCTGGTAAAATTCCTCGCTGCACCCTGGATGTCGGCGCTAATGACCTAGATGTAGATGCGCCGTAAAAAAAAAAAAAAAAAAAATACCATTAGAAAGCTTACTAAATGCTCTACAAAAAAGGTTCTGATGAAAGTTTTGATTAGGCGATGTCAATCGGAGAAATAAGTGCTTAAAACTTTAAAGTGATTGATTTCGCTTATTCGAACTGTTCTTTTTGTCTTTGATTTTGATACTTAAAATTATGGGATTCTGTTGAAACATTTTCTGCATGTTTGAATTTCATCAACACTAATATGTTAAGATTTTGGTTACGTTTGGAGCTAAGGAAGGATTAGAATAAAATATTTTATTAACAGACGTGAAATGTTTTGGGAACTTCGTATACATTCCCTAATATCTCGAAGACGGTTAGGAATATTGGTAAACGGAGGGTTACCATGCGAAAGCTTACTAAATGTTCTACAAAAAAGATTCTGAAACAATTTTTGATTAGGCTATGTCAATCGGAGAAATAAGTGCTTAAACTTTGAAGTAATTGATTTCGTTTATTCGAATGGTTCTTTTTGTTTGTTTTTATTCCTTGTTATTTTTTAATTGCTTAAAGTTGGATAATGTATTTGACAATAAAACAGATTAATTAAAATAAGAAAAACAATTCATTGTTAAAAATATATCAGGCTGTACCGTACGAAATGTCAGTTTTGGATTTGTCGATTTCCTTCAAATGTCTTGAAACTGTCGAGGCTCCTACTTCGAGTTCTTTGGCATATTCCCTAGTGTTTTTAATTGCTTATAGTAGTCAAATGTATTTGTCAATAAAACAGGATACTTATAATTAGAATCAATATTTTGTTTGTTAGAATTCGAAGATGCCGTATGAATATCTAGATTACAGTACTGGTGTTGATTTCGTTCTTTAGAATTATTCTTGGTATTCCCTATTTTCATCTGTTACCCATAGTTTTTTATTGTTAGTAGGTTTTTCTTATTGATTATAGAATATAAATCTATTTGGCTATAAAACAGGATACGTAAAATTAGTGACAATATTTCGGAGATTTCTGAGCGAAATACTTTTAAGATTTTCTACCACCACGAACGGCTTTTTTCCTCTATTTTTATCCACTAGATAGGCTTTATTTTGCATATTATTCTATATAAGTTTTATTCAGCAGGGGATTCTGATGAAATGTCGTGTTTTTGCTGTGGATTTTAAATACGATGTATCTAAGATTGGATAACATTAGCGAGTCTACATAGTTAAGAACCGACGACGGAGGATTACTTCTGCTATGATTTAGTCTACATATGTATATTAAGTCCTAAATCCAAAAAATAAACTTCACAACGGTTAGATACTATGAGCGAATATTGCGGTTCAATGCCCGTAGAAACAAGGGGGCCGCAGGAAATTTACCTGCTAAGAGTTAATCCTCAAGAGCTGTAAATATACCCCAGGTATCTGCCGACACAAATACAAAGCCTAGGCGGAGAGCACCCCAAAAACTCAGATCCAAACATAAGGTTATATACTAAATATTCATAAAGACTACTTAGTTGTAAACCGATTCTTCAATTAGCAATCAATAGTTTTCAACAAAGGTTATATACTAAATATTGATAAAAAGTATTTAATTAGAAAAAAAACAATATTCCAGAAGACTTGTTTTTGGTCCATTTGTGTCTACTCCATAGACTTAATTAGGTATATTATTCTATTGTAGTTGGGCAACTAAACTTCGTTTTATTTTGTTAAATAAAGTTTTTTTTCTTGACTTGTTATTCGTCAAGACTATTATTTGTCCTTGTGTATTTACTAGATAGGTTTTATTCGGCATATTATTCTATATAGGCTATTTTAGGCAGGGTATTCTACTCAATCTTGTGTATTTCTTCTTGATCCTTCTGTACATGGGCGTATATAAAAACAATTTCGGGGGGGGGGGCTGAGACCATTTCCAGGGTATGGAATACTAAATATTTAGAGCTTGGAATAGTTTTAGGCAACTAAAACGCTATTACACGTAAAATAAAATATGTTTTATGAACTAAGTGATCTTATTTAATTTATTTTTAAGGGTTTTACGAGAAGTTTTTATCATCAATTCAAAATTTCGGGAGGGGCTGCAGCCCCCTCAGCCCCCCCCCCTCATATACGCCCATGCTTCTGTATTCTCTAGAAAGGCTTTATTAGGCATATTTTGCATTGATTTATAGAGCTTTGCTTTAGAATGAGAGCCAGATTCAGTAATTTCCGCTTCTGTGTAAAAGTTAACTACTGTTGGTGTCCCTGACGTCTTAATATCACTTTTATTCGAGATGTTCGAGAGGATTTTGACAATTTTCACGAGATATATAAAAAAAAATAAGTTTATTTCTTTTCTAAGCTTATCAAATGGCACTAGGGACATGAACGGAACCGCGCTAAGATGCTGCAGTTCCTGCGAGTCGGACTTTTTTTTTGGTTCTCATGGAACGGATCTCAGTTTTATTTTAAATTTTAGTTTTTGTGTGAAGGTAATTATTCTTTAGGAATCTCTTTTTTTATAATTAGGAATTAATTTTTGTTTTTCTTTGTATCGGATCCTTTTTAAAAATGGAATATCGGGGGCAAACAATTCTTTTACAGACGATGAGGAGATAATGTTCATATTTACTGAGGACATTCCTGTTAAATATGTGTACAACTGTCTCTCAGTACCGAAGTAAATATTACTTCGGCTGCATATGGATGCATCAGTTTTATTTCTTATAGTGATCATTGCGCTGGCCAGCAAAAGAACAAATAGTTGATAATTATGTAAACGTATGACCCATGTTCTAAATCATCAAAACAATAGAACACAAATTTCTTATTAAGGTCGAAAAAGAGACAAAAAGGACAACAATACCCATACCTTCCCAATATTATCATATAATGCAAAAGGCAAAAAAGAAAACACCATTTCATAAACTGAAGGAAATCCGCTTCTGTCAGTTTATTGATTTTAAATATTTCAGAAGTGAACTCGGGGAAAATGTCTTCAACATGAACAACGAAACCGTACCCTTTCACAAATTCAAAATAACTCAAGATAACCCCATTACATTCAGGTACAAGACATCTTATCAATATAATCAATTCAAACAGGTAGACATATTCCATTCAAAAACAAAAATAAATAGCACACGAGCATCGAGGATTACTTTAACTACCGAAGAAAATATTCAAAAACTGGAGAATTATTTTTTCCGAATGTCCCGAAACAGAAGAAAATGTGTAATGTTCTTAGTAAATAACAATAACATTATACATATTTCGACTTCTACAATTCATTGTGAAATTTCTTTTAAAAATCACTTCAATGTGCCTAGAAGGTTTAAATTTCAAGCTGTCCAAAATAGTGACGTAAAATGTTGTTCCTTTTTTTTATTTTTTGCTTATAATATACATACCTAGTCAACAATAAACTAGCTAGTATTAATACGATTTTATGGTAAAGTAACTGTATTTGTGAAATCAAAAACGGGTTATATATTGTTAAAATTAAAAATCTTTAGACTGGTGTAGATGTTGCATCTACTGAAATTTGTTTGCATCCATATTTTACCTATTTTAGAGAAAAGTATGTTGGTTGCTCAAAATAAGAAGTTAACAAAAATAGATATTGTCGCAGGAAAAAACAGTAACAAACAACAGCACACAGCAAAAGTGTCCGGCCAAGACTGTAACAACCATGAATTTTGGAACAAAACCATTCTTTTCAGCAAATGATCGCCCACAAACAGATAAAGTGAATAATATATCAAAACAATAATAGTTAAGTAACAAATTGCGCTTATAAAATCTATGATCAGAAAAAAACAATAATTAAAAAAAGCAAACTGAAAAAAGTCCGACTCGCAGGAACTGCCTCATCTTAGCGCGGTTCGTTCTTATCCCTAGTCTAATTTCGAAAGATTAAAATAGAAGCAGTTATTATTTTGTTGAGAGGAGATTGTTGACCGTTGATGATGCAAGGTAGGGATTGTCCGGGTTCGGTCACTGCTACTTAATAATACATACCCCATATGTGAATGTATGTGGGAATATATATGTACATATGTGTGCGTGTATATGTGTATGTGTATATGCATATATAAATATATATATATATATATATACATATATATATATATTATATATGTATATATATATATATATATATATATATATATATATATATATATATATATATATATGTTAGGTATATTTACATAGATATGTGCATATATTAGTGTTAAATATGTCCTACTTGTATTTACAGCCCTGATGAAGGCTTGAAGTTCAAGCCGAAACACAATAAAACCATTTTTACGATAAAAGTAGCAGTGACCGAACCCCGACAGTTATTGTTTTGGTTTCACCAGTCTTGAAAGGTAGGATTTACAATCTTACCTGGAAGGGTCGGCAACACTAGAAACTTTCCCGCTAGTTACAAGGTCTTGGAATCTTGGAACTCTATATTTCTAACAATAAATTGTTTTTGTTATTTTACTAAACCTGTTTTATTTTCGAATACATTATCCAACTATAAGCAATTAAAAAATAACAAGGAATAAAAAACAGACAAAAAGAACAGTTCGAATAAGCGAAATCAATTACTTTAAAGCTTTAAGCTCATATTTCTCTGATTGTCATCGCCTAATCAAAACTTTCATTAGAACCTTTTATGTAGAGCATTTAATAAGCTTTCTTATGGTATTCTTCCGTTTACCAAGATTTTCAACCGTTTTCGAGATATTAATGAAAGTTCCCAAAATTTACATTATTTCTAGCAACAGAAAATTGGTCTCATTTTTCATATCCTGTTTTACACACAAAATTTTCCCAACATAAGAAATTACAAAAATAAAAAGCAATAAAAAACAAAGGGAAAGAGACAAAAATTACAAAAAGTCCGACTCGCAGGAACTGCGTCATCTTAGCGCGGTTCCAGCTTTTTTTTTTTTTTTTTTTTTTTTTTTTTTTTTACGGCACATCTACATCTAGGTCATTAGCGCCGACATCCAGGGTGTAGCGAGGAATTTCACCAGCGAGCCGTGGGATGATAAAATTCCTGCCGGAGGTTGGGAATCGAACCCACCATCTCCCGCTTATGAATCCAAGGCGCTAGCCATTAGACCACGGGAGACCCCGGTTCCTGTTCATATCCCTATTCTCATTTGAAAAGCATAGAATAGAAACAGATAATATTTTCCTCGGCCTTTCTTCAAAGGGTTTTATGGCTGGCTATACCTGGGGTCAGGTCCGCAAGACCCTAGAATCCTCTTCTACCGATACTTCATTTCATACGTTTCAATGAATTGGAAAATATCAAATATTTTCACACATTCCTGTGTTCTTTTACTATAGTAATAATTCTACAGATAAAATCAATTAAAAAATAAAATAAAAAAACCAACAGCATAAAGGCAATTGAAAATATTCAAAAGACGTCAACGAATCTTTTTCTCTTGGCAAGCTATATTTCTAACAATGAATTGTTTTTCTTATTTTGCCTAATCTGTTTTATTGTAAAATACATTATCCAACTATAAGCAATTAAAAAATAACAAGGAATAAAAACAGACAAAAAGAACAGTTCAAATAAGCAAAATCAATTACTTTAATGTTTTAAGCACTTATTTCTCCGATTGACATCGCCTAATCAAAACTTTCATCAGAACCTTTTTTGTAGAGCATTTAGTAAGCTTTCTAATGGTATTCTTTCGTTTACCAAATTCTTAACCTTTTTCGAGATATTAAGGAAAATATACAAAGTTACCAAAACTTTTTATGTCTGTTAATAAAATATTTTATTCTAACCCTTCCTTAACTCCAAACGTAACCAAAATTTCAACATATTAGTTTTAATGAAAGTAGAACATGCAGAAAATGTTTCAACTGAATCCCATGATTCTAAGTACCCAAACCAAAAACGGTATTCAAAAACTATTTTTCCAATTTTCTCGAAAACGGTTAAAGCTATCGCCTTGAAAATGGTTTCATTCGTTTTCCTAGCCCAAGAAGCCTATAAAAAGAGTACTTACAAGCTTATGAACTCAAAAACGTAAGCGTTACGATTTTTTCTGCGCGAATTTCGCCCCAAACTCCATCTTCCAGTAGGCGGATTTTGCTGGTTAACGAACTTGACATTTCATATTGGACGACTGATTTTTGTACCAAATTTCATCAAAATCGGACCATTCGTCTTCGAGCTAGAGAGCGAACAGACAAATATATATATATATATATATATATATATATATATATATATATATATATATATCCAAATTTCCTTTTTTATCCTAGGAGGCATGGGGTCATTAAGCAGTTTTCCTTTATTATACTACTTTATTTATTGGGCCCGACATGTTTCGTGCATCTTTTCTTCGCACCTCTTCAGGGGCACTTCTACAACAAAATATAATTTATTGCACATCCACACAAACCTTTTTTTACTATATTAAAACTATCAAATTTGAACTGTTCCACAAAAGGCATTAACATTATCATGCTCATTAAATGTTACTTCTACCCTAAATATTGCAATAATTATAGCTAAATTACATATTTTTTTATAAAAGGTGTTGAGTCCTACCTTTTATAAAAAAATATGTAATTTAGCTATAATTATTGCAATATTTAGGGTAGAAGTAACATTTAATGAGCATGATAATGTTAATGCCTTTTGTGGAACAGTTCAAATTTGATAGTTTTAATATAGTAAAAAAAGGTTTGTGTGGATGTGCAAAAAATTATATTTTGTTGTAGAAGTGCCCCTGAAGAGGTGCGAAGAAAAGATGCACGAAACATGTCGGGCCCAATAAATAAAGTAGTATAATAAAGGAAAACTGCTTAATGACCCCATGCCTCCTAGGATAAAAAAGGAATTTTGATATTTTGGGTCATCTATAAGAATAAATAATATATATATATATATATATATATATATATATATATATATAAATATATACATATATATATATACAAATTTGAACCACCGTTATTTTCGGTCTCTAGGGGTTCTGAAACGCGAAATTTTCTTGTCGGCACTTCCGGATTGTTTCATTGTATCAACCTTATAAGCGGGGTTCCTCCCTATGGGGGAGGGAGGAACCGCGCTAAAAGTAAAAACTTCAAATGCTATTTCCCTAAAGTTGTGATTTTCGAGATGTTACAGTATTCCACGACAGGTGCGATATCAGCCCTTCAGGGGTCAGCCTTCCTTCTAGGTCAGCCCTTTAGGGACCAGCCTTCCTTCCTTCCTGGTCTGGCTGGAGCGATTTTAGTTTGACTGATGCATATGTCACCAGATAATGAAGTGAGTACATTAATTTTTATAGTTTTGCTTAAATTAAAAAAATAATTATGGCTAAACTAGACGTTCTTGAATAAGCACCCCAGAAGCAAAAAAGGTTAGAATAAGTTCAATAATTAATCTCACACATACACCACCACCTGTATCTGGTGCTCTGTTTGAAAAGATAGCTTCGAGTTGTTGTTCCCAGGGCAAATAATTGTTGGCTGACACATTTCTTAAACAAGAACAACAATTTCTAGGGGACATCTAACAGGTAGCTTTTAAATTTCATTACCGTAGAAAGACTCTGGTTGGCAAACAAATTTGAAAGTTCATTTAGTACATCCTGTTTAACTTTCTCCCTAGTCAAAAAATGTATAAGGCATGAAATAAATGAAAATCACTTGGGGCAATGTCTGGGAGTAAGCAGGGTCAGGTAAAAGCTCTCAAATAAATTCAATAATTTTTTGTAGCGTTGTTTGAGTTGTATATGGTTTAGCCTTATCATGATAATACTTTGTTGACATTGCCTATTCGCAGGTTGTTTCTAATCCTTGAGATGAATCCATCCTTTCTACCATCTGATCCATTATTAATTGGGGCTCTGACTCCAGAAGATTTTTATGAACATCATTATTAAAATCAAACGGACATCCTGAACGGGGTACATCATAACTGCTGATTTCTCAAACTTTAAATTTTTTAAACCATTTCTAGGCAGTCCTTACACTGATAGCATGTTCACCATGCACATTATTAATTTGTATTGTTGCAGACCCGGCAGATTCGCCAAACAAAAATAAAATGTAACACAGCATGTTTGTATTGATTATCGACATTCATTTCCTATTGGTACTAATATGTGTCCGATATTTATGAAAATTGGAGACATACTGACTAATAGTCAAGAAAAGGTAAGTGTCAAAAGGCTCGAAATCTTATTGGTCCATGAGCGAGTCATAGAAAATCCCACACAAACTTATTGACTGACCTAATAGATGCGTGAACTTTCCTTTTAATTCAGTGGCAAGTAATTAAGTGTTACGAAGAGCAGTACAAAAAAAAAAAAAAAAAAAAAAAAAAAAAAAAAAAAAAAAAAAAAAAAAAAAAAAAAAAGAATAAATGCTATTTTTCTTATAAGGGGGGAGGCACCATTAGTGTTAAGATACTAAGTTTACATTATGGGGGCCAATATCTTTAACAAGCTTTCTCCTTATGCAGAAGAGATGGAAGTTGCTAAAATGCAGTCTGATTAAGGGCAGAAATACAAGCATAAAAAAAAAAAAGAAATCAAAATTTCACGCCAAAAATATCCAGTAGAATAGAATGATTTTATGCAGTATACATACTTTTCAATCACAGTAAATTGAAGAACTTACAATCAACTACGAACAGAAAACTATGAGCAATTAAATAGTAGGAATAAACATGACCTTAGGGAATAATTATTCTTTACCTCATTTGAAACAAATAAAATATAATTAATGACTTATATTTACAATGCTTTATTTATATTACACACAAAGTTTGTAATTCAACCATTGTCCAGTCTACTTTAACATAAATAACTTAAGTACAAAATATAAATGAGAAGGAAGAAATAATACACCTAATACCAGAAACAAAAACTGAAATAATTTAAATTTACAACATTCAATTATTATAATACTGGTCAGCAGCCATAACCAAAAATATTAAGTAACACACATAATAAGTAAAAATACATATTGAAACTTCAGAAGTTAAAGCTACATGCTAACATTATGCAGATTTCCAATTCAACATTTCTGTAGTGTAGGTGTGGAAGCTAGAAGGATTTTTTTGTATCCAAATTTAAATACATTAAAAAATAGAATATAGAAAGATAACATAGGAAAGGCTAGAACTATTAGAAACATTTAAACAAAACATTATCAATCATTAAAACAATAACTTTATTTTACCATTTCGTATTTGAAGAAAGTAAAAAAAAAAAAAAAAAAAAAAAAAAAAAAAAAAAAAAAAAAAAAAAAAAAAAAAAAAAAAAAAATTAGTAAAAATTGAACAAATTAAAATTTCATAACAGGAAGACCCCAAAAAAGGGGAGGGGGTTGATTTCTTTGTCCAAGTAAAATAAGTTCATGTATTGAAATTTTACTTGAATCAGCATACGTTACATTCTTTTTAAGAGTGCACAGAAAAATATGATGTTTTAAAATCTCAACCAAGAAGTAAGCAAATAAAAACATTGGTCATATGGAATTGTAAGTTAGAGGAACAAGCCAGTTGAATTGAAAAATATGCATTCTGCAGCTCAAAAATCCTGTAATGATATAGCACACGAATAAAAGGTGGTACATTGGTAAATACAACAACCAATGCAATTAATTAATTTGTGCTTTTTAATACACTAAATTTGAACATTAAAAATGTCCTTTAACATTAATAGCAAAATTCTCAAAATATTTTGACAGAATTCGTTGACCTATTTTTATTATTATCACTTACCATCAGGATAATTTCAAACTTCTTAAAAACCTTAATGGCATCAAATTCATGAAATTAATTTACAAACATAATAAATCAGTTGAATATATCATTTTCATGATATTTTAATGAATACTTCATTTAACAAGTGAATAACGTTTTTTAAGAAAACCTCTTCTAATAGTGAACTGCTGTGTGCAGATCAAATCGATCCTTCTGGGTGCTTCACCAGGAATAAAATATAATCAGAATGATTTATTAATTTCTATCTCAGGTATACATCATTTTAACACATATTACGATGTAATAATATTAGATATTTTTCTGTATATAGTCTCTTTTTCAAAATAACATAAGTATTTTCATAATTACTTAAAAATGATTAAACAATAATACAAACTTTTCTATCATAAGTTATCATTTATATATCAGTTACAATTTAAGGCACTTTTACTTGACCATAGAATTAAAAATGTAAACATTGAAGAAAGAAACTTGCATTGTGATACTAAACATTAACATTTAGACGCCGGAGCATGTTTTGGGGGAGGGAGGCCGAAATTACTCCAATTTTAATGAAACTTTTAACCTATTATTATTAATTTTCAACTTACAGGATTATTGTACAATTAATGTACATTTAAGAAATTTGTATTTTGTCTATTGTAAAAAATCAAATCATTGTCAAACATATAGATTCACTGATCTTCTTTTGAGGCAACAAACTAAAATGGCTTGAAGAAGCAATGCTCCCACATTCACATATATTGTCTGTCATATCGATTTTATCTCGAGAATTTCCGATGGAAAGAGAACAGTTTCATGACAATAAAAAAGAAGAAGTTGTCTCATTTTTTCTTCTACTCTCAGTTCATAGGCTTTTTTGATTCAGACCATTGAAAAAACAACGGCAAAAAAAAACATATAAACCCTTTTATATCATTATTTAATAGTTCAGAAAGTATTTATACCAGCAACAAGAATATTTCATTGTAGTATTACCCCTTAAAACACATTGGATAAAACAGTCTTAAAATTATCAAATACACATATTAAAAGTTTAATGAAAGGAATTTTCAGTACCTGGTAATTAATAATGAAACATAGATATTCTGAATGAAGACACTACTTTTGTATGATGGGTTAGACTCCTAAAGTGAGTTTCCTCTAATAGGAAGGGAAGAAGCACATTAAAAACTACCAAATTCCTGTAGTCTTATTATCCTAAATCCCACAAAACCCAACCTTCATATTACTCAACAAACAAATAATTATTGTATTAACTTTAATTTCAATTGATTGAAACATTCAGAGTGTAGGGGAAAATGGTCTTTGGGATATTTTATTTTCAAATAAAAGCAATCTGCAGAGCTTTTTGAAATTTCTTAATAATAATTAGATTCAAATATTTACACTATGTATATATCACAGTTTGATTAACCAAGTGAGAAATATAAAATACTCTGTCATGAAAGACGTGGTATGCCTTAAAAATAAAATATATGTGTGCCTGCATAATGTCTCAAAAGATAGGAACTTTTTCATTGATAATATATAAATTATATATATTTTCTTGACTACTTAAAATTGTTTATAGTTCTTGTATTTAAATTCTACAAGGATAAATTAATGTAATCAGAATTTTTCTATCGGGCATAGTTTTCCTTTGACAGCTACTTTTTAAAATATGATTTTAGCGTTCTCTTTGATCTGCCATTCCTAAATAATATAATCTTCCTGTCTGTCAAAGGTATATTTTAATATAACCTTCCTTTCTGTTTAGAAGACCATAGTGTATGTTCTGCTTTGTTTTTTTATCATGCCAAGAAAGTGTGAAATATAATGCAGATAATTTATGCTATATTTGTGATCAACTACCTTTCAAGTTTTAGAGGCATGGAATTTCTTAGCATTGTTAAAAAAGTGTTATGAACTTTACTATGATTGCATTTTTATCAGCAAATTTTCACAAAGGAAATGATATGCTAGCTGACTACTGTTGGACCAAGAATAAAGATGTTCTGGAAGCAAAATACTATCTACCACTTTCTAGGCAAGTGAGAACGAGTAGTATATAATTCTTAGTTAGATAGCTAGTTACTGATTTCTAATGATTACCACTGAAAACTACTGCCCGATGGAGAAAAACTGAAATTATATTTTCAAATACAACACTAAAAATAGGATCTGATAGATTTCTACTTCTAGGATCTGATAGATTTCAATTCTCATGAAAAAAAAGGTCCATTTTTGTAGACTAGTGTAACTCAAGTAAAACTGAAAGACTGAGTCAAGTGTCAGGTACAATAATTTAAAATACTTTCAATTATTTTTTTCATTTATAATACACAATGGTTTATCACAATTACACTAAGGCACACTGAATTTCATTTTTGTCACTCTAAACACAAATAAAATTTGAATTTGAGAAGCCCAAAACCATTTGTGCTAGGCCTTATAAAATACAACCAAACCTGAGCAGTGAATACATGGTCATCAATAACCTGTCACAATATAAAATAATCCAAAAAACAAAACAAAAAAAAAACACTTCATGCAGAAATATACAACTAAGTTTAAAATAAATGTTAAATTTATAATAAATTAACACTATATTTTATATAAAACAAGTATTTCTGGTTATATAAAAGTTTTACACATATTGCTCAGCAAAATAACTGGGATAAACAATATTGAATATTATCATTGCTATTAACAAACAAGAAAAGATTATACAAGCTAAGCGAGAAATATTTCTTTCCCATGAATGCACTTCTAAATTTCGCAAAATGTACAAACCCACAAGAAGGCCACCTAATGCACCTGCCAAATGAGCAGCATAACCAACCTGAAAGTGTAAGCATATTGATGCAGATTTTAATTTTCACATTGCTATTTCAATATATATGGAGAGAAATAAATCCATTAATTAAAAATATAAAATTAATGGATAAATTATAAATGTAATATAGTTATTGTATAAATAAGGGATATAGTGGCAGAATTATCTGAGAGATAGCATGACTTTTTCAATGTTAACTCCCTGAGAAGGAAGACAGACACAAAAGAGGGCACTAGACTATGCCTTAAGCTATACCCTCACCCTAACCCTTAGCTCCTCCTTTCCTTAGCTTAAGTTAAGTAATAACAATCCATAACTGATCTCGGAGTCTTTGATCTTATATATATATATATATATATATATATATATATATATATATATATATATACACACGCATACAAACAGTATTGGAAGAATATTTCAAAATGTAGTAACATATATAGGAATTTTACATTAATGAACTTTTATGAAAACTGTAAACAATTAATTTATTATGAACAAATTGATTAAAATATTAGCCATAAAATCATTATATTTAAATTGATAAAGTCATCCATCCTTGTTTAGTAGGATTTTTTAATTTAGGTTTCCAAGTCTTCTTGGGTGTTTACCAAGAAGGCCTCTACTAGAGTTGGTACAGAGATTCTCCTAAAGCAGTTGTTTCATTTGGAAGGTAACAAAAATACCTTTCTCCCTAACCTGCAGTTATATACATATCCGCAATGTGACTTCTCTTTCTGTTAAAAAAACGACTTGGATATTTTAAAAAATAAATCTGTGTATACACTTTTGGATATCATTTGTGAATAGTTAGGAAAAAATTGAAGCTACTAAAAAAAAAAAAAAAAAAAAAAAAAAAAAAAAAAAAAAAAAAAAAAAAATACACATTCCTTAAATAAAGAGTAACATGATTTTAATGCTTTTCTAGAAACAATACTTCAAAATTTGTGATGGACAGACAAAAAAGTTGAATGAAATGGTTTAAAGTTTATTTTTATTTTTCATATTTTTTTTTCAAGTGACCTGTAATTTAGGACAACCTAAACAATGTATATCTACACTACCACATTATGCCACAAAGAAAGAAAGTCAGAATTAAAAATGCTTGGGAAAATTCCATACAATGATATCTGGAAATCATATAATAAGAAAGTACAAAGTATATTAAACACACAGCTGAATTACAAGAAAAAGACATATTCAATTTTCTGACAAAACAAATCACAGTTTTTATTGGTAAGTACACAAAAATACTACTATTATTCATCAGAATGGTAAATTTAATATCAAAATATAAAAAATCAACATAATGTTCTCGCAAAAATATTTTCAAATAAAATAAAATAGTTTACCTTATTATCTTCAGGCTCAATGTAGCGATTATAAATTGCAGTTCCTATATCTGTTACAGTGAGTAACACAAATATCAAAAGCTGCCATAATGCAAATCTCATTTCTGACCAATTCTGAAATAAATAAAAATATTTACTAATAAATATAGCATAAATTGTTTTAGTGATGAATGTTTTCCTCTAATTTTTCTCAACTAATGTTAAATAATATATATTAAATTATCAGACTTAAAAATAAAATTTCATAAATGTTTTGGAGTTCCAAAATAAAATTTATTGTGCAAACATTATTTCAAATACTGCCACTAGTGGCTAACCTTTTGAAAGTGATATTTTTTTATTACTATAATTTCAACAAATTAATAAATATAAGACTTATTTTGAAATATCGATTTGTATAAAATAATGTATATACTCAGTTATTGAAGACAATGCCTGCACTCACCAATATTATAGTAGCTACATGTGCTGTTATTAAAGCATATACACCACCAGAAGCTCCAGCTAAGTAAACTTTAGGATCAGAGATCGATGTGCCTAAAGAACCAGCCAGCACACCAGACAAATAAACAATTAAAACACGCCACCATCCATGTACCATTTCAAGAGGTACTCCAAGCAAAATTTGCACAATTATATTCACTACTAAGTGAAATGACCTGAAACGAATGAAGCATATTATAGGCAAGCTAGTTTCGGTCCAATTACACAAATGAGAATAATCACATTAATAAAATAATTAATATTATTATAACATTATTTAACACGAAGAACTATATAATAAACTATGAATTGTTGGAATAACAATTTTTGGCCACCTAATATCTTAGTATATTTCCAAATAAATTCATATATAAATTCTCATTTTCTGTTTCAAGTGCTTAAACCTTAGAGTGCTGTGTGATGACCAGACCTATCATTGTATATTTATTCACATATTTATATTATTTACAAATTTACATGAACCCCCCCCCCCTGTTATGATCTATACACTTTTTTATACATTATTTTTACGATACTGTTAGAAAAAGGAAAATGAGTACCATGATACGTTGCATTTCTTATTTTGAAGGAATTCACAGAAACAAGAGGAAGGAAAAATCAAACAAACCACGGTGACCATTCCATCCAGATGAAGTAAAAAGGGCACCTAAATGAATTATAGTGGTGAAACAGGGAACTATTAGTTCCGCTAAAAATCCTTTGTTAGAGCCAAGAACAGAACTTGTCCAGAAGTCATCCGCATTCAAAGCTATAAATCATTATAGAAAGAGAACTGCTGTACAAATCAACAGCACCAGAGGCACTACTCAAAACAGCACCAAGGGTTCCCCCGGATTTGAGAAGAAGTCATCCGCACTCAGGGCACGGCCTACCTCGATTAGTACAGCAGACAACCGCACTTTAGAAAGGAGGTTTAACTCCTGGTGTAAAGATTCTAGATGCTCACTGCTTCCAACATACTTCCCTGAAATTTCCCTTGTGTCGATCAGACACTTTATACACACCAGGGGTTAAACATTTAAGAGATGAAGCTCAAGACTAGTGTAAATGACAATAAGGTCAAGTCTACCAGAAAACTCGCAAATTTAGAATCTTAACAATTCGTAGTTTTTAAAATTATTTTATATTATAATTAATAAAAGAATGAAAAATAGCAGTTTGTAATTATTTCTCATTGTTATGGAAAGTAAAGTAATATTTTGAAAGGCGTATAGAAGCGATCACAAAATTATGATTAATTCATTTAATTTATAATGCCACATGCCGAGGATACATTACCTGTAACACTTTTTTGGTGGTCAAATTTGGTAGAACTAGGTAAAAATATATCGGACACCTGTCTGAGTATACCATTTAATGGGCCACAAGAGCTCAACAAGAAATTGTATTGTTTTCACCCAAAGAAATTTAACATTTTATATTTCCATTTCTACACAATATATTAAGCTAGTTTAAAACTTAAAAAATGTCTCCTATGTTGTACTATGAAATAAAGCAGTAAAAAATATGAGTACGTGATTTTGAAAAAAAAACATTTCTTGCTGTGTGACAAAACGCGTTAATGAATTTTTCAAACTAAAACTTATGTCAAATTCATGTTTTCTGCACTAAAACCCAGTCGCTTTGTGCAGGGATCTTCTGTAAACTGTAAACTTGCATTAATCAGGCACGTTCGGGACTTAAAGCATACCGGATTATCAAATATTCCGGATTATTGGATGTATGTAAAAAACAAAATGTAGACTATAATACGAGTACATATTTAATGTAAAATGACTAAAATAAAATTGCACACTCGTAGAATTATACTGCCTCAGTCAAAAGCTATAAACAGAACTGGCAAAAAGTACCTATTTGATCAAAGAGAGGGTTTCCTGGGAATTTTTCTACGACCCCGTCGGGCACTATGGGGTTGTTGGGGAGGGGATTTCGCGGAATTTATGCATAAGAACTGAAGAGGTGCACTTTTACTGAAGAGGCCTTGATACCCCTGACATGCCGTATCATAGGATGCCAGATTAGAGGAAGTTTACTGTAGTAGCTTAGATAGGCAACCTTTGAAGCGCTGCCTTACTCCAAGAAACAATAGGCAACTAAGAAACACCTATTCTGGGGTCTCTAGGGGTCTAAGAATACACAAATCTATAGCTGAACTCTCAATCTGCAGTTGCATATTATTCATTTACTTGTTTTTTTATGATTTTCTTAAACTTTTAACATTTTATTTACATTTCTTGAAGATAAAAACTGTTTGGATTAGTGAGTTTATATTATGAAATGTTTCAACTGAATCCCATGATTCTAAGTACCCAAACCAAAAACGGTATTCAAAAACTATTTTTCCAATTTTCTCGAAAACGGTTAAAGCTATCGCCTTGAAAATGGTTTCATTCATTTTCCTAGCCCAAGAAGCCTATAAAACGAGTACTTACAAGCTTATGAACTCAAAAACGTAAGCATTACGATTTTTTTTGAGCGAATTTCGCCCCAAACGCCATCTCCCAGTGGGCGGATTCTGCTGGTTAACGAACTTGACCTTTTAAATTGGACGACGGATTTTTGTACCAAATTTCATCACAATCGGACCATTAGGGAAGCCAGAAATGAGCAAACAGACAAATATATATATATATATACAAATTTGAACCACCATTATTTTCGGTCTCTAGGGGTTCTGAAACGCAAAATTTTCTAGTCGGCACTTCCGGATTGTTTCATTTTATCAACCTTATAAGCGGGGTTCCTCCTTATGGGGGAGGGAGGAACCGTGCTAAAAGCTTTTGAATATTGTCAATATAAATAGCTTACATTTAAGAATACTATTTAACCTTTAAGGCTAGGAATAATAATCAAATTAATTGAGAGGAGATCGTTGACCGTAGATGATGCAAGGTAGGGATTGTCGGGGTTCGGTCACTGCTATTTAATAAAACTAACTAATATTGTTATTCTTATATCTAATCTAATATGTAATCTGTTATTCTTATATCTGTTTTCCTAATAATCCAAACACTTCTAGAGCACATTGTTCTTCTATATATTATGTTCTAGTATTTTTTGTTTTGTCTTTTTCCATATATATATGTATGTATATATGTATGTGTATTTGTGTATGTAGGCATATATATATATATATATATATATATATATATATATATATATATGTATATTTCAGTATTACATCCGTCCTACTTGTTTTTTACAGCCCTGATGAAGGCTTGAAGTTCAAGCCGAAACGTCAGCACAATAAAACCATTTTTATGATAAAATGTAGTTTTATTAAATAGCAGTGACCGAACCCCGACAATCCCTACCTTGCTTATAATCAAATTAAGTTACAGGGATGCTTAAGAGAGGTATTCTTTGGTTGAATATCTCTTCAATGAATAGGTTTAACTAAAATCTTGTAATGACACAAAATATTGATCTCTTAAAACTGTCAAACAGTTTTGACAAAACATTTGTCATTTCACGTTTTCACTGAAAAGAATATTTCATGAGATACCAGGATATTTCCATTCCAGTTGCTCTGTAAATCCACAGTCTTCTACCATTGATCCAAAAGCTTCACTAAACTTCTGGCGTCACTAAAAGGCTAAATACGGAAAGAAGGATTTTGCTGAATTGACAGACGAACACTGAATCATTTGTCTGAATTAATAATTATGTGTTAGTAAAACTTGGGGATAAAAAGGAAACTCTTGAAATTGTAAACTACGCCCTTATCTTTTAATGATTAGAGCTCAAAATTTTTTGCCAATTACCATGTAATATCCTTCAAAGAATCATTTGTTTACATTTGCCTTATTCCCTCGATAAAATATTAGTATATACCAAAGAAAAATTATCAAAGGTAAATTTATGACTAAATAAAAAATAATTAGAATGTTCCTAAATTTGTGATGTACATAGTAAGGTCCAAAAGTTTACAGCCTTGGATAGAAGGAAAGGTGAAAGAAAAAAACTGGTTTTACTGTTTTTCAATATATTCTCCTCTAAGTTCAACACAGTTAATACAACGCTTTGGCAACATTTCTATACCATGAAAAAAATAATTTTCTTCTTTGTTAAAAAAATGTTCTTCCACTGCTGCTTGGAGCTCTTCGTCGGTGTTAAATCGCCTTCCACGAAGGTCAGATTTTAACTTTGAGAAAAGGTAGAAATCGCTAGGGGCCAAGTCTGGGCTGTAGGGTGGATGAGAGATTTCTTGGAATCCACAGTCCTTCACAGCGGCCTTGGAAATCAATGCTGTGTGGACAGAGGCATTGTCGTGAAGGAGGCGGACACCTCTGCTTAACTTCCCTCCCTCTTCTCTTTAATGGCGTCTCGTAACCGGTGAAGTAGGGCTGCATAATACTCACCATTCATTGTGGTATGAATACCTTTCTTTAAAATCCATCAGTAGTATTCCTTTACAGTCCCAAAAAATGGTGGCCATTACCTTTCTTGTTGACTGCGTGACTTTTGCCTTTAAAGGAGGCGCTTCTCCTGGTCTTCTCCATTCCATAGACTCTCTTTTGCTGAGTGGGTTATAATATAGAACCATTGTCTCATCCCCTGTTACAATTGAGTCCAAAAAATTCCTTGGGTCGGCATTATACTCGCGTAAAAATTCATTGCAGCAGTGAACTCGTTCCTGTTTTTGAGCAGCTGAAAGAATTTTTGGAGCCCATCTTACACTAACCTTGTTCATATGAAAATGTTCTTTGATGATCCTCAAAACACTTGTTTTTGAAAGCCCTAACCTCGCTGCTATTTCCTTGATTTTTAGGCGCCGGTCAGACAGCAATTCAGATTCCACAAGTTGGATTGTTTCAGAAGTGACAGCTTCCAATGGGAAGCTCTCCCTAACTTAAATAATTTTGCCCATTCTTTCACTGTGGAATACAAGGGGGAGGACTGCCCGTATACACAATCCAAGTGCTCTTTAATTTGCGCAGGAGTAAGACCCTCTTTACAAAAGAATTTAATTACCGCACGGTACTCGAGTTTGAACATTGTAAAAATGGGGAGTTTCCTTCAAGGCTGGACACTGACTGACAAGACAGAGGAAGTGCGGGCGATGGGTATGGAGTGAGCATGCATGGACCTGCATAGGCGAGCAGGTTCCGGCACGCTTGAAGGAGGGAAAGCAGGACAGGCCGGAAACTTATGGACCTTACTACGTACTATAGGATTTTAGTGTGGGAAATACATACATGATGCAAGTCTTATGGTTTAAATGTTTTTTAAGAGCAATGGTTTTAAATTTTGCGGAAAATCTCTCAAAAAAATGGTCAAAAATAATACCTTGGTAATGACTGCAAGTTCATCCTTAAAACTGGGAACTGTTATCATTATAAATTCTCACAGAAGCAAAATAATTCCCAATTTTCTGTAAATCCACCCACCTAGACATTCAATCCAACCCCTCAACCATGTCACCTCTGGGGTCTCTGATGTCAATATATGGAAAGCTTCTAGGCAATTCTATTAATATAGATTTATAAAAGATTCTCTGAAAACACTCACCCAACATGAACAAACATATAAGTAAAAAATCTCCAAACTTCAATTCGTTTATGTGGATTATATAATAACAAACCAGCTACTGGACTACTAAGTGAATTTGCAATCCCCGATTGTGAATCATATATAAATAATGATATCTGGAACAAAATATTAAAATAAATTATAAGTTTTCCATTATAACAAACATACACATTTAATTAATGCTTACAAGAGAATTTAGGAGTACAACTATGGCTCTTACAAATACATTAAATGTTAATTTTAAAGCCAAAATCAAAAAAAGAAAAGAATAATGTACTTAGTACATAAAAAAAAAGAAAGTAATTTAACCTCAGTAACAATTTTTAATTTTTTTGCTTAGCCTTCATGCGCTCGCATGGGCGGTGAGGTGACCGCCTTTTTGTTATTTCATGCCAGACTTATTCCACTGAGGTAAGAAGGCAGAGGAAGGGTCATGTATTCTCTAATTGTTCTCTCTCATAACAGATCCCGCTCAAATACTCCTCTCTGCCTCTCAGTACGCCGACAGGTCGGCGGTGCAAGGGCTTACGCCATTTCTTTCTATCATACTTGTCTACTTCAGAATTTAAGTATTTTATTTTCTCATTCCCCTATAAATTTTGAATTTCATGGACTCTTTCCGTGCTCTATTGTTTGTGCATTACGTTATCTAAGCTTTTTCTTTCACAAATGCTGTTTTTCTTTCTTTTCATTCAAAGAACTTTCTATTGGCAAAAGTCTGGTCTGAAAATTTCGCGAGCCAATTTCTGCCTAAATCGAGTTGGATTTTTTTTACGGGCTATGAGATTTGATGATCTAAACAGGAGATTAACCTCAAGCAACGGACAAACTTGCTCCTATCCTAGAAATCTTGTATTCTTTCATTATTAACAGTCAAAAATCGTTCAGTTTAGGCGAATTTGTGCCTATTGATGAGATGTTGGTCGCATTTACAGGACGATGTTCATTCATCCAGTACATGTCTCAAAAACCAGCAAAATTAAAAATGTATTCTTTGTGCGATGCACACTTTTTTTATACATATAATTTAGAAGTGTACCGTGATAAACAAATTCTAGGCCTAATGTACTCTCTAACAATCTGTATGACGTAGTGGCTAGATTGGTTGAATGCGTAGAAGGGACAAATAGAAATTTAACCACTGATAATTATTTTTTGAGTTATCAGTTCGCTGAATACCTCTTTAGCAAAGGTCTCACTTTTTTAAGTACCATGAGAAAAAATAAAAAAGAAATTCTGCTTGAATTTGTGACAGTAAAAAGAAATGCGGTGTCATTTGGGTAGCTGTTTTGTTTTTGTATTCCTTTGTATATTTTGTTGATAAATAAATAATTGATAGTTATTGCAGGATATTTATTTCAGACAGAAATTGTAACTAACGTAAACTGCAAACAATTTATGTCTGAGACATATATTTCTATCACAAGCTATAAGTGTCGACACTTCTATACCATCAGATGTAAACACTGATTAAACGGAGAAGAATTTAATGTCAGAGATAAATATCTTGGGTACTAGCTGTATTGGCGACCCTTCTATACCAATAGATGTAAACATGTATTATTAGCCCCATGACCTATGGCGGGCCCTATATTTATTGAAAATTTAAACAAATCCAGAGCTGTCGTATACATATCAATGACATAAATGTCTAACAATTTATGTCAGTATGTAAACTTGTAAGAGAATATCTATCACATCATTGGAATAGGTGTTTCACGATTGATCCAAACAAAGTAATAATTGTTTCTATTCTATGTCTTCAAAATTACATTAGGCATATGAACAGAACCCCACTAAGATGACGCAGTTCCTGCAAGTTGGACTTTTGTTTTTGACCCTGGCTAACCACGTCATAAAGAAAAAGAAATACTGTGCATTTGCAATTCATTTAAAAATGAATGCAATGCATAGAAAAATAGCTAAGTAATATTTCAGAGTGAATAAGCCTCAGTCTGAAATGTCAAAGAATAGAATTTATACATGCAGACATGCTCGTACACACACATACTTTTGCAAAAAAATTCTATAATTATAAATACTAAGACAGATGCATAACAAAAATACACTACCTCAATTATACTGACTAGCAGCATGCATACGGCAGGTGGATCACAGGAGTATTCGTCTTCATATTCTCCATCAGTAGTATCTACTTGCGCTTTGCTTCTAGGAGGAACAGTATTCCGAATATATTGTAAAAATACTCTTTGAAAAGGATTCTTCGGCTTCCTACTGTTCATCTATGGAATAAAAATAAAACTCATAGACAACATGTCCCGAACATTAAACTATAATACCTTTAGTATTTATGATAATAAATAAATTATAATATAATGATAAGTAAATAAATGCTAGCCCATGTTTAACCTTTACGAGACAGCAACCCACATGACCTTATATGCCCGTAAAATGGAGCCCATTTCACCCTCCTGGTTCCACAGGATGGCACTAAAATAGCTGATCCTCCACTGATCATCTCTTCTCATTTCTCCTAATATGCTTTTGTTATTCCTTTCATTAAAATTTTTTCCATCATCATTTTCTCATTCTGGGCTTCGGATCAGTCAATTTTTTTTTCTTTATTTTATTCATTCTTTTTTTTTTAAAATAATATCAAGTCACAAATCTCAGCATAAGTATATCTATGAAAAATTATCTCTATGTACGCATCAACTGCTAAACACAAATAAGGCTCTTCAGAGGAACCCAAACTATACAAAAGGACTAGGTAGCAGATGGAAACCACCATTCAATAGGCTCAAACTGCTTCTTTAGAACTCTAGCAAGAATGACTAGAGCTTACAATATACGATATTGCAAAAAGCTGTCAAAGTAATGGCTGTCAGTCTTGAAGCAAAGAAATAGACTTGGGACAAAAGTGACTATCAGCACATGGGGCTGTCGGACAATGGTCCGGTGTCACAAAAGAGGCTACCAGTCAACAGAGAAAGCTGGCCCATTGTCATGAAAGTGGCTATTACTCTCGAATGGGTAAATGAGCTAGTTATCTCATATATGTTCGTATATATATATATATATATATATATATATATATATATATATATATATATATATAAAATCAGTCCCGTAACAGGCCACAAGGGCCCAGAGGGGCAGATACTGTAGAGGTATCTGATTCTTGACCATACGGCACACTAGGGAGATAGTGTGGTCAACACTATGCTCCGGCCGCCTGATTTTCCCCTTGGCTGCTTCGACTGCTAGAGTCATTAGCACCCAAGGTACCCATTATTAATTAAATTAATTAAAGGCTGGGTGAGCCTAGGGACGATCTGGGACCCCAAATCCAACCCTCGAACGGCAGCACTAGAAGAAAAAATCTTTAGTGCGCGCTCGGGTTTTGAACCTGGTCCTCCAGTTCATTAGTCGAGTGCTCTACCACTGAGCTAACCTCGTCCCTATATATATATATATATATATATATATATATATATAATTTACTATAAAATTTATGTAAACAATATAAAGGTAACAAAATTAAAGGGAACATGAAAAGTTTTTAATGTAAACATTTCTTTATTCAATTATGACCTGTACAATTATGCACAACATATATATTTGAAATGTCATGATTATTCTATCAATTACAGAAAATCTGGCCAGTGCCAGAGCATCACCTGATGATACAAGCACACTACAAAAAATATATACAAGTTATTTGTAAGGTAGAGTTATATGCATTAGTAAATATACATATTTCTTGGCCACTTTGAGGTGATGAGATAGTTTCTCGGAATGGGAGGTAGAAAGTAGATTCTGAGCAAGTTAATTTGTGTCAAAGAAAGCTTACGGTAGAATTTGTCATTTAAAGAAAGGGATTGGGAAGCCATTAAGAAATGTAAGGTTGGAGACATTATAGGGAGCATTCAGGAGAGTTCTAAAAACTTCAGATTCGATTTTCTGAATACTGTATGGATTGGCCACATCCTAAAGTATTCCTTTACGTTCATTTTGGTTTACGAGTCACATAAACTGTCAATAATTTTGATGTCCTGTTCAAAAGTCAATGAAGTTGTCCAAAATGTCAGTTTAATACCTATCATTTAACTTTGGTGTGCCAGTTCCAGCATTCCCTCTAATTATATAATAAATATTTCAATGTACAGTATTATAAACTACACATACCAAATTAATGAAATCATTGTATGTTATGAAGTCATTTCCTCCATGCTTTACAGAGCGCACAAGATGATGAATTAACTGAGGAGGAATATTGTGAGTAGTATCTCTCCTTAATAATTCAATAAACTCATTAACATCTATTCTTCCATTATTGTCCCGATCAAGCTGAAAATCAAGAAATACATTAATGTCATAAATAAATTACTTTCCCTAAGTTGCAATGCTCCACATTGATTGTATGGGAGTACTAAAAAACTTATTTATTTTTCTGATAACTGATTAAGTAAATAAAAGAAGTTACGTGTTAAATATAAATATAAAATTACATGATTTCTATATCCAAATGTTAATGCTATTTAGAAAATTGTACAGGAGACAATATGATTTTATAAGAAAAATTATTTAAATATGGAAATGAACTTCTGCTATTTAGAAAAATTACTGAAGTTAAAAAACACTTCCACTCAATTTTAGATTTAAAAATTCAAGAAATTAATGATATCATCCATTATTTCAACATTAAACTTCAGAAAATTCACTATTCACTGCACACAAATGTCAAAATAGGAGATTATAATACTTTTACCTCCATTATGGAGACCATAAAATTGAAACTAGAAAAAAAAAAAAAAAAAATATGACCTAATATCTTGAAAATTAGATTCATTATTAGTTCTTGTATAAACAAAAAGCTCATCCATCTGGATAACCCGAATGGGTCCATAACATCTCCACCACTGATATACCTCCAGAAGTGAATAATATTCTGTCTCTTGGGCCCAATTTTGCCAATCCTGATATGAACTTGAAAATGTTGGACCCAAAATTACACACTGATATTGAGTACATATCAGGAGGAGACATATCCCCAAAGGACACCCTCCTTTCTGAAAATGAGAAAGATCGAGAACAATCCTGTGGTTGCATTTCCAATACAATATCCTATCAACTCCATCACTCACACACCAAATGCTCTAAATTGTATCCCCAATTCTTCAAAGATCTCAAAACAACCTGCTCCTTCAGTACAAACCCAAAACAAAATAATTGTTACCAGGGCCAATAAAGGCCACAAAGTAGTAATCATGGACGAACAAAATTCACAGAAAAAATGTTAACACTCCTCTCTGACAATACTAGATACTCACGTACACCAAGAACAAAGCTCCTACCTCTTCCTTCAAACAAAAATTTAGCCAACGTATTCATAGACTCCTTCACAATCTGTGTTTAGAGTTCAATAGACAAACAGACTTATCTTGTACAACTCCCCTTCCTCTCACAAAGCCCCCTTATGTGATGGTCTCCCAACATTCCTTTATGTCCCATCATATCCAATATTATTGAGAAGATATGATCGACCGTTCGGAAGTAGGAAGCGTTGATCGTCGGGGTTTCGGTCAGTGTTCTTAATAAAACACATTTTATTTGCTAAAATGTATATTTATTGCCGCCAACGTTTCGGCTTGCTATACAAGCCATCTTCAGGGCTGTAAAAACATATATGGTATAACAATGGTAAGGACAAACAAAAAAAAAAAAAAAAAAAAAAAAAAAAAAAAAAAAAAAAAAAAAGGCTAGAAACATTAACATAAATATGAGTACCTATATGCTTGAAAATATAAATATAAATATATATATGACAAGTGTCATAGTAACATACCTATTGAGAAGATTGAGAACTGTCCCGTTTCAAGAAGAGAACATTTCTGAAGACTGGAAGGATGGGGCAGGGCTAGACAGGAGAGGATGGGGGGGAGGGGGTGGAGAGAAGTGGAGCTGGGAGTAAGGACGGAGGGTAAAGACCGTGGTAAAGATAAAGGACTTGCCGACGGATATTGCAGGTACAGGGGAGGATTGGGCCAGGGCTAGACAGGAGAGGATGGGGGTGAGGGGGTAGGGAGAAGTCGACCAGGGAGTAAGGACAGAGGGACGGCGGTAAAGGTAAAGGACTTGCCGATGGGTATTGCAGGTACAGGGAAGGATCAGACGGTGTGTGGGAATAGGGCAACGAACCGGGTGGGATTACCTAACGGGAGGTTTTGAGGATATGGAAAATGTTGGGATAGGTTGAGGAGATGACTTCTTTGTCAATTTTGTCATTGACGGGATTGTTTTCTAGATGGATATATATGGATTCAGCTTCTCAAGGTTGGGTTCAGTGGAGAGGATGGAGAAGTTTTGGAAATCAAATTTATGTCCGGCCGTGATAGCGTGTCTAGAAAGTGCGGTTTTAATTTTTTTTTTTTTGTCCTTACCATTGTTATACCATATATGTTTTTACAGCCCTGAAGATGGCTTGTATAGCAAGCCGAAACGTTGGCGGCAATAAATATACATTTTAGCAAATAAAATGTGTTTTATTGAATAAGAACACTGACCGAAACCCCGACGATCAACGCTTCCTATCCAATATTAAATCATCTTCCTCTAAATTCAGCAAATTTCTCCTTACTCCCCTCCAAACTCCTAATAACTCCTATGACCTAAAAAAACAGCTCAATTCAATTAACAACCCTCCAAAATTCATCACTGCCTCTCTAGATTATAAGTCTCTCTTCACCCATGTCTCCATTGATAATGCTCTGGAAATTACAGACAACAGTGAGTCAATCCTGGAACCACATACCAAACTATCCCAGACGTCCTACCTGGAATACACCCTTCTACTGCATATCCGGATACCTTCTCTTTCATTTCATGACAAATCCTTTAACCAAATCTCTGGCCTTGCTATCGGTAATTATGTCACACCTGGGTTATCAAATGTCCTGAACAACAACCTCAACCTCATCCTACCTATGTTCCCCAATGACTTACTGTTCCTTATCCTGAGCTTTTTTTTTTTTTTTTTTTTTTTTTTTTTTTTTCCTAATTCTTTAAAAACTCCCTGATATTCTAATAGCCTTTAATTTCTACCAGCCTCGTTTAAAATTTATGATCGAAACTAAATCAAATAACTAGGGAGTTATTTGCACCTTTGCTCAACTTGCTCCATGTAAGAAATCTTGATGACTCTATATCTACCGACTGGTGTCACCAAACACACCCACTCCGGATGACTCCTCAATTACCAGTCTTAAAATTCCATATCTCATATCCTAAATACCTCTCTGAAAAAAAAACAACAAAAAACATATTCCCCAACCTGAACTTAGGACTTTCCGCAAACAATAAACAAAGAAACTTGTACACCACTCTAAAAGACCCAATCCCACAAAAAAATAAATCCAATTATTGGATTCCATGCACCACACCTAACTGCAACAGCAACCACATTGGACTGACAACAAATCCCATAAAAAACAGAATCAATAAACACAAAAACAATGTAAAAAGTTGCATTTGCAGGAACTGCCATTTTAGTGCATTTCTGTTCTTATCCCTAGTGTCATTTGAAATGCTTGGAATAGATATAGTTAATATTTTTAGAAACACTTACTCCAATGACATCTTGAAGAAAAGTAAGATTTTAGGCGCCGTATGCTCCGAAAACATATTGTAGCGGAAGTTACTCTCTCGCCTCTTTGACTTGTGTTTGGAAAGCTCTATTACAAACAACAAAACACGTTTCTCATTTTACGTTTCCTGTTTTGCAGGCGAATTCATTTTACTGCTAAAAGCAATTACAAAAACAACAAGCAATAAAAAACTGAGGAAAGCAAACACAAATAACTATTCAAAGCAACGAAACACACTTATGAAGTTTTAAGGACTTATTTTTTCGACTGAGCTCGTCCCATCAACAATTGCTTCTGAGCCGTATTTTTTAGAGAATTTAGTAAGCTTTCCAACGGCTACCTTTCACTTACCATGACTTCCCAACCGCTTCGAGTGAATTTATGAAAATATAAAAAAATCAGCTCAAGCCTGTTAATAAAATATGCTTTTTATAATACTTCTTTACCTCTAAAATTTAAATAACTTCACTTGGATGAATGTAAAACATCTGGAACATTTTCAACTGAATCCATCGTTTCTGAGTACCCAAACCGAAAATTATTTAGCAAAACTAGTTCTATCCACGTTTCTCGAAAACAAATACCATAACATGAGAATGTATCTTTAAAAAAGGTCATAAGGAAAACTTTCTAAGCTCTTAGTTTAAGTCATTGAGAAGAGATCGTTGACCATTGAGATTGTGAAAGTGGAGATTGTCAGGGATCGATCATAAGACTTAATAAAACTATATTTTTATAAAAAATGAGTTATATTTGCCAGCATTTTGGCTTGAGATTCAAACCTTATTCCGGGCTGTAAACAAATATGGACAGTATAAATACTAATAACAATTATGAGTATGAAAGAAGAAAGAAACATAATTAAAAAAGACAAATTCGTTTAGAGCCTTCTACTCAAATTCAGGAACATAAATATGCTTTAGTTCCACCAGACAAACCTATGTAATGTACTGTATAACATCATGTCTTCTTTTTTGTACATGGCCACTGTGCATGTGTGAACACAAGCAGACACCTTTTTGGAACGCCTAGGTCCACCCGATAAACCTATGTAATGTACTCTATAACATACAGTCATCTTTTTCGTACATGACCACTGCGCATGCGTGAACACCATCGGACACTTTTTTTTGACAAATGCAGTCTTCATTTTCGTACATGCCCACTGCGCAAGTACGAACCACACTGCGCATGCGCGAACGCCAGCGGACACTTTTTTTGTGACAACCAAAACAGTCTTCTTGTCTGTTTGTGACAGTTTTCTTTTCCGTACATGGCTACTGCGCATGCCCGAATGCCATTGTGCATGTGCGAACGCCAGCAGACACTTTTTTGTGACACACAGTCTTCTTCTTCATACATGGCCACGCCACTGCGCATGCGCGAACGCTGGCGGACATGTTTGTGTAACTTTTTTTCCAGTTTAGTCACTGCTAAAGCATATTTATGCTAAAACTGAGTAATAATAACAGATGATATGTGCTACAAATAGTGATTAATGTAAAAGGGGGTGTATACCGATTTTAACAATTAGTATGATGTATTTGATAAAGTTATTGTATACTGATTGAACAATTAAAAAATGAGAGGGATCATACTGTTCAATCTTGGATTTGAATCCTTTGCTGATCGAATCATCTTTAGTGAAGTTACCCGGGCACCTCTCCTCCCTATGCTATCAAGCACGTGGACCACAAAGCAGCCTAGTGCAGCTGCCTAAAACTTGCACCTCTGTTAAAACCATGCTTGCACAGCATACCCCTTACTCTAGTAGGTTTCGAAATATCAAGGGAAATTCATGCACACTACTCAAGCGCCCAAATCTAAACTTGTTGAGGCTGTCTGCTTGGCCCGCAGCTCATGTGCTGAGGGCAACCATGACAAAGAGAAACACCAATACGCAAGCGTCATTGAAGATTCACTTCCACTCTGCTTCAACTTCTTCATCAAACATCACCAATCGCTTATCAGAAGGATGTTCATTTATTTATAGCCAGTCAGACTTAATTTACTTTAATTTAAATAACACAAAAACCTAAATGGTTCTTCAGGTTGTTCAAGTAATCTTAATTATTACAAGTATCATTTCAATTTAGTTTGTCTATCTATTCATACAGTCCACATATAATCCATCATTAACTTAAGGACCATAGCCCGGTGTTAATTTTGAGCTTGCTCTACAAAGGCTTAGGCATCTCGACCATTCAGGGAGGCATTTATCTCGCCCAAATGGGTGGGATATTCCTGACTTACCAGGACATAGAGATCAAACTTTGTATGACAGTGACATTGAGCAGGTTCGGCTGGGTGATCTTTCACTCAGAGTTGCTGAACTCCATGAGCTGAATAGAATAGCAGGATTGAGGGGGGGGGGGGGATTTTCCGCGAATTATCATGGAATCCCAACGACAAGCAAAGACTGGCGGTCTAAAATCCAGAATTACATAAGCTAATGTAGTGGAGCTGAGAACATAGTGAATACAAAGTAGATACCAGAAAATCAGAAATAAAAGTCAAAAATTGAACTTAAAATGTTGAATGCAATGTCATTAGAAAAATAGCAGGATAATAGCTCCCTCTTATCTTACCTGTGAGAAGAAGTCCTTCCAATTCTGAAATAAATTAAAAAAAAAAAATTAAAAAGTATGGCAGCGGCAGCAAACTTAATTGATTGAGTTTTAAAAAAATGTAAAATCTAGGATGCTAAGAAAATCTGTTAGACTATTACACTTACCACTCCTAGAGGCTCAAGAGCTACGTCCATTCTTCCATTATTTCTAGTGATAGAATTTGACATTGTAATCTAGAATAAGTAAAAATTAATCCAATTTAAATAATAACATTAAATTAATTAATAAAATGAAAAAAATATATAATAAATTATTTAGAGAGAAAGAAAAGCCCAAGAGTATTAGGCCTTTTCTTGACTAAAAGTATATAATCTTTGAAACATAAAATCATCACAGATAATATCCTATCCTAGCCAATTTAGGATCAGAATGCCATGGTATATTATTTAAGAAATGAATATACTGTAAATTACTATATACCTTTGTTAGAATAATCAAACTGATTGGTACCAGTATAAAAATTTCATTACAGATTCTATGTAACTCAGTAACACACAAATTATAGGGGCATTGACTTGGTCGTGATGATTTAGATCATGTTTGTCACATTCATCAAATTTCCAAACCATAACAAAATGCTCCTTCCCAGAGCTATTTCCAGAGATAATTGCTGATTATAAACACAATCCTGTGCTTAAATTCTTGTATAAATTACACTCTTGTAGTGAGTATCGCTTGAAAAACTTCTCATAAAACTAAATAATAAATTATAACTCCACCAAGTAAAGTCAATAGAGATTCTTCAGACATAAGACTCGACAACTGCTTTATGTGGTTCTAATATAACACAACTGACTTCTAAAACTTGTAATTACATATCCAAACATTTATTCCTGGTTCTGCATTATCATATTTTTATTTATAATTAAGTAGGTATACTAGAGAATAATGTTTCTTGGGCCTTATCCCTATCGGTAAAAGCCCATATCGAGGAGCTTATAAAAACATTTAGGCTTGGAATATGGAACGGAGTGCTATGTAACTACAATCTTTTTGACAAAACAGAATCCGCGGATAAAGTATATTTTTAGTTATATCCTCAAATAGAAACGAAGTCCAAGAAAGTAAAACAGTGAAAAAGAGGGAGCTGAAATAGTCACTTCTTATTTATCAGTTCCATAAATCGTTGATAAGAGAGAGAAAACATCATCAATAATGGATTGATTTATCCATGGTTGATGATTTGTTTGCCTTGGTTAATATCTTCAGCTAGATTAAAATGAAATTATGACACCATGTAAAGATAAATCCATGCTGGTAAAAATTAATAAAGAATATGAATTTAAAGAAAAAGCCTCAGCAAACCAGAGGCACAATACTTGGTGTTTAGTGTTTGGGCTTCTTTTCTCACTGAGGGTAGTGGCTTTTCTTGTTTAAAAAAAAGGTACTATATCACATCTATTCTTAATCAAAAGGTTAGTAACCCCTTCCCAAAAAAATCTGTGTAAATAATAAAGGAAGTTAAAAACAAAAATAAATGAATCAAAGATAACTGTTTTGTTTACACATAATCGAAACTAAAACGTTTCAGAAGGCATAGAAGAAATATTCACTATTCCACAATTTTTTCAATGACTGGAGGAGTATCAAAGAATCAAACAATACATTAATAACAAATTACTATAACGCATATTAAATTATATTTACCTTCTTTCAACACAGAAATCAACCGTGTAACTAAAACTATTAGTCACTTCCTCCAATTTAGAGTGGTTACTCACGGGTTTATCTTTAGGAGTAAACAAGTACAAAAGAAACTGTCAATACGTACTTCAAATGAAATTTAAATGTAGCTCAAGAGTAGTCACAAAATGTGAAAGTACAACATAGAAGTGCTAGAAGAAGTAGATGTTTTATAGAGCGAACGATTATTATTTCATGCGTTGTGACGTCACTAAAGTCAGTCCGAAACATTCAGGTGAACATATCAAATTTTCACTTTCTTATCACTGATTTATGGAACTAATATAAAAGAAGTGATTGTTTCAGTTCTCTCGGCATCATGAGCATTCAGTTTTGCGAGCATGGATTTATCTTTACATGGGGTCATAATTTCATTTCAATCAAGCTGAATATATTAACCAAGGCTTTGATAAATCAATCCATGAATGATGACGTTTTCACTATCATATCAATGATTTATGGAACTGTTAAAAAATAAGTGTCTGTTTCAGTTCTCTCAGTATCACAGTAGTACTTTCTAATAGTTTCTTTGACTTTTTTCTTTGTGTCTATTTGAGGAAAGAATCATAAATATACTTTGTCCGAGGATTCTGTTATGTCATAATGAATGTGGATATACAGGGTATCCCGTAAATGTCTAGTCATATTGTGGGAGGTGATAGACGACCCTTGGGGGAACAAACCCCTTGGCGGCATCCTAAGTCCTATCTTATTCCTCGTGTACCATGCTGACATGCCCACCCACGATTCCACTAGCTTCTTTACTTTTGCTGCCGATACAGCCATCCTCTCAACCAATTGAGATCCTGTACATGCTTTCAAACACCTTCAATCCTATCTCCAACTGCTTGAACCATGGTTCACAAAATGGCGGATTAAAGTCAATCCTGGAAAATCCTCCCACATAACGTTAACTCTTCGAAGGCCCAAATGCCCTTTAATCAATCTCTACCAGAGTGAAATCTGTGAAAAACCCCAAGTTACCTACCTAGGACCTACCCTTGAGCATTTGGGAGGTATGGAATACTAGTAATCTAGAACTTGGAATAGTTTTATCCAAATAAACGCTATTACATCCAAAATAAAATATTTTATCTGAACTAAGAGATCTTATTTAATTTATTTTTAAGGGTGTTAAAGCCTAAATATTTGTATATGCCCCTCGATATGGACTTTTACCGAATGGGGGGGGGATAAGAGGGGGCTAAGGGGGCCGCAGCCTCCCCGAATTTTTAATTTGATTGGTAAAAATCTATCCCCAAATAAACATAAATGTGAAATAGAGGCCAAGTTCCTGCCCCCACAAAGAAACACTCCCTTCCTCAAAAATATCCCCTCCTAAAACCCCCCAAAAACGCCTTACCATTCTACACTCCAAAAAAGTAGTATGAGTTGTTGTATTAATTCAACCAAAAATATTTGCCAATACAAGAGATGATACAAGAAAGGAATGTCCAAGTTCATTACTTGGAAGACCTCATAGTTACTTACTAAGAACAGTAATGACACTTCAACTGACCTTTAAAAACAACAATAAAAATACTTATATCCAGTTATTAAAATATCACTTTCCTCAACCAGGTATATTCTTAAACTTGGCAATGTTTAGTTTTTCTCTTAAGATAATTTCGGCACAAAAAAAACATTGCCAAGTTTAAGAATATACCTGGTTGAGGAAAGTGATATTTTAATAACTGGATATAAGTATTTTTATTGTTGTTTTTAAAGGTCAGTTGAAGTGTCTTTACTGTTCTTAGTAAGTAACTATGAGGTCTTCCAAGTAATGAACTTGGACATTTCTTTCTTGTATCATCTCTTGTATTGGCAAATATTTTTGGTTGAATTAATACAACAACTCATACTACTTTTTTGGAGTGTAGAATGGTAAGGCGTTTTTGGGGGGTTTTAGGAGGGGATATTTTTGAGGAAGGGAGTGTTTCTTTGTGGGGGCAGGAACTTGGCCTCTATTTCACATTTATGTTTTTTTGGGGATCTCATTACTTTTTTTTAAGTATTAAATAGAATTTAGTTGCCGCATACCTACTGGTTTTTGTACTTCAAATAAAACCATGGTCTTTGGATTCTGCATAAGGTTCTCCTTACTGCTTGATATTTGATACCAATAATCAACCAACATACATCTAATCACTAGACTAGAAAAGGTAGAAGCTCTTCCAGATGACATTACTCTAGAGAACAAATTGATTGCTCTCTTAACTAAACTATCACACTGTAAAACACAGGAACCTTATCCCGAGAATAAAGATCACAATAGGGAAAGTGCAGAAGGCCTTCAAGAAAAATATAAGAACAAAGACGATACATTTTGGGTTTGTGATCCTAAACTTTGTAATTTAGATGGCTCAACTTTGAAGAAATTAGTATCTGCTTTGAAGTATATTATGCAGTGAACCCCTACGACTTTATTTACCACATTTAAGAAAGAAGTCACAACTGTTGTTGCTAAGATGCATCGAAATGTTTCTTAAAACATCAAATATAGGTTCTCCTTACCAAGACGATTCATTTGATACCCCACATGATGGGTTTCAGAAGGAATGATGGCATTTCGATGGAACAAAAAGTAGAAAACGTCATAGGTAATATGACACTCCCGTATCAAGACCTACCTGTGTGCCAAGTTTGGTCAAAATAGGCCAAACGGTGTGAATTTGTATAAGGAACAAACATACAGACAGACAGCTGAAAGACCTTTTTTCCCTAGCCTAGTGCATTCCCCGGACCAAGGCCTACCTGTGTGCCAAGTTTGGTCAAAATCGGTCAAATGGTGTGAATTTGTGTAAGGATTAACATGCAGACAGACAGCTGATAGACGATTTTGACTAGCCTATGACACTACCCGGATAAAGACCGACATGTGTGTCAAATTTTGTCAAAATCGGTCAAACGGTGTGTATTTGTATAAGGAACAAACAGACAGACAGACAGCTGATAGGCAATTTAACCTAGCCTATGATTCTCCCCGTATAAAGACCCATCTGGATTTGTATGAGGAACCAACATACAGACAGACAGCTGGTAAAATATTTTTACCGAGCCTATATGCGTCTAATTGTTTCTTAAAACATCAAATATAGGTTCTTCATACCGAGACAATTCATTTGATACCCCACATCATGGGTTTCGGACGGAACGATGGGTTTCCGAAGGAAGTTCAAAACTGGGACGCCCCCTCCCCGGAAGCGGAGTCAAACACAACTTTTCGCGATTTTTCGATTTTTTCCTTTAATAACGTCTTCATTCAAAATTTCAAGTCTCTAGCATCATGGGAAGTGCCTAATAATTTTGATGAGTGAGTGAGTGAGTGAGTGAGTGAGTCCTATAAATCCCGATTTTCGATCGCTTATATCTCAGAAACTATTCGATGTAGAATTATGAAAATATCCAGTTTTTCTCACATCTAGTAGTATAATACCTGTGTAAAATTTCATAACTTTATCTTTACCTGGTTGAAAGTTATGGGAGGGTAAAAATCGGCTTTAAGACCGCCTGTAATATACACACAGTATGCTTAGGCCGGAACTTGGCCTGGCGCACTACCGTGCGCCTAGATCATAACACCCTTAAAAATAAATTAAATAAGATCACTTAGTTTAGATAAAATATTTTTTGTAAACATAAAAGCATTAAAAAGTGTTTTTAACATTAATATTACTTATCTTTTAATATTAATATTATTATTATCTATTGTTTTAAGCAATAAAACAATAATCTAGGTAATAAGTTGCTATTGTTTTAAACATAACTATAGTTGTTATTGTAAATATTGATTCGTGAACATAATTTAGAATTATCATTTATGATCACGAATTTATATTTTCACAATGTTAATATACTTTCAACATACTTACCTACTACTTACTATGCAGCACTACAGCCCGAGGTGGGCCTTGGCTTCCTGTATAATAGCATGCCAATCATTCCTATTCTTCGCACTATTTTTCCAATTTCTCACATCCAGTACTTTCAGGTCGCTCTCAACATCCTCCAGCCGTATTTTCCTTGGCCTTCCTCTTCTTCTTGTCCCATACATTGTAGTGAACAATGCCTTATAAGGCATCCTGCTATTGTCCATTCTACTCACATGACCCAGCCATTCTATGCACCCAGTTTTAACAAAATGAACTATGTTGCTACTATTGGTTATATAGTTCATACAGTTCCGAATTTCGTCGATGCCTCCACACACCCTCTTCATAAACAGGCCCACAAATTCTTCTTAATAGTTTTCTTTCAAAAATATTCAACATATTTATTGTGCTGGTACAGAGGGACTATGTTTCCGCTGCATAAGATACAATAGGCCTTACTAATGTCTTATACAACATTATCTTGGTTTCTCGTGACAGGAGCGAAGATCGAAAAAATTTAGGTTGGCATAGTATGCTCGATTTCCGGCCATGATTCTCTTGCCTATCTCAGCATCCATTTTATTTCTACAATTCACCTCCACCCCCAGGTACGTGAATGTTTTGACAGACTTAAAAGTGAGACCACATACTTCAATGCTCTGAGGACCGGCCTCATTGTTGGCCCCGACATACATGTATTTTGTCTTGTCTTCATTAATTCCCAGCCCATTTTCACTTTCGGCTTTCAATGTCGCAAATATTTCTTTTAATATTCGCAAATTCCTGCTAATAAGGCATATGTCATCAGCATAAGCACATATTTGCACCGTTGCATTAAGTATGCAGCCAGATGAATCGATTTTTTTCAGAACATTATTAAGTGCAGTGTTAAATAATGTAGCAGACAAAGCATCCCCATGCCTAACCCCAGCCGTTACAGGAAAATCCTTGCTCACATTGCCATTAATAATTACTTTTGCATTACTATTATTCATTGTCATTTGCAATAGCCTTATTAATTTGTGTGAGATTTGGGAATCAGATAAGGCGTTTATTAATTCCTTTCTTTTCACTCTACCGAAAGCTTGCCTGTAATCTATGAACAACATATGCAGGTCAATCTTATATTTCCAGGCTTTTTGTATTAACTGCCTCATTACAAAAACTTGGTCGGTTGTTCCTCTCCCCTTCCTAAAACCACACTGATATTCCTCCAGTATGTTTTCAGCTAATACGCTGAACCTCACTGAGAAGACGCTTGACAGTATTTTATAGGCTACATCCAGCAGCGAAATTCCTCTGTAATTTTCGAATTGGAGTTTATCTCCTTTTTTATATATCGGGCATATGAGGCTTGTGCACCACTTCTGAGGCATGACTTCATTACTCCAAACATCCTCCAACAATAAATATATGCGGTTTATCAATTCTTCTCCTCCGTATTTAAAGAATTCTGGTACCTGCATATCTTCCCCAGGTGCTTTGTTATTTTTTAACTTTTCAATCGCCTCAATAACCTCTTCTATAGACAGTGGTTCCAGATCATTAACACACCTTTCTTCATCACTGCCAGAGATGCATTCATCACCATTACAGTTAAGCAATTCTTTGTAGTGCTCTTCCCATCTACCCAGAACTTGGGAGCTCTCAGCTACCACACCATCCTTATCTTTGCATCCGGCTCCATAAAATTTCCTTGTCTCATGTGATGCTCTCAATTCCTCAATCTGCTCTATTTTTCTTTTCATAAAACTCCGTTTCTTATTACGAATAACATTCTTTGCTTTTTTCCTACTTTCTCTATATGCTTTCAACATAACATAATATATTGTATGATAATTCATAACTAATGTAGAAAATATGTAAAATTACAGAATATATGCCTGAAATAGACTAAAATTCCAAAACGACGCAGTAAGAAGGTAGTATAAAATTGTCGGAAGGTTCGGTAAAGTTGCAGTTTAGCCTCCTCCGAGCCGATTATTTCAAATTTTGCACTAGAACGTACTTTCATGCACTAAAATCCGTTAAAAAAAAGTTGCTTTCACTATGAAAGAACTTATTAAGCACTAAAGTTCGCTGTTATGCGGGTTAAGAAAGCTAACGTAAACAGCTATTGGGAATTAACATTAAGCGATACGCCGCCATGCGGAAAATTTCGGAACCAGCGACAAAGGGAGACGTGCATTGTTTACAAATGTAAAACTATTGTGTTGTTCGTGTTTATCTTTCTAATTAATAATTTCCCAACTGTTTTGTGACAAATTTGTCTTTTTAAAGACAACATGAACCTATCCCTTTCACAAAGTAATTATTTTTAAACAATATATGTAAGAGGTAGTGAAATAATTCACATTTATGCAACCTTTACTCTTGTGTGACTATAAACAGCTTGCAACCCATTTTACCCGAATTTAATTTAATTTCTGAAATTCACTTCTAGAAATTCAGAAGGTATAGATATTGACGAACAAAAGTATGTACAAAGGAACTTCTTTGGCTATCTAGAAGCCTTAAGTAGTTTCAGGTGCATAGTTGAAGGTGAAGCAATTGTGAATGCACATCCATTACCTAAATACCTGTGGTATTTTGGAGAAGACCAACCAATCTATTAAGTTGTTTGCACTTGCACAAACACACTAATTAGGAATGGCTGTATTAAATTTAAATGAGTGTACGACTTCATATTTGATTCATATGACTCCTTTCATAAATATTACAGTGCCTTTTGATAAAGTATATTTATATAATTTAATTACAACCTTAATAAGTAAATGAAATGATGCATGTAATATGTGAAATAGAGATTCAAAGAAATTTTGAAATATTTTCTCAATTTTCAAGTTGTTCATGATTTGTTGGTGTTCAATAATATGCAATATTTATTATAAAATAAATTTATTGTATTCAAATCTGTTCACAATGGTATGAAATTATATTTACATCAGTTATAATTTGCAAATAATGTAAGCAATAATTAAAATTTGTGATCAGAAACGATTCAAAAATAAAGAAAATAATGGTGCATGTAATATGTGAAAATAAAGATTTTGAAGTACTTTTTTTTTTTCAATTTTCAAATTGTTCATGATTTGTTGGTGACCAATAATATGCAATATTTATTATAAAATACATTTATTGTATTCAAAGCTATTCACAATGGTATGAAATAATATTTACCTCACTTTTGCTTATCCATCACAATAACAACAACTCACAATAACTCACTGTTAGTCCAATATTCTTACATATTTGAGTACACAAATAAAGTAGAGCTTCCAAAAACCCTGTTTCTTGATGAAAACACTAATATTAACGTGAAATAGAACCACAAACAACTGCGAAAACACTTGTTATCAGCAATCACAATGTACAAATGTCACATGTCTCTCTTTGTAAACAGCCATTTTGACAACGACAGTGGCACCGCCATCGGTAATGTTAATTCCCAATATTTGTCAACATGCGCATGCGTGGGTAAGGAAAAGTCCCTAATAAAGAAGTCTATTTGAAATTTGCCATCAATTATCTAACACTAAAGTTCGCATTATGGGCATACATGCTATGCGTTTCCGCTCGCATCAAAAGAGGAAACGCATAACACGTATGCCCATAATGCTACATAAATATATATTTAAAAACATATTTATTTACAAATAATTGTAAATTTTAAGGGCCTCTTTACCCGTCCTAACCTGTCGCTTACGTGTTTCAACTCGCTACGCTCGCTCAAGAAAATATCAAAACTCAAGTCAATCCAACAACAGAATTCTATTAATTTTACCGAGTTGTATTGATTAGACTTTAGATATCTTCTCAAGCGAGCGAAGCGAGTTGAAACACGTAAGCGACTGGTTAGGACGGGTAATACAACAGGTCACAACGGGTGAGGAAGCCAGGGCCGCCACATCTCAGACCCGGGCCTGGGACCAGATCACGGGCCCCCACTTCTCACACCCGGGCCCGAACTTCTCACACCCGGGCCCCCAATTCTCAGAGCCAGAATGAAAATTCTAGTTCTTTGCTATAGGACTTTGGGCATTTTAAAATTATTTTCATCTTGAGTTTTGAGCAAAATGAGAATAAAAGCCGACAATCGGTGCTGCAAAGGTGACTATCGGTACTTTTTTCCAATTAGCGAGGATCGGCCCGGGCCCGAGACAACTGTACCCGGTTGTCCCCCCATGTGGCGGCCCTGGAGGAAGCCCTTCAAATTTACAATTATTTTTGAATAAATAGTTTATCAACGTTTCAAATGAGAGATCTTTGTTTCCCAATTTTACATCCCTGCGCATGCGGATGTTTAGAAATACGTTGTATACGCCAGCTTTTATAACCTGCATAACAGTGTGCTTAATGACTTCTTTCCTAGGTGAGAGCGACCTTTTTTTAACGGATTCGTGTTTAGTGCATCAAAATACGTTATAGTGCTAAATTTGAAAATAATCGGTTCGGAGGAGGCTAAACTGCAAATTTACCGAAGTTTCTACCTATCTTTGTTTATTCTACTTAAAGTATTTTTGTTTTTCGGGACCAAGGAAAACTATTATTGGTCTATTTAATGTGAGAAATGTATTTTTTTTAACCTCTAACATTCTTGTTAATCTCCGATATCCTTCACCTTCCGGCAGGTTCGGACTAGCCTTTTTTTATAGAGGTGAGATCGCCCACCCCTCACGCTCAGCCTCCTCCTTTATCCAGGTTTGGGACTGGCAGTGGTTCACCAAGCATCACTAATGGTAGCAACACTAGATCCACTGGCGGAGTTATATGTGGAAAAATATGTGATAATTACAGGGAGGACCACATCAGCTTTAACTGAATTTGCTCGTGCAGTGCAAGACTTGGGACTCAGTATAAATCGAGGAAATACCGAATATATGAAAACCTTGAGACAGACCAGAGAACGAGGAGGGACTGTGGATTTGAGGGAGGACACGTACCGTAGCTGTAGCACATTTAAATACCTGGGGGAAGTAGTAACGGAGAACAATAACCTGGAAGTGGAGGTTAAGGGCAGAATGGTTACAGGTAACAGATGTTTCTATGCCTTGCAAAAAGCTCACCGATACAAAAATTTTCCAGGAAAGCAAAGATTTTATGATATAAAACTTCAATTAGACCAGTTGTTGTGTACGGCAGCGAAACGTGGACTCCGACGAAAGAAATAAGGAGAGGTCTGCTGGTCTGGGAAGGAAGAGTTCTGAGAAAGATTTTTGGAGACGTAAGGGAGCAGCAAAGGAGGAGAGTCAGAAGGAATGCCGAACTAACAGAATTGTATGGCGAGCCTGGCATCCTCTATTTTATCAAGATAGGTAGACTGCGGTGGCTGGGGCACGTGGAGAGAATGGAACCCTGTAGGCTACCTAAATTGATGTTGAATGATGCACCTGGGGCAAATAAAGAGAGGCTGACCCAGACAGAAGAGGACTTGCGGATGCTAGGGATCCAAAATTGGAGGAACCTAGCAGCAAACCGCGTGGAATGGAGCAGGATGGTGGCAGAGGCCCAGGTCCTACTAGGACTGTAGTGCCCAACAGTGAGTTGGGCCTACCTCCCTCAGTGAGTGAGTGAATGTTAAAAATTCAGGGTAATTGTAAAGTATAGGGGCCTCCTCGTCTATTTTTTTTTTTTTTTTACATGTTGTCCTATGACGTATTTTGATGCACTAAACTCGAATCCGTTAAAAAAAGAGTCGCTCTCAGCTAGGGAAAAAGATATTAAGCACTGAAGTTCACTGGTATGCAGGTTAGGAAAGCTAGCGTAAACAAAAATATTTGTAAACAAGGAAATGCGCTGTTATAGAACTACAAGATAGAACTGGTTACTGTAAGTTAGAATTTATCAGTTTGATCACATATTATAAGAAGATGACCCTATTTTTCCAATATATTTATATTTGGCAAAAGGTCAAATTTCAAACAAAACACTTACTTTATTCTCTGCTCCTTTATTCTGGTCTACATGTTTCTCGCCTCTATGACGGTTCTTTAGGAGCACTTAGACTCAAAGTCTAGACGTGGCCATACCTGCGGAAGGTTCAGGGACGTGTAGCCTGTAATTATATATTATATTAATCTAAGTGCTCCTGAAGAGCCTTCATAGAGGCTTGAAACATGTAGAACAGAATAAAGGAGTAGTGAAGAATTCGAGTGTTTTGATTGAAATTTGTCCTTCTGCTACATATAAATATACTTTGATTACGCACAACCATTCAGAAAAAAATCAATATTTCCTGTTTTCTGAAAATATTTCTATGAACAAAAAATGTTGAAATTTTTCCATTTTATCAACTACAACAATTTGACGTTTTTAATTACTAGAAAGCAGGGGGTCGATAATAATTGTTAACTTTTACTTTTATTTTAATTTTTAAAAAGTAAAAGTTCAAAAGTGTGGAGATGTAATGATTGGACAAGCGACCACTGGTGGACCAATGAGAAGCATCCAGGGCAGCCAATAGGAACGAGCGCTTGGCCGAGCACCCCCGACTTTCACCGAGGCACCCCGACCTCGGCCTATGAATAGGGGCCCTACACAGGAACCTATGCGACAGCCGCAGGGGATGGGCATGGACGCTATGTTCACGCTCGTCATGGGTCTCATGGACACAGTTACCAAGCTCATGGCTAAGGTCGACAGGCTGGTGGTGCCTTCAAAATGATCGGGCACATCGTAGTCAACTACAACATACGCAGCCTTCGACCTAAGTTGGCTGAGCTTGAATATCTCCTCCAGGCCTACTACCCTGCGGTGGTGGCCATTACGGACACCCAGCTGCGCCCAGATGACCGGCCGTTCTTCGGAGGATACACCTCGTACAGGTGCGACGGCCTGGCTGGAACTTCCGGAGGAGCGCTGCTGCTCGTAAGAAGAGACTTGCCTTCAAGACTTCTCGAGCAGCAGCCCACCACTAACACCGGGACCCAGGCAGTGTCCGTCTCGGTTCGCCTGAGGAGACGCTACGTCTTCACGTGTGTCTACCGAAGGCCCCGAGCACCGCTGGCGGAGACCAAGGCACTCATCACGGCTGCATCGCAGGAACCCCACCATGTTCTCGTCGGGGACCTCAACGCCCGACACCAAGTCTGGCAGTGTTCCACGGCTAATGAACTGGGGCGGTACATAGTGAGGACGAGTCTCGGAGTTCTTCATCCGGGGATCCACACATTCAGACATGCAGGAAACCCCGCCTGGACGTCCGCCCTAGACTTGCTCCTCACTAAGGATCTGCATGCCCGAGATGCACGAGATGCAGTGCCCTGGACTATGGTCCTTCAGACCACCGCCCGGTCTTGTACGAGATGGAAGGAGACCCGCCTACGCCGCTGCCTACGAAGTACATCCTCCACAAGGCAGATTGGAAAGGATACCAGGAGGATATCCTCTCCGACCTGCCCCCCATTGGGACCTTCGGAGCTGCTGCCGACCTCGACGAAGCCGTCACAAGCTTCACCGAGGTCATCCAGTCCGCCGCCGATAGAAGGATTCCTAAGTTTGTTCCGAAACCCATCAACCAGCGTAAGCCTCCTGCTCACATCACCAGGCTGATCGGGATGCGAAACAACCTTAAGAATATATGGGCGCGGACGAATGATAGAACCCTGAGGGCCCCTATCAATGCCATGACCCGGCAAATTGCGCAGCTGTCTGCGCAATGGAAGACGGCCCTCTGGCACGAGCAGCTCCGACGGACCCACGAGGACACTAGGCAGTTTTGGCGGCTCCTTCGCTGCACGGTCACGAAGCGACGCGAGGTCATCCTCTCCGACGGCGATCACCTCCTGTGACCGGCAGAGCAAGCTGAAGCCCTCGCCGATTACTACGAGGAGAACGACCGTCGGAGAACCGAGACGTCGCCGAGGCTTGACGGTGATCCCCAAGACCTCCCCAGGACCCCGCTGCACTTCACCTACAGGCAACTGGAATCGGCGCTGAGGCGAACCAAGGGAAACAAATCCTCCGGACTGGATGGTGTACCGTATGTGATGCTGAAGATGCTCCCTAGGAAAGCGAAGGCCTACCTATTGAACATCTTCAATGCAGCCTACCGCACTGGACACTTCCCCGAGGCATGGAAGCACGCCGTGGTGGTCCCTCTTCGAAAACCAAAGAAGCCAGGAGACAAGCCCGAGCACTACCGGCCGATAAGCCTGCTGAGTCACATGAGCAAGATCTTCGAAAAGTTGATCCTTGCTCTTGTGCTGAAGCACTGCGCGGACGCGGATGTAATCCCCCCGGAACAGACTGGCTTTCGGCCCGGGCTCTCCTGTGATCACCACGTCGCCAAGCTTCAGAACACCGTGGCCGCAGAGCTCAACAAGAACAGAGCAACGGCCTTCATCTCCCTGGACTGCACGCAGGCATTCGACTGCGTATCCCACCAGGTGCTTTTGCACCAGTTGCGGTGCTACGGATTCCCGGCACAGCTTGTCAAGATTCTTGAGAGCTACTTGTCGGGGAGAACGTTCGCTGTCAGGATTGGTGGTGATGTATCCAGCAGTCGACCGTCTGCGTGTGGTGTCCCACAGGGATCGGTGCTGGGTCCAGTGCTGTTCACCATCTACACCGCCCACATCGTGAGGATGCAGTTCCCTCGAGTCGCCTTAGCTGCCTACGCTGACGACATTGGCGTCTACTCCTCCAGCTTCAACGCCGGAGTCGCTCTTAAGAGGGCCGAGTCCGCCTGCGAAAAAATCGTAGACGCACTTGGAGATGTAGGAATAGACGTCAACCCGTCGAAGACAGATGCCGTGGTGTGTTCCTTCCAGGGAAATAAAGGAGGCCGACCCCGAGGAGCCCTGCCCTCACACTTTGAGGTCAGGGGTCAGCGGATCAAGCTGTCCACTAAAATAAATTACCTGGGAATGCACATACACCGGCACCTGTCCGTGACGCCGCATGTCAACAGCCGCTTGAAGGAAGCCCGGCAGAAGACGTTTCGCCTGAATCACCTTCTACGATCTGCCCAGCTGTCGCTTCGGCTAAAGCTGCAGATTTATAAGGCGATCATCAGGCCTACCCTTCTGCACGGGGCACCCGCCCTGAGGTACATGTACCCCAGTGTGCTAAAGCGGCTGCAGCGTTTCCAGAACGGGGTCCTGCTACGGGCCCTGCAGCACACAAGCCTCCGGAGAACGAAGCCGGTCATCCTCCACGACGAACTGATGCTGCCCTCAGTACAAGAGTTCATACGGAGGCGTCATATTAAGTTCTATGACGGCCTCCAGTACTGTGTCAACCCCCTTTTCAGGGACTTGACGCCACCACCTCTTCCTCAGAGGTGGCAGGGCAGCACCAGGAGAATCCTGGATCTTGGTGAGGAGGCTGGGTAAAAGCAGCTTTATATTGTAAATAATTGTGAATAAATGTAAATAAAATGTGTACACATTAGATTAAGTTAGTATTAAGTTAGCCTTAAGATACTTCCTAGTCTAGCCCCTCCCTAGACCACCTTGACTCCCCCTAGTTTTAGTACCCTAGACTAAGTAGGCTTAAGTCCCCCCGATTGTAAATACATCCCCCTTCTAGTACGTAAGCGTAGGATAAGGTGTAGATTTAAGTCCAGCTCCAGGCTCCAACCCGTTGGGCCTGGAGGTCTCTATGTACATACTAAATAAAAATTGGAGGGTGGGGAAAAAAAAAAAAAAGACCAGAACACATTCCGATCCGGCTCTCTCTCAAGGACACTACAGCTCTCTCAGGACACTCAAGCTCTCTCAGGACCAGCCTCCAGCCATGCACTCAGGACCAAGGAACTAGCTACCTGCTCGACCTCTCTCTCTCGACCTTTCTCTCTCTGGACAAAGTACGAAGCCGCCGTCTCGATGTACCCAGTGGTCAAGCCAGCCTCCAGTCATTACACTCCCGACTCCTACTTCCCCCAACTCTAGTCAATACCTGGCTTATTTATTTACTTCCCTACCCCTCTCACTCCTGCTTCGAGGAACGGCTACGGCTCAGTACCGAACACCTTCTCCCCGACTCAGTGGAACAGCTAACGCCTAGTACATAGTCGGTATCCCCCAGGTTCAAGGAAGCGCCCTTAACCGGGACACAGTACTTACCTGGCTACCTCCTCCCGACACATCCTTCCTACCCTTCCTAGCCTACCTTTAGTAGCGACACCCATCCGCTACAAAAGTAATCTTTTGGTTAAAGTTTTTTCTTTGTTACTGTTATTTTTCAAATTAAAAAAAATAAAAGTAATTGTTATTAAAATAATCAATAGGAAAAAGTTTAAAGGATTAAATTAAAGCTACTAATGTTTATTTTTTGTTTTGTATCAACAAATATATTTTAGTAAATAAACAAAAATAAATTTTACATTTATTTTCAAGAATTAATTCAATTTCTATAATAATTTATCTTGTAAATTGGTGGAAATTAGTTTATGTCTATATTCATTTAATATATACTTTAGGGTTGAAAAGGCTCTTTCTAAACTTACTTAAGTGGCTTGCCCGGAGGGTGTAGGATAAGTGCTAGTTGATATTGGAGTGGAAGTGCGTATTTTATTTCTTCACTGTATTCCAGGTATTGTAAACCAACGAGACCCTAAAATTATTGATTAAAATACTGAAAACATTTATTTCAAATTGAAAAAAATAAAAGTATTACTTTAATTTTTATTTTCATGTACTTAATTTTAGGAGTTCCTAAATAACTTCTACTCTTGAAACTTTTAAATAAAAGTTATTTTTTTAGCAATTAAAATTTAACTTTTTCGATAAAAAATTAACTGTTTCGATCCCTTCTAGAAAGTGTTTACGGTAATACTGAAGGAGAGTGTCCTCAGCACCGATTTTCTTCAAAATTTGCACTATAACGTATTTTGATGCACTAAACACGAATCCGTTGAAAAAAAAAGTTGCTCGCAACTAGGAAAGAAGTTATTAAGCACTAAAGTTCACTGTTATGGAGGTTATAAAAGACGGGGTAAACAGCTTATATGTAAACACGCGCCTGCGCAATAGTCCTTAATGACGAAGTGTAACTGAAATTTAGACTCACCTGTGGTAGCTGACTTGGTCGTAAACTGTCGCTTTTGGGCATACGTGCTATGCGTTTCCGCTCGCTCCGCTCGCTCAAGAAAACATCAAAACCCCTAGTCAATCCAACTCGCAGAAATGAAAAGAATTCTACGGCCCAAAAGTCGTCCAAGGCAGTCTTCCCTAACCTTCATAACAGTGAACTTTTCTTTTAAATAACTTCTTTCCTAGTTTCGAGCAACTTTTTTTTCAACGGATTCGTGTTTAGTGCATCAAAATACGTTATAGTGCAAACTTTGAAGAAAATCGGTGCTGAGGACACTCTCCTTCAGTTTTACCGTGTTTACTAAATGAGCCGATTATATACTCTATGGTTCTCTATGTTTTTGAACTACTCGACCTGAACATCTACAATGCGATTTTCTTTTTTTTTTAGTTTCATGAAGGCAATTCAAAAATGTTTGTAGAATCAGACGAATTTTGCGAATTGTTTAAGGGATGTTTCCCCTTTTACATAATTACCATTATTCCTCTGATTATGATAATTTCCCCTACGACAATCGTGACAGCATCTCATGAATTTACCGTACACCGAATGCACCAGTATGATCTTCATGGAGTGGCCAGAGGTTAGACTTTTATTAATTACAATCATTTTAATTTTTAACGCCGTTAAATAGGGCCTATTAATATTTATATTTTAATCCCTTTAATTTACAAGAACTCGGATTTTATTCTTTAGCTTTAGAGTGGAGTTTAATTTATTTATTTCCTTATAATATTTATTTTACATTCAGAGGGTAGGAAAGTTATTTGTGTTTAAACTTATTACATCTAAACGTTTAATATACAAATATATTTTAAACGAACGCCATGAAAGTGAAATACTCACATTTAAGAATATTCCGATGCAATGGATTGTTAGGATTTTGCAAAAAAAAAACAAAAAAAAAAAAACAACCAACAAAACAGATATTTGGAAGAATCTATCGTATTTATTGGCATTTTAAATATTTCCTATTATTATAAACTTGTACTTGAAATGATCTCTTAATTTACTATTTTCTAAGTATTGTTTCCCATATTATTGAGAGGAGATCATTGACCCTTTGTGATGCGAAGTTAGAATTTTTTCAGGATACAGTCATGGTATCTTAATAAAACTACATTTTTTATAAATAAAACTCATTTTTTAAATTAAAAAATGTAGTTTTATTAAGATACCATGACCGAACCCTGCCAAATTCTACCTTTGTTACCTATATTTCTGATTAATGCTTCACTTTTTTCTTTATATATTTAAGTGATGTAATTATGTTATTTAAATATCTTTAATTATGTGCATTATTTATTTGTTTTTCTGTCAGTTTAATCACTTGGTTTTTTTCGTTTGTAAATGTTTTAGGTGAAGAAGGCTTCCAAAGAGCCGAAACACTCAAATAGATTCTTTGAGAATTCTGAGTTTTTCTTTAGCCAAAGCTTAACTATGTATTGCTCTGTATCACTTCGACAGCTAAAAATTTGAACCTCGCCAACTACTTATAGTTGTCTGTTAACGCCTTCTCAGATTCTAATTTATGCGAAACTGTGTCTTATAAAATTTAATAGTATTGACAATTTGTGAATACTATTTTTAAAATTTGGTTTTAAACTATTTTTAACATTCTTCGTGATGATAAATATTTGATGTTCTTTTTGTAGGAAATTCTGTAAAATTTTCTACTTGCTGAGGTTCTTGGGTCACTCTAGAATATTTATAAATGGTAATTGTGAAGTTTAGGGGCCTCCTCGCCGATTTTTTTTACATGTTGCTCTATAACGGATTTTGATGCACTAAACATGAATCCGCTAAAAAGTAGGAAAAACGTTATTTAGCCCTATAAACAACAATATTGGTAAATGTGAAGACAAGGCTCCTAGCACCGATTATTTTTATATGTTGCACTATAACGTATTTTGATGCATTGAACACGAATCCGTTAAATAAAAACAACTCGCTCTACACTAGGAAAGAAGTTATGAAGCACTAAAGTTCACTGTTATGTGGGTTCTGAATGCTGACGTAAACAATGTATTTGTAAATATGCGCATGCGCGGGGATGTAAGATTGGCAAACAAAGAACTGTTGTTTGAAATGTTTATAAACTATTTATTCACAAATCATTGTAAATTTGGGCGTCCTTACCTGTCGTAACATGTTGCTTATGGGCATACTTGCTATGCGTTTCCGCTCGCTACAGAAGGTATCGAAACTCTAGTCAATCCAACTCGCTGAAATTAATAGAATTCTATTAATTTTAGCGATTTGGATTGACTAGAGTTTTGATATCTTCTTGAGCAAGCGTGGCGAGCGGAAACACATAAGCTTACTCCGTTCTTGATAAATTGAAATAATTGATGCTAAATTTCAACTAGACTTCTTTATTACGGACTTTTTCATACCCGCACATGTTGACAAATATAGTTGTTTACATTACCTCTCATAACCCGCATAACTGTGAACTTTAATGCTTAATAACTTCTTTCCTAGTTGAGAGTGAGTTTTTTTTTTTTTTTTATTGAATTCGTGTTTAGTGCATAAAAATATGATATAATGCAAAATTTCAAAATAATCGATGCTTAGGAGCCTTGTCTATCCGTGCAGGGATGTAAAATTGGAAAATAAGGAACTGTTATTTGAAATGTTGATAATTATTTATTGAAAAATAATTGTAAGTGGGCCTCCTCACCCGTCGTAACTGTTGCATTATGGGCATACGTGCCAAGCGTTCCGCTTGCTTCGCTCGCTCTAGAAGATATCTAAACTCTAGTCAATACAACTTGGTAAAATTAATAGAATTCTATTAATTTTATGGAGTTTTGATATTTTCTTGAGCGAGCGTAGCGAGTTGAAACGCGTAAGCGACAGGTTACGACGGGTAAAGAGGCCCTTAAAATTTACAATTATTTTTAAATAAATATGTTTTTAAATATATGTTTATGTAGCATTATGGGCATACGTGCTATGCGTTTCCTCTTTTGATGCGAGCGGAAACGCATAGCATGTATGCCCATAATGCAAACTTTAGTGCTAGATAATTGATGGCAAATTGCAAAACAGAACTTCTTTATTAGGGACTTTTCCATACTCACGCATGTGCATGTTGACAAATATAGCTGTTTACGTTAGCTTTCTTAACCCGCATAACAGTGAACTTTAGTGCTTAATAACTTCTTTCATAGTTGAAAGCAACATTTTTGTTTTCGGATTTGTGTTTAGTGCATGAAAGTATGTTCTAGTGCAAAATTTGAAAATAATCGGTTCGGAGGAGGCTAAACTGCAACTTTACCGAACCTTCCGACAATTTTATACTACCTTCTTACTGCGTCGTTTCGGAATTTATAGTCCTATTTCAGGCATATATTCTGTAATTTAACATATTTTCTATATTATTTATGAATTATCATACAATATATTATGTTATGTTGATAGTATACTAACTTTGTGAAAATATTAATTCGTGATCATAAATGATAATTCTAAATTATGTTCACAAATCAATATTTACAATAACAATTATAGTTATATTTAAAACAATAGCAACTTATTACTTAGATTATTGTTTTATTTCTTAAAACAATAGATAATAATAATATTAATATTAAAAGATAAGTAATATTAATTTTAAAACACTTTGTCGGCTCAATGGTATTTCGCTTTTATGTTTACAAAAAATAATCAAATCCTTCCATCTCCTCTTCCTTTGAGCAGAGAAAGTATTGCTCTGGTGTATTCCTTGATATCGCTCAAGCATTTGATCGGGTATGGCATCAGGGCTTGCTTTTTAAGCTCAAAAATATCCTCCCCTCAACCAATTACCTTACAATAAATTCTTATCTTTCTGGCAGATCTTTCAATATCTCATTTGGATCATCTCTGTCCTCTTCCTTTCCTCAGTTTGCTGGTGTTCCACAAGACGGCATCCTAAGTCCTATCTTATTCCTCGTGTAACATGCTGACATGCCCACCCACGATTCCACAAGCCTCTTTACTTTTGCTGACGATACAGCCATCCTCTCAACCAATTGAGATCCTATACATGCTTTCAAACTTCTTCAATCCTATCTCCAACTGCTTGAACCATGGTTCACAAAATGGCGGATTAAAGTCAATCCTGGAAAATCCTCCCACATAACATTCAATCTTAGAACTTTTGTGCTAGATTATTGATGGCAAATTTCAAATAGACTCCATTATTAGGGACTTTTCCATACCCACGCATGTGCATGTTGACAAATATAGTTGTTGCATACAACTCTGTAAAATCATTAGACTTTTATTAATTTCAGCGAGTTGGATTGACTAGAGTTTAGATATCTTCTTGAGCGAGCAAAGCGAGCGGAAACGCATGGCACGTATGCCCTTAATGTGACTGGTTGCGAATTATAAATATAAACAAACATTGTAGATAATTTTACAAATTAATCTAATAAGGTGGACAATAATGTAATAACATAGCTTATTGACGACTATCTTATCTTCTTTTTTAGATTGTTGACTATTTTATCTTTTTGTTTAGTAGCTTATTGCATGCAAAAGAAATTAATAGTTCTTCTTTATTGTGAATAATTTCTATAAACCGGCACTAATGGCCAAGATTTATGTCGATGCGCCGTAAAAAAAAAAAAAAAAATCCTATAAACTCGGGCAACTTCATTATTATTATTAAGCAAACTTACCTGACTTTTTTACATCAGAGCGCGCTAATTATAAAGACATTAGGTAATTATTCAGGGAATATTTCAGTCAGCTGGTTGTAGAAAAATAAGTAAATAAAATTGTTGTGGTTGCCTTTCTAAAGAAAACTCACTATATGCTCCTGCTCCTGTGGGCCAGACTTATGGTTTAGTGCCTTGGTTGTCATTATCACAATTGGGTTCATTATTAATCCGATTTTTAGTATGAATTTCTGTTTTAGGATGTAGATCTGCTAATTTAAATTTGGAAGCTCGCTCACTGACTAGTTGGAACTCACAACGACATTGTGTTGTTGCAAGGTTTGAACAATTGGCTTCATACAGTATACTGAACTTTAAAGAAAATGCTGGAGGTCTATTGTTGGTTCTCCCTAAAGATATGGATTCTCCGAGCCCAGATATGAGAGAAGTATAATTGATCAATTCCAATTTGTATTAAAAAAATACATGTTCTGAATTATTTGTTTCTAAATCAGTTTAACTGGATTAAACGTTTTGAGAATGTGAATGGGGTCAATGAAATCAACCCTTTTCGGTCTTTAGTACTTTCTTTATTTTTTATCTACCCAGGCCAATCTTTGGCCCCTTGCTGTCTCTTCAGGATTTCTGCTTTCTGTAAATTTATATTTAAAATTAAGTCCATGAATATTTTTCTTTTATATTAATGTATTAAATAAACAAAAATTGTTAGTAATAAATAATTTAATGATTTTATTATTGATAATTTAATGAGTAGCATAAAAGTGTGAAACACATGGGAGGCCGTTTCTATAATAAAATAATAATTACAAGTTTAATAGCACCTTGGTAATTCTTATATGTATTAATATACCTATAAAATGTGATTTTTTATGAGAAGAATGCCAGGATGACATCGCCTAAATTTTAAAAGTTTTAATAAAGAGGCTGCTAGTATTAAGAATTTGAAAATGGCCTGAAGGCCGAAATGTTATGTAAAATAAATGACACATTAAGGTCTAAGGAATGATCATACCAAGGTGCTATTAAATTAGACTTGACCTCAGAATTTCCCTTCCTTTTTTGGGGGAAAAAAATGATAATATTTAAAAAAAAAAAGACAATAATTACAAAGCAAGAAGAGTGTTGCTTTTATTGCTATACATAAGTTTAATTGGTAAAAACAGATATTTTCCTCTTCACGATTAGTTTTCTAACAACAAATTACTTTTATTTTGCTCATTTGCTGAAATTATCTAATTAAATCTTAAATCACAATTTACTCTTTAACCTAGTAATGATTTTTCAAGGAGGGGGGAGAGGGTATAGTTAAAGGCACATTTACCAAATCCCTATCATATTATATATTTGCATTGATTTATTTTATATAATATAAGTGAATCCCCAGAAAATTCATTGCAAAACATATATATATATATATATTATTATTATTATTTCAATTAATTATTATTATATACTTTTGTAGCAATTGATTGATTTAGAAATGCAACTTCTTGATGATGAGACTTTTGTACCAGTTTATTTTCTTAAATGGTCTGAAGAGCTGGAGGCTATTTTGACTGATATAGAGAATAGTGTCTCCGCCAACGATAAAGGAAGTTCTGCTTGGGAGGGTATGTTGTACATAAAATCTCTGTTCCTTATTGTTTATGGTTGTCTTTTGTTTTGATATTGCTTTCTAAGCTATTAAAAATGTTTTAAGTTTTCTTATCCTCTATGGAAGAAATGAGGAATTTCACTAACTACAGAATAATAAACTAGAAATATTTTTTTAAAATATATATATATATATATATATATATATATATATATATCATGGGCAAACCTTTTGTATTTTGGAAAGCCTAATTTGCAGCTACTGTCCTAGATGTGAATGAAGTGGAGAAGGGAATCTCCCCCCCCCCCTTCCCCCGAAACTATAGATGAGATATGGTATTAGAATAAGACTACTTTATAAATGAAAAAACATAGAGAGAAGATATGAAATTACCAAGTAAAATCTCAACTCTCCCCATAGGCATGGAAAACACAGCTTTATTATTAGGAATTTCAGCAATGAACCAGGGTATCAATAGATGGATTTTTTCTGCTCTGGGAATAGTATGAGATGGAGAAGACAAAGCATACTCGCATGACTGGCAAACACAAGTCAGATTGGTTGTATAGCTATTGGCCTCTATCCCCAGCTATAGCCCATCTTGGTGAGCAGCCAGCCTCTGCGTGAACAGCTGCTTGTGGGTAATAAGATAAAATAGCTGGAATACTTCTCGGCCTTTGACTACCTTTGTTGAAGAGGGACATTGTGTTTACTCTAAGTGCTAGCCCTATTTTGGCTGGAGTAGTCAAATGTAAATGCAGACATTTTCCGAATGGCCTCAACATTTAAATTCCAACATCTCTAGGAGTAAACATAATTTTGTTTTCAATTTCCCTTGGGGAAGCTACGATAGTTATTACAGATGTCTGGTTAGTTACTTTACAAGCTGCTCAAAATCCATTAGGTATATTGCTCAACAAACAGCTGAAAAATCATTGCTGAATTTTTGAAAGTTGATAAGTATGCTTTGTTTATAGCACCCCAAAACATTTGGGCAGCAAACTTTATTAATTTCTTAAATAAAGAATTTCTTCTTTTACCAATAGATTGGTTAGTTTTTATTTCTACCAACCAGAGAATAGCTGTATTATGTAAATACAATATTATATTAACTCATATGAATGCTGCTGGCTATTGCTAGTTATATCGTTTGAGAAGGAACTGAATAGCCTTGAAACCGGTCAGAATAAAATAAAGTATGTATTGAATATATATAAATCAACATGTGCATCTTTCCTTACCTCTATTTCCATATATATTTATATAATATGGGAACAGAATCAAAAAGATCAACATGTGACATGAAGATGGCCTGTCACCAATATAATAATAATTTGAAGTTTTTAAACTATTTTTTAGCCCTTCTTCAATCTTTCTCGGCTAATGGATATCAGATTGTAGTAAATACAGGAAAACCTGCAATAAGAACTGATGCAAATATTATTTCAATTCAAGTAAGTACTACAGTAAATCATTATATATATATGTATAAAATAAAACTAGAAACAAAGTATGGTAGATATGAATCATCATTTAATAATGTTCTTTTCTTATTGAATTCTCTGTCCTTACCGTAATATTTCATTCTGGAACATTTAGTCTTGTGATGGGTTTTCATATTTGCTGTTAAATTATCTTCTTTTTTTTTCAATTACATTAGGTGTTATTTCACTATGCTAACTTTCATACTATTTTATCAGAAATATGGGATACACTAAGTACGTTAGTGCCTTCATTATATTTACTATAACTGTAAATTCTTTGATGGATGGAGCAGTTTATATTGGTAGAATAATTATTGCCATATATGAAATGATTATTTAGTACATTAAATGATTTCATACTTCTACATAGCCCTAATTCCCTCCTATCTTACTAGTTAATGGCGGAATTAATGGAATATTATTTTTTATAAATTTACATAACCATACTACATATATTGGTGGTTTTAACGTGAAAACATTGGGTATTAACCCTCTCGTTGCTAGCGAATGGAGGGACTCACAGTGCCTAGTACGCTCGATGCTTATCCTTCTAGCTTCCCCCGTACACTCGCCAATCTCTCCTCATCTCGACCTCACTACCGTTCGACTCTTTCAGCGTCCTCTTGTTTTATATTTGGAATTATTAAGTTATAATGTCAAATGTCCTTTATATCGGTAATTTTATAATTAAACTAAAAGAAGTTTTCTACCATGGAAATGAATCTAAAAGAAACACCCCCAAAATCTTCGTCTGTGCTCTCCTGGAGCATTTGCCTTATCTGTTCGTCAGTATGCATCGTCACTCATATCTAAAGAGGCTATTTATACCGACCGCACTAAACAAGATCCCAATTGTGACTGAAAAATATAAATAGCAACAATATGGCTGGAGAGACAAATCTGAGTAGGACCCTGCAAACAGGCAGCGAGGCACACCAGCCACCAACAATTACCCATAACAATGTCGATTGTTGGACTTTACAGTTTTATATAGATATTAACCCTTTAACGGGCAAATTTCGCTAGCTATGTTGGAATTTTTTTAATTTAAATTGGGGGTCTGGGGGCATCCAATTACTAATGAATACAGGGTAGGCCGCATATTCGGCCCTTGCTCAGTCCAGTCATCGGGAATCCCTGATATGCAATGCCCGCGATACGTAGTAGAGCCGATTCCGAGTTGCAAAGATCCTGAAAATGAAAATGGTTCATTTGATGGCGTTGCCCTAAGATTGGTAGGCTTAAAAAAAAAAAAAAAAAAAAAAAAAAAAAAAATTGCTGGATAATCTAAAATAATAATCGATTGCTAGCCCACAATATCATTTCAGAAAGAATTGAGAAGAACATTACATTAGGAATGCCAAAAAAAGTATTTTTTCCTTCCAGTGTCATGAGAATAAGGTACTTATGGGACGAATCAATGAATAACATGTAGCCGATATACTCATTTCAATTAATTCCTAATCTAGAATATATAAAAGAATTATTACATTCTTTGAAATGACTTCCGCAGAAGATGAGTAATCCAGAGAGCCAATAATGCACGGCCAACACAGACACAAGACTGACCGGTCGGGGAGCGGGAACGGACAAGGGCCGAATATTCTGTCACTTTTGTCATATCTTGCCTCCCCGGGCCTGAGAGCTCCTAATACTATTTTTTGGCATACCCCGGCATCAAGCAAGAAGCTTTGGAACCAATCCCGCCTCACTCGTGTCATTTTTGAATTTCGGCGGGTAGAGGCCGCATAATCGGCCCTTGCTCGTTAAGGAGTTAATATACTTGCACAATGTATAATTTCAATTAATAAACAAAGAACATTTGATGAAATCGAAAATTTAATATTTGAGGAACCGGGTGAAGCTCTATATTTGTAAATAATAAAATAAATATTACTTTTATTTAAGAGAAAAATTAAATTAAATTGCCTCTGTTACTTTTGACTTAAGAGAATGTTTAGATGCCTCAGGGATAAGATATTGATCTCTGACGTGGAATTACTGAAGCTGAAAATGCTCTTTATTCTCTCTAGGTCCCACTGAATTCATACGAGTTAACTCATGTGGAGCGTCAGGGGTACCGACAGTGGAACACGAGTTATCTCGTCTGGAGCCCTGCAAGGGGAACACAAGTTAACTCGTTCAGAGCAACGAAAGGGTTAAATTCAGAATTTTATTTCATCTTGGGAAATATGTCTCTCCTCACTATATTTTTCTTAAAATTAATTAAATTGTATGAAGTAAATTCTAATTTTTAAGTCCTTATTTAGTTGTTATTTCTTTTGATATTTGAAATGTTTGAATTGTATGTGTCTATTGCAGGGAAAGCTATCAGGTTATGGAGTTGAAGATAAACTTCCAACGATTGCTATTGTTGCTCACTATGATAGTTTTGGAGTTGCTCCGGTAAATATTTTCCTGATATACTCTATATTTATAATAAGAATTTCAAGGAAGGAAATATGATTTGGGTATCCTTGAGAAAATATGAATACAATTTACATTTATTAATCTCTTAATACATATGTAAGAGGCCAATTAACAAGGGCGGGAGTTTAAAGAATAATTAATTAGACAATATTTCAGAGAAATTAAATTCCATTTCAAAGGTAATAATTTACAATAAGATAAGATAATTGGAGCAACTTACTTCGGGGGGCCGCTAAGTAGGGCCAAGTACTCAGGAGCTGATGTCACTGGTAAGCCGGAATTTATAAACCCTTCAACCCACCTCTGCTCTAGCTCATGGGTCAATCTAGTAGGAAATGTGGGAAACTTAAATTTCACACCAGCAAAGTGCTGCTCTCAAAATTGTTTGTTGAGATTTATGTCAAGCAGGAATTTTCTCATCTCATAGCCCATCGAGAAAATTCCTCGCTTCACCATGGATGTCGGTGCTAAAAACCTAGATGTCAGTGTGCCATAAAAAAAAAATATAATAATAATAAAAAAAAAATTGTACAATAGAGAATACAAAAAAAAAAAAAAAAAAAAAAAAAAAAAAAAAAAAAAAAAAGGGGGGGAGGAATTTTGTGATAACTCCTTTATTTTTGAATATTTTTACACAAAATTTTAATCTCCTTCAAAGTAATTTCTGCTGGCTGCATCACTCCAAGTTCAACATTTTGTCCAACAGAATATACTTCATTTTGCCGAGAACATGAAATGGCGGACTGCTGAGGACACCATGTGGTCATGAGATTTTGTTTTTCGTTAGAGAAGACACATGCGTAAACTCTTATAATGCTTAATATAGCTTATAGGAATACTGCTTTAATTTATCTTCAGTCTATGAGTGATTTCAACTTTTTAAAAGTGGAGAAATGTTGATAGAAAATCATCTTTGATCTGGCCGCCCCTCCCTTTTGGGATTGCATATATACATCATAAAAAAAATGTTGATAGATTTATTTACTCATCTTATTTGTTTATAGTACATATATTATTTAAATTCTTATTTTTCTTTCAGGAACTTTCTTTTGGGAGTGATAGCAATGGCTCGGGTGTCATTATGCTTCTGGAACTCATGAGAATTTTTTCTCATCTTTATTCCAATTCACGTGCACACGCTCAAGTGAATATACTCTTCCTATTATCTGGAGGTGGAAAATTTAATTATCAAGGAAGTAAAAAATGGTTAGAAGACCAATTAGATAACTTGGAGGGATCGCTGTTGCAGGTAGGATTCAAATTATTATTTTTATATTTACTTAAATCAACAAATATGTATACTGTATCAACATTTATACTGAAGTTTTAGAACAATCTTGCATAGATTTCATTCAAAATAGACAAATTAAAAACATTTAACAGTAATACCAGACCTGTTGTTATAATATATTAAGTTAGGCTGAGTCTCTGATTAGTTAGAACCTGACATAATCTAGTGAATTTGTTTCCTCAATTCTATATTTGTTTATAAACAATTTTATTTGTTTTAGGAAGCATTGTTTGTTCTTTGCTTGGATACTGTCAGTTCCAGCAAAGGTCTTTATTTTCATGTTTCTAAACCTCCTAAAGATGGTTCACCACTTGCAAGATTTTATAACGTAAGCTTTCTACTATTATTTTTTACATTTTCTTTACTTATGTTTCTTATTTTTTAGTTAAAAAAATTTAGTTAAACAAAAAAATGGTCTTAGATTTTCAAATGGTGACGAATGTATAATGCTCTACCCTATGTGGCTGGCCAATGTTGGGCTTCTCTCCCCTGCCAGGCAGATGAAATTCGGGTGATATTAACCTTCATGCGCTCGTGCGGGCCATGAGGTGACTGCCTTTTTGTTATTTCATGCCAGATTTATTCCACAAATGTATTAAGGCAATGGGAGGGCCATGTATTCTCTAATTGTACTCTCTAGTGACAGATCCCGCTCAAAGTTCAGTCAAATCATTCCTCTCTGTCTCTCAGTACAGGTGCCAAGAGGTCGGGGTCAGTACCCAACCTTACCTCGTTATTTTTTCTACTCGTCTACTTCACAATTATAGTATTTTGTTTTCTCATTCCCCTATAATTTGTCCATTTCATAGACTTCATAGAATATTTATATTGAAAGGAAAAAATTGGAACGTCAAACACTGGCTGAAGAAAGCAATAACTTTGAGTTAGGCGATAGGGATTATAGGCCAACAACTCTTGAAATATTAACATTATTTGGTGCTCTATTTTGTATTATGCTGCAAATTTTGCTGAATATTTCAATAGCTATAGAACTGGTCTGCGGATTTTACGAGCTAATTTTAGCCTAAATCAAGTTAGATTTTTCCTACAGGTTTTGAGATCTGATAACCTAAACACGAGATTCGAACGTCAACCAACGGACAAACTTGCTTCTATCCGAGAAATGTCTTCTTTCATTGCTAACAGTCAAACCATTTTACCATAAAAAAAATACAAAAGAAATTCCTCCTGAATTTGTGACATTAAAAAGAAATGTAGTGTCATTTGCATTTGTTTTTATGTTCCTTCGTATTTTCATTGATAAATAAATACTCTTGATAAAAATGAGTTTACAATATTGTGTGAGAGATCCTATTTCAATATTTTTTGAAAATTTGGGCTTAAAAATAAAAAAAAAAGTCAAGATATTGATGAATAATCTTGGGCGGTCGGACGACCGCCCACACGAGGGGGCGTGTGACTCTGTCGAGCACGAGCGCATGAAGGTTAAAGGCGGAATTTACTTTCGCATTTTGCCTCTGCTGACAGTCTGCCTACTAAATTTTTCTAAAATATTTCCACCCTTTTCCTATTTACATTGTTTACAAATAAATATGTTTACCCCTCCAGACGTGACGTGTGGAGTGCGCCATAGCCAGCATACGAAATGCTGTTAGAAATTGCCAGGAAACCCTACGGCCCACAGACCTCAGGTATGCCAAGGGAAAGCCCTACCACGCCTACTGTGACGAGTGGTGTGCTGCCCTTTCACGCATTCCTCAGTTCTAGCTTGTCAACTGTTTGAACAGCTTGCTGGCGGGCGCAGTGCTCCGCACGACCAATGCAAGAATCTTGCATTTCAGCTCATGAATGAACAGTTGCAGACCAGAGCAAGCATTCTGTCACTTCCTTCTGACAAAAAACAATTTTTGTTACGAAATTCCCAAGGAGTCAAGAAGCAACAATAGAAAAACCACCTCCAAAGAAAAAGAAAGAGCGGTGTCATGTTTGTAGACGTCAAAAAAATATAAACACCAAAGTAACGTGTAATACTTGTTATAAATTTTCATGTAAGAAACATATAAAGCTTGAATCAATATGCATTAAATCCAGTAAAAAGGGACAGGGCACAGATTTGTCTGAATAGATTGTAAGAATTACCATTATTAGCATTTAATTACCATGTATATTTCTACTTTAATTTAAATATCTTTTAATGTTATTTTTTTTATTAAAGTTTATTCCAGACATTAATGTTTATACACATTACAATTTTCAGTCTTATTGTAAACTAAATAATTTGTTTTAAATAAAAGAAGTTATATGCAATATACATTTGTTTTAAAGGATAAAATGAGCTTATTTACATTATCATTCATATATCTGTCTACAATGCTGACTTAACCAAAATAAATAATGTAATAGTAAAGAAAAACTTAAATAAATAGATGTTTAACCCTTACCGGTTTCAGTCTTTATTCCATAAACTGTTCATACGGTCCTAACCAGAGCAGGGACCGGCATAAACACCGGCCGCCATTACTCCCTGTCCTTTTGTTTACCTCAAGCCTTGCTGGTCCGCGTAGTATTCTACGGAATCGCACATTTTGTTTTAGTTGTCATAAAAATATGTTAAATACGTATTTTTTTTCAAAATTTCATTTTTAATAACAAGAAAAAGTAATTTATACAAATATTCAGATAAATATGTCGAAAGTTAGCTATACTTTTGAAGGGAACGACACTTTCCCAATGTAATAAGATGGATTTCTTTTCCTGTAATTTTGGCAATATCTTTAAAATATCTTCACACTTCATTTCAAAATACACTAGTTAATATCTGTACCATAAAATGGTACAGCATTTGGATAGATAATGACAAAACAACAGCCGAAATCGTTGCGATGACTAGCACAAACAACTAGACGTCACTTCAAGAATCTGTGATTCACACGGGGCCTATCTCTTTTTGAAATGATTCCTTCCTCTGTGGAGTTAAAATGAACAGCTGGTCGTCTAGAATATTAAGCCGTATTAAAAATATGCCTAGACGCTCTAGGAAAAGGACTAGAGAGGGAGGAATTCTATGCTGAACAGGGACCGGCATAGAACCTCTAGCGCCAACTACCCTTGCCGGTCCCTGCTCGGGTTAGGACCAGTAGGACAGGAAGTGGATACATCAACAAGAGTAGATTCACAACATGGTTATGCCGGTCCCTGCTCGGCATAGGGCCACTAAGGGTTAAAACACAATAACACGAAAATAAACACGTTGGCACACTAAATGCGCCACACGATTGCTTGTGTTCCAACAGTGGGCACGACCACTGGAAGCTTAAACTAAAAGAAACTACTCTTTTAGAATGTATTATTTCCCATGACAGTCTATTATGCTCGAGGGAAAATTACATTTTTTTCACATAAACGTCGTCTCCTTTCGTAATCTGTTATTCTTGAAGGAGGCCCTTTTTGAGGTGCCCTTGTTGGCCCTTTTTTCTCCCTGTAGGTGGAATCGTTCGAATATAGTGCCCTTCTTTCCCATGTTCCAGTTGCAATATGTTGTCTTTTTCCACCTGATCCTAGAAATATGGCATAGTCAATTTTTTATTTTTACTGAATTCGAAAGTAATTTTCTAATTCAGTAGGAATGATCCACCATGTCAATGAAAATCTTTTTATAACACTTCTTCCTGGTTATTATACAAAATAACAAATATATACTTGAAGTCAAAATACTGAGCACCAAACAAATAAGTTGACACTGAATAAATGAAGTAACCGATGTTTGAAGAGAGCAAGGCTCTCGTCTTGGTATAAGTAATTAACGGTACAATCCAGTGCTATACCGGTGGCTTCTTAATTGTGAATTGCGGAAGAAGGACCTACAACATCTATTGGCAAGAAAGATAACTTAGGAATACTACAGTCCGCTCATTGAGAGCAGATATTACTCTGAAAGGCATAGAAGGGGCAAGGACGCCAGATTACGACTCATCTGAAGATACTCATAGCCTGTGGAGGGTGTCTAGCTGGTCTGAATATACTTGGGTTAATGGTAAATTAAAGCTGGTAGCTTTTATGGGGTTAATTTGATATTTAATTTAATAAATAATAACTTTTCTCTAAAAAATCCCATGATGAAATTCTTATTTAAGAATATTTATTAACACTGCATTATATATTATTTTTTTTTTTTACAGGAACTTCGTTCAGTGTCCAAAATTCCGGTTGAAATTGTTCATAAAAAAATTAATTTAGCTGATGAAATACTTGCTTGGGAACATGAGCGTTATAGTATCCGGCGTCTACCTGCAACAACTCTCTCTGTGGTCAAGGTATATTTAACATTCCGTTAAATGTAATTAATTATTACATTATTTGTTAAATTTATATTGCGTATACTACGATGCTTTTCACTAATTAAATTAAAAAAATTGAGTCCTAGCTATTCAATCGTCCAACTTCTAGCTGCCTAGTATAGTAAAGAATCTTTTCAAGATGATGAGTATCAAGAGTCATTCATAAGATACTACATACCTCTGGAAATGCCTGGAGGCAGAGGAAGACCAATGTTGACAGTTAAGTAACCATTGTGGAACTGTCAATCATTGGTCTTCCTCTGCCTCCAGGCATTTCCATAGGTATGTAGTATCTTATTTGTTTGTTATAATTAATTTATGTTACTATTAGCACCTATATACCTATATACTTATATAAACTTCAATATAATAGCCTTTTATCTTCTATTTTTGTTATGTTTCTTTTGATTTTCATTCTACTCATTCTAAGAATTTTAGACCAAATTGTTCTTTTATAATAAGTTAAGTGTATTTATAGTTCTGTTACTTATCTCAATTATAAACGATTTTTTTGTATTAATTTCTGTTTTTCTTGTCATTTTAGTTGACGAAGGCTACCAATGTGTAGCCGAAACGTCCTAAATATAGATTTTTTTAAACAAAAATCGTATTAAGGTTTCTTTAGCCGAATCCCAACCATTCCATCTTTACTTATCACCTCGACGGCTAACTATCTAATCATCATGATATATATATATATATATATATATATATAAATAAATAAATAAATAAATAAATGTGTGTGTTAAAACTTGGTACATAGCATTCCCATAACAATAGATTGGACTAGTTCATTAATCAGCAAAATCGGTTCACTTCAAGGGAAGGGGGTTACTCCAGACCCAAAATTACTAATTTGCTCATACAGGCCATAATTTTGTGGTACCGTAAAAACTTGTTTACCCGGATCAACTGGGACCAGCGCTGATCCGAGTGAATTTATGTATTTGCACTTTACTCAATATAGCTACAAACTAGTCTGTAGTAAAAATGACAGGGAGCTTCTGCTTTTTCAGTTTAGTGTATCACTTATGAGCTTCTCGATCTCGCATCCGCTTTAATATTAGAAGTTCAATTGGCAATGTTTCTAAATTGCGGTCAATGAGCAAACGAAACAGCAAAACGATACTGTACCTCGACCGAGACACTAAGAAAACTCGTGTACATTAACCGAGGAAAAATGTATCTACTGACAATAGCTATTTATTGTCTGTAAAACTAGTTGTTATTTACTAAAATGAACAACATAATTTAGTTTTCAAAACTGGTCTGGTTTATCCGGACGTCCGAATTAGAGTTTTTACTGTTTAATTAATTTTTACTGTTTACTACCTCTGGGTTAACGAGGTTTTACTTTATTGCAATGAATCTTGATCTACGTCATGAACATGTAAAGAGAAAGGGCCGGGTGAATAAAAACGAGTAGGACGAGTATTTGCTAACAAGTAAAGTGTGACAAGTATTTCAAGAGCAAGTAAACCGATGTGAATAAAGTGAAGAGTTTACCTGTGACCGTTTACTACCCTTTACTTGCCTTTTTGAGAGTAAACTGTAAGTATTTACTCGCGAGTCAAACGAGTTCACTATAAATGCAAGTAAATACTCATAGCGGTCCATGGCTACACATCTTTCCTATTGTGCCTTTCCGTCAATTTTATCATATTATTTTTAGAGTTCTATTTTAACTTCTTGCCAACTCGACTCATATCCTTTTTTTCTGAGTAGTCAGCAGTTGTGCCTGATTGTACTTGTCATTTTGCAGTTATGAATGAAAGCGATGCGATTAGTGGTTATGACAGTTGGGCTATTTTTGTAGCGTCATTGAAAAACTGTAGTGTATTAAATAAACAAATGTTGCCGAATATTACATTGGTTAAAGAAATGGCATGGGCATGTTTATCCGATGAGTTGATATTGGTGTGATAACCTACACCAATTTAATATCCTGAATAACTGACATATCTGAGAAAAAGTTCAATTTTTTTCTTGCCGCTAACAATCCACCTCGAGCTTAAGTGTTTTCATCGAGAAAGTAGCTTCTAATAAAATTGATACTTTCGCTCTCGAACCGTACTAGTCTCTTGTTAGATAGATCGGGACTTATATTTCGCCGGTTTCTGTAATGTTTGACACCACACAGCACAGTGGGACGGAATGCCTATAATGCGGCCAAAAGTCGAAAAAACAAGTTTCTATAAAAAAAGGGTGGGTTTTTGAGTTAGGGTTTTTTCGTCATTGAGTTGTAATTTTTGATCAATTTCTAATCACAGACCCTAATAATCACAAAACAGTAAGTTTAAGATCAATGGCTAAATTTTTATTTAATTTTTACGAAATGTTTTTGTATACCACGACACCATATTGCATTCCCCCATTTTGATGTTTTTGATTTTTGATAAATTTGTAATCACAGACCCTAATAATCACAAAAAAATAAGTTTTAGACCAATTGCTAAATTTTTTCATTTTGTTCACGTTTTTTCGAATAAAATTACACCATATTAGATCCGCCATTTTGATTTTTTAAAATTCTGATAACAAATTTGTAATCAGCAACCCCAAAAACCCCTGAATACGTAATTGTAAACCCTTTCCTTAACTATGCAGCCATCTCGAAACGCAAGTACGGACTTGCTAGACTGGGGTCAGGTGAACTTGCAAATCTACAAGTATTTACTCGCCACTGATGTATTTACTTTCGCTTATTCACAGCAATTTAGCCGTTTACTTAGTATATACTTGCCGTACAAGTATATACTTGCAAGTAATAGTAAATACTTGTTTTATTCACTTCAATTTAAGTGTTTACTTGTTTTTTGAGACTCCACGAGTTTTTACTCGTCCTACTTGTTTTTATTCACCCGGTCCAATGATATGCTTTACAAATACACTAAATCGTCCATTAGGAATGGGGGTTTACTCCAGAACCAAATTATGAATTTCCCTGTTCCGGCCGTTATTTTTACTTCCTTGCAAAAAGACGCAGTAGAAATGAAAATTTGTAATTATATTAAAGTGAGGAAATAATACTGTTATGTCTATAAGTCTAATGAAAATAATTATTTCATAAATTATTTGTATTAATATTTCGAAGGAGTGGAAAATTATTTATAAATTTGAAGGCGAAGCAAAGAGATTTTTTATTGAACTTAATATTGAAAGAGTGAGGAATGTCTAAAACTTGTGAATTTTTCTTTTTGACTAAAGTAGTTGTTTTAAAAATATTTTTTTTTAAGTTAATATATCTACTATATATATATATATATATATATATATATATATATATCAAATAACAATCACTCACTCACTCTCTCACTGACCTATCATCACCAAGCCCAAACCACATGACAGAAAAATTTGCAATTTTGCATGGACACTCCCTTTAGGATGTAAACACTCACTAAGAAAGGTTTCTTTGATATTCAATTTTTTAAGTATTTTTAGAGGGGTTTGAATTTTTAGTTGGTGTTAAAGAGAGCATCCACACCTAGGCAGCATCTGTTGCTAGGATGATAACAGGTCAGCTGTTACCTTACTGTATCTATTTCATAGTATTATTTTTAATTGTGGTTAATTTAAACTATGATGGCAGTCCTTGAATTATTAGAAATAAATTGTGATTTTGTCCCTCATAGAGTTTACGCTATACCTGGTGATGGTCCACCTGAGGGATATACCGAACCCTTGCTCAGCCCCCTCACCCAACAATATCCCTAGTCAGGACACTTCTCGGTAACGCTCGCAAATATAATGGGTGTTTCCAAATGAAATCTTGGAAACATAATTTTTTTTAAATTTTAACGTCTATTTATTACTACAACTAATTTTAACCTGTTTTGGTTAAACTCCTGTTACTGTTAACCTATAGGTAACGGGTAATCTCTAGATTATCTGTTTGTTGACACTGGTACAGAGCGCTTTGTGTGTCAAGAAACATTTTACTTTGATTAGTTATCAATTGGTGAAAATCATATACAGTAAACTTCCTCTAATACGGCCTCCTATGATCCGGCACGCTTGATAATACAGTACGGCAGGGATGTCAAGCTCAAATATAAAAAGTGTGCCTCTTCAGTTGTTATGTATCAATTCCGCAAATTCCCCACCCTAACAACCCCGTAATGCTCGACAGGGCCATAGAAAAATTCCCGGGAAACTTTCTCGGTGATCAAATACGTACTTGTTGCAAGTTCAGTTTATAGCTTTCGCTCAGCGGGACGATTAAAATAATCAATTATTTATACATACCAGGATTGCAAGTTTAAAATGTCGTTTTAATTCCAATAGAATGCGCTCTTAGCCTATTGAAGGATTTGCTTATCTCTAAACGCTATCTTGTTTGTTAGTCATTTGTTTACAAAAGTCAGTTGTTTTTAAGTCGTTTACGCAGACGTATCATACCTTTCTTTGGTGTTAAAAATGTCTAATTTTAAGCCAAATAAAGAGCATTTGCGGCATGTCATGATTTTCTTATTTAATCAAAAGAAAAAGGCATCTGAATGTCATCGAATTCTTGTTGAGACTTATGGCGATCTTGCTCCAACCGTCAAGACATGTGAACGTTGGTTTCAAAGTTTCAAACGTGGTGATTTTGATGTTACTGATAAAAAACGAGAAAATCGACCAAAAAAGTTTGAGGACGTCGAATTGCAATCTTTATTAGACGAAGACAATACCCAAACCCAACAAATGATGGCAGAACAGTTGAATGTCACTAGGCAAGCCATTTCCGATCGCCTGAGAGCTATGGGAAAGATTCAAAAGGTTGGAAAATGGGTTCCACATGAATTGGACGAACGACAGATGGAAAATGAAAAACTGTGTGCGAAATGCTGCTTTTACGCCACGAAAGAAAGGGTTTTTTGCATCGAGTTGTAACTGGCGATGAAAAATGGATTTATTTTCAGAATCCCAAACGAATAAAATCATGGGTAACGCCAGGACAACCATCTACATCGAGTGCAAGACCGGATCGTTTTGGGAAGAAGACAATGCTGTGTGTGTGGTGGGATCAGAAGGGAGTAATCTACTACGAGCTTCTCAAACCCGGCGAAACAGTCAATACCGACCGCTACCGACAACAATTGATCAATTTGAGTCACGCATTGATCGAAAAACGCCCAGAATGGGCTCACAGGCACGCCAAAGTCATTCTTCAGCATGATAACGCTCCTGCACATTCAGCCAGATTGACTAAGGAAACGATTTCTTCGCTTGGTTGGGAACTCCTACCCCACCCGCCGTATTCACCTGACCTGGCGCCTTCTGATTATCACCTCTTCTCATCGATGGGACACTCATTGGCTGAGCAACATTTTAACAATTTCGAGGATGTAAGAAAATGGCTCGATGAATGGATTTCAAATAAAGATGAAGCATTCTTTTGGAATGGTATCCATAAATTGCCCGAGAGATGGACAAAATGTGTAGAAAGCGAGGGCCAGTACTTTGAATGAAATATATTATACTTTTTTTTAAATTACTGTGTATATATTTTAAGAAATAAACGACATTTTAAACTTGCAGACCTGGTACATATGTGTATTTAACCAACGTGTAATTTTATGTTAGTCATTTTTCATTAAATATGTTCTACATTTCGTTTAATTTTCACCTCTATCCTTTTTTTCTACATATATCCAATAATCCGGTATGCTTCAAGTCCCGAACGTGCCGTATTAAAGGAAGTTTACTGTAGTATGACGAGAACCATGCTATTATAAACTGCAAAAAATTGTATAGTTCCGTTAATTTTGATAATATATTATTTAACGCATTAACTTATTTGCTGTGACAAAGCACGGGTATTCAGCTAGTCTTGCATAATTGCTTAACATAAATACAATTGGGCAGCTTGTAACCCAAATCTTTACTATTTAATTAATGAAAAATTTGTCATTTAATTATTTTTCTCTTTTAGAGCCACAAAAATCCAGTTAGAGGCACAATCTTTGATGTTCCAGAAAACTTTGATTTCTCTGCATTAACACGAAACATTGAAATTGTTGCTACAGCTTTGGCTCGACAAATATATAACATTAGCGGGGGTACAAACTTTTCAATTCATATGGTAAGTTTCTTAATTTTTGTTATTAGTCTAATGCATTACTTATTCATATGTTTTTGTTTCGTCAATAATTTTGTATAAATACACAAAGTAGACCACAGCCTTTCTATAGGTTTTTTAAGAAGTACAAAATTTGTTATTTATTTATTTTGTCCTGGATTGTTTTCCTCTATAAAATATAATCCCAGAAGCTAAGATGTATGATGTAGTTCGAAAATGAGTTTTTCAGAAGGCTCTATGTTACTTTCACTGTGTGATTGACTCCATCTATTTATTCTAGTTGCTCCATAATTTTCAGGACATTGCACATTCATACCAACTAAGATATTTAAATTTTGGTTACATCTGGACTTGAAGTCTTAGGGCAAGAGAATACTCACTTCCTCTCCCCCTCCCTTTTTAATCTCTGGATGCAGTGAAAAGAAAATTCTCACCACTGATGAAGTCAATCTAGCTAACCAGCGACTTGCAGTACTTTTCTATTTCTTATATATATATATATATATATATATATATATATATATATATATATATATATATATATATATATATATATACATACACAATGTCTAGGAAAATTTGTGTTTTACAAAACTGCAACGCTGGTGATGTATGCCTGAAAGTAAGAGGGCATGAGGGAGTTTCAATCCATAGATGTTGCATCAGGCCATCAAAAATAAATCTCTGCATAAACACTGCTGGATATTATTTTTGAACGTTTGTGAAAGCATTTAAGCCAATAACAAAAATGTGATACAAAAATAAATACATGTTAGTGTTATCCTTTAAGTTCATATGACTGCTATCTTGTCAAATAATGTATAGATATTTAGTTTTATAATGATTATTGCGATTGGTTTCTTTTTATAAAGGGTTCTGAGGAAGAAATGGTAAAAAGTTGGGCAGAATTCCTGACACACCAACCACGGTCAGCAGTTTTGTTGTTTGAAAAAAATAATCCATTGATCAAATCTTTCCAAGATACTTTTAACAGGTTAGTTCTATTACATTTTGAATAAAATGTATATTGTATATCTGATATATGATAAACTTATAATATTTAAGGTAGTTGATAACAGCTTATTCTGTGTCTTCATTTATTTTATATTTTATGTTACATTTTTGTTGTGGAAACGTTTCGGCTATTAGCCATTTTCAATCCTGAATTAAACTATCGGTGAAATACAATTAATTTTACTGGTTAGGATATTAAGTTAAAAAATAAACAAATAATAAACATAAAAATTAGAGTATACTAAGTAGTATACTAGTGTATCATTTTTTTACTCTAATTTTTATGTTTATTATTTGTTTATATTTTAACTTAATATCCTAACCAGTATAATTAATTGTATTTCACAGATAATTTAATTCAGGATTGAAAATGGCTTATAGCCGAAACGTTTCCACAACAAAAATGTAATATAAAATATAAAATAAATAAAGACTGAATAAACTGTTATCAACTACCTAGAACATCTTAGTTTTCAACCTAGGATCTACACATATAACTTATATTTATATTTTCAGTAAATATTTAACTTTCTATTTTTCCATTATCTTCTCGTTTCATTTCAGGTATCTTGAAGATGTGAAGTTGTCCGTTGTGTCTACTGATAAACGTGACCCAGAATTTGTTTTTTATGACACAACATCTGCTACAGCTAACATATATAAGTAAGAAATTGAATTTTGAAGAGAGCCAAAATTCAATTTATTTTTGGTTGCTTAGATATTAATTTTTATCTCAAATTTAACTTCACAGGGATTTTTTGACAATAGTAAATGTGCATTGCCATATTTTAATAAAAGGAAAAAATAGACCTTTTCAAATGATCTCTTCAATGGAGCTAGATAGGATCCCTTCCCCCACCCATGCCATTACCGCCTTTAACCAAATAACTACAGGTTTAGTAATTGTACAGATTTTCTATGGAATCATTCTAAACTATCTTGATTATGGACAAAATAAGTAATTTAAGTGGTATCAATGTTATTACTATGTAGAAATCACCCAGTTACTATCCTATGATTGTTTACGTCCTCTTTTATTGACCTCTCATGTATTTATAAGTCTGTTTGAATCTCATTATACCACCACACTGTTAGTTTTTGTTTTTTTTCATGCCCTAAACAAGTTTTGCCTCTTTAATAATAATAATAATTCATTATTAGTTTATTTTTTTTATTGCTTATGATTTGTTATGATATTTTTTGTTAAATAAAGGTTATTTTTATTCCAGTGTAAAGCCAGCTGTATTTGACTTATTACTCACAGCTGTTATAGTGGTGTATTTATTCTTGGTTTACATTGTAGTAAAGGTAAGGTTTCATTTTATTTTCTTCTAGACATTAAGGTAGCTACATTTTTAGACAGAGTGCATTGATAACATGAGTAGATTTTCAGTGCCATGATTGTTTTCCATTGTTTTAATAGATCTGGTTGGAAGGGATTGAAAACATTAATGAGTATATCGTTAAATTTCTAGTCATAGGATTAGAAAAGTATTACACTTATCTTTTTATGACCAACCCCCTTTCCCATTACTTGACTTTCATCAGAAGTGACTAGTCTTATGATAAAACAAAAATTCATTGCAGACTTCATACCTGTGTTTGCTTTCGTCTCAATTCATTTATCATTTGAAAGTCATTCTGCTACCTTATATATGATGGAACACGCCCAATATTGCCAAATGTTTTCTAGTGCTAGTACCCATTTCTGCTGCTGGCATTGCAATTGTAGAATTCAATGACTGAGGATATCCTGTACCTACTTTAAAGGCTGGTTACACCATTTCTAGATCATCTAAACCAGTATTTGCTGTTGAATGTTGTACAAATTTCAAGACTAAACACACTAGAATCTCATAAATTTAACGAAAATTGTCCAAAAATGTATTGCATTATTCTATGTATACATAACTGTATTTAAAATGGATATTGAATCTTTAGGAAATGGAAATGATTTAATTAACTCAGTTGTTTATGTTTACAAGATACTTATAGGGATTAAAAAGAAAAAACTTGAAATTTAGTTTATGCTCTAGTATAAAGCCTAATCACAGCTTATGTTATCCCTTAGAAGCTCTTATTTTTTTTTTCTTTTCTTTTTTTTTTTGTGTTTAATGGCCTATCAACATTAGGGCTATTAACGCCGTAGAAGCTCTTATTAAAATATTTTTTATTTTACAAATTTAAGATAAATAACTTAAAAGATATTTTATATAACAATTATTTCTTTGTGATAGAAGTCAATTGAATAGTTAGCTAAGAAAATAACCAGACTTTCAGAAAATTGGTTATTTTCTTAGCTAAACCCCCACTATTGCTTTACTTCTTGTGACCTCACCGACCAACTATTTGTATCTCATTACTATGATTTTTATTTTCAGAAAATTCCAACCCTTTATACAATGTTTACTCCATACACAACACCACAAAGAAGAGTTAAATCCCAGTAAGTATTTATTGTTATTTAGAGTTATTAATTAGAATAATAGAATTTTTAATATATACCTTTGATCTTTTATATATATTTTATTGTTATGATTTCAATATTTCTGTTTGAGATAAATATGGATTACATTTAAAATTAAATTCCCAGGCGAAGGAAAAAACGCAGTGATATAACGATTTTTAGAATTGAATTAGTTTACTCTGACAGTGAAGACAGTTCTTTCCACTCTGACTGAAAAACATTCACACTCTAATTGAATTAATAATTATGTGGCAATTCTTGAACTTAAATAAATATTTTGTACAGTTTATTTCTACAAACTATTTATTTATTTAAAATAATGTAATGGAGTTAAAGTCTGTATCATTTTTCTTTTGCATTCCTTCTTTAAAGAAATATTTTTGTGTTTTTCTATTATCACATCAACAATGTGCTTAAATATATTGTATTTTTGGGGAACAGGGTCAATTTATCAATAATTTGTTTCTCTAAACCATTCCTACTGTTTACTTATTGCTCACATTTCCAAGATGGACTTTTTTCAACTGATATTCAATTAAGAAAAATGAAATACTTGAATATGTTCTGTTCCCCTTAATCAACTATGAAATACATTTCCATTTTGTTCTTAATCATTTTGTATTTTTTGCATAGTCCTAAACTTTATCTTGTCTTACTGTCTCATGTGTTTTTGTTATTAGTTTTATAAGTGATATCAATTCAAACAAAATAAGAAAAAGTTCTATGAAACAATATTTTTTTTTTTAGTATTATGATGATGATTGTGTCTTGTCATTACAATATAGTGTGATAAATAGCCATTAAATGTAAATTAAGTAAGCCAATTTTGATTGTCAGAATAATTACAAAAATAATTAGTAATTTTTCCAAACTTAGGAATTACTTTGGTGCCATTAATGAATTATTTGTTAATTATTATTAACTATTAAGGTAGTTGAAATTAACAGTAATATGGCTTTTTCATTTTCTTAATGGTTTATTGTTATAGTTTCATTGTAATTGTTTTGAATGAAAAATGTCGATCAGAGTTTTTGTTAAAGTTCTCAGCTAAAATAAACACTCTTGAGAGATAAATCTATTTAAAACTTGCCAATGCTGAGACCTATATTTCATGCCTTCATCAGGGTTAGGAACATTATGTGTCATATGAAACTTTAAATATAACTTAACTTAATTTGAAGTATTAGAGAGCAAATGAATAATGAAAAATCTGAAAATTCAGCTATACAATAATAAATTGAAACAAAGTTTGGAAAAGTAATTTACACCATGTGGTTTTGGAATAAGAGTTACAATCTATTTGTGATTGGGTACCTTAAATATAAACATTTAATACTTCTTCTCAAATTGGTATGTAAAATATAATTTTTAGATGCTCACTATAAATTATTTTTTGGCTTCTTCAACTTTTAATATTTAATTTTTCTTTATGGTCTATTTTAATTGCATTTAACTGCTACATTTCTTCATATTATGTTTAGTCACATTTAAATTCCCATTGTTTTTAGCTCTGAAGATAAATAGGTCTAAAATTTATTTTAAAGCATTGGCGAGCTTAAAATACATGTTTATACCTTGCATATTTATTTCAATTGAATCACATGCTAAAAGTTTGCCATTCCTTTGCACCACTAATCTAAGTTGAATTTGAAGACATGTAAGATTTGCTAAAATAACAATTAACCTAATTATTTCTGCTATTCCTTTCTTATATACATATTTACTTCTTTTCATTATGACTTCTTGTCTTTAAAGTATTACTACTTCTACACTGAACAAACTTAGTTTAAGGAGGAAGCGTAGATCGTCGGGGTTTCGGTCAGTGTTCTTATTCAATAAAACACATTTTATTTGCTAAAATGTATATTTATTGCCGCCAACGTTTCGGCTTGCTATACAAGCCATCTTCAGGGCTGTAAAAACATATATGGTTATTTATTGCCGCCAACGTTTCGGCTTGCTATACAAGCCATCTTCAGGGCTGTAAAAACATATATGGTCCTGGTTTAATATGGTATATTAAACTTAGTTAAATATTGATACCAGCTTAGTCTGTACATTCAAATTTTAATGAGGATTTATGTAGCCAGCATATCTAAACAGAAGTTTCAAATAAAAATAGTTAATTAAAATTAATTTTGCTGAGCTTTGCTTAAAAAAAAAAAAAAAACAACAACTTTTTTTTCTAAAAATCATTAGTAATCGTCATAAAACAATTTTCATTATAAGACAAAAGATATTTTTCATTCCATATTATTCTCTTTCTTAGAAAATGTTAGGAATGGAAGTTGTTTTTTCTTTGTTTTGGGAGAGAAAGTAATAGTTGGGATTTATAATTTGTTGTGTTTTATTGTTTACTTTTTTCAAAAAAAGTATCAAATTAATATTGCTTATTTTAGAATTAACTAAACAATATTTGGGTTTAAAGTGTTTTAAGCCTTGCAATTCAACAATTTATACTACTAATCAATTGATTTTGGTCCATAATGCTTTTTTCTACTTTGTAAATTTGTGGGTGGTCGATGACTGTCCTTTTGAGAAGCCTGAATTGTACATATTATATATTTGTGTAATGCTACAACTCTTGTTTTCTGTAAACCATTGTTAAACAATTGCATAGTCATCACAATATATGTGGTTCTTTGTGTTTTCAAGATTATAGAATACTCATCTAAAATCAGTTACATTTCATGTGAATTTCGCCTTTTTTAATATAATAACAATGAAACTTATTAGCTTTTGCCATTAAAATGTAAATAACTTATTTTCTTGATACAAATGTCAAGCTTTACTTCAGAAACCACTGTTCATACAATAATTGGCTAACCCTATTTGAACTACAAGATCATTTCGAATTAGTCAAAACATGTTCCTCTGATTGCATTTACAGAATGAAATGATGGTTGATTTAATTTATTTTTCATTTTAGGTTTCTCCAAAAAAATAACTAAAATATTGTTTTATAATTTTATAAGTTCATAGAGCACCCACCGTTGAACAAGATAATATAGGTAAAAGGTTGAGGGCCCTCATATAAATTATGTTGTCTAAATTATCAATTTTTTTAGCAATTAAAGTTTTTCAGGCACAATCATCATAGAGTTATTGGTTAAACTTTGGATCTCTATTATATGCTTTTCACAATTAAGTCAATTTTGTGTGTAGCTATTATTCTGATTTTGTACAAACATGTATGTTATTTAATTGTAAAATGTTATCTACGTTCTTGTCATTGTATATACCTTTAATGACTTCTAAATATTTATTTGTATATACTATGTATGTATATAATAAATAAGCAACATTTAAGTTATTTTATTTGTTAATTTAACTGTGTTAGAATTTATTTACAAAAATCATGTTCGTTTCTAGGAATATGAATTTATTAATTTATATTTTGAATAAACAAATGTTTTTTTAAAGTCTTCGTGTGGTAATTGATAATCATGCAATTTTGTTAAATATTAATTATTTAACAATAATCTCAGGCTATTGATGCCATTATTGGACATTCTTTTCCATTTCATCTTTATAAATTGTATTTCACTTACTTTTGTTAAAACAATAGGGCATTTTTCAATTTTTATAATTCTTTTTTATTTATTTATTTATTTTTTCACTAATGTAATTGTTTGTTGGTTTTAGGCACCAGCATTTAAATCCATTTAATTATTCCTTTTCTCAACTCAGGTTTATTTGCACTATTTATAGTTCTTAGTCATTTCTTTCTTTAAAAATATGTTACACGATTCAAAATTAATAATTCTTGCTTAAATTTGTGTATCAAAATACAGGTAAAAATTGGACAATATTATCATTTAGTGGTACTAGATTACATTTTGATGAAATGTTTATTTTGACATCTGTCATCTATAACTCCCAAACATACTTCGATTGATACTCTTTATCGAAATCACCTTATTCTTAACTTGGTAATGGATCATGAACATGTCAACAAAGTAAGGCATAGAGCTTATTAATTTAAAGTTGAATTTATGTAAAACTGTTTCGACCTTTGCACGTTTCACAGGTAAGATTAACGAGTGAATGAAAACACAAAATAAAAGCTCTGATACAAGTTTGTATAGAGTCTATGAAAATTCTCCTGATTGTCTTTCTTTTTACTTTCATTCTTAGGTAACAAGCAAATAAGATTTTCATCTCTTAAGATTACGATCTCATACAAATTTGAAATGTCATGGATTAGATGTCAGTACTACTTAAAGTAAACAAAGTTAAATGAAGGCAGTAATGAGGCAAGATTTAGTGGAAACTCCCTGCTTGAATTATAAATTAACAGTACTATGGCTTAGTATTGACATACCCAACTACTTTATGTATCAATAAGTTATTTATACATAAATTATCTTAAAATTGGGTGTTCCTTACATCTACAAAAGTAGTGTATTTTCTTTCGGATTAACTGAAATAGTAAAAAGAATTATATGCTGCCTGCCAAATCAGAAATTCTATATAATAAAGTTATTATAGGAAAATAATGTATAACTAGACTATAAAATTGTTAAAACAATTTTCTTCTTATTAATAAGGATTAGTCAGATATACTTTTGGTATATTTGATACTTTTATTTATTAAAATTGTTAAAAGTTATTTCTCTCAAATTAGAAACTTCATGTAGCAGTCCTTGAAGTATAATCGATTATTTTTCTCAATAAAACTTTTCTACTCATCACTTCAGGTACTCGTGCAGTTAACAAATAAATACATTACTGTGTCACTACGTAAAGTGATTTTTTTTTTCTTCAGATATACACAAGAATATATAAAATATAATATATTCAAATTATATGTTTAAAATAAACATTAAAATATTTATGCTCCTATTGTTTAAAGGGTTTATTTTTTATATAGGAAACTATGTTTGAAAAATGTTCCATAAAAAAAAAAAAGAAAAAAAAGAGAACTTTGTAAAGCACTCTGCAAATTTGGAAGGAATGTAGATATTGAAGTTGCACCTTTGAAATAACTTTTGAAAAATGTGTATGTATATATATATATATATATATATATATATATATATATATATATATAACAAACAAAAAACAGTTAAAATGTTTACCATAGACCCCCAGAAGTAATTTATTAATCAGCAAAATTGGTCTGCAAAAAGTGAAACCTCCACTCTTGACGAAATTATTAATGTCTCTCTAGCCGTTGTTAATTTTCTATTTTACACAGCATCCAACTTTTATGAATGAGATGTATCATGGAAATAACCTAAATTGGTTCAGCCAAAATCGGAAACCTGGATTAAAATAAATATGCCAGATTTAAAACTAATGAGAATGTTATATCCTGAATGCCAGCAAAATTCAAAATTGGACGAGTAGAAGTGTATATTTTGTGAATGCTTGAATGAAAGAAATGATTACAATTCAATTTTTTTTCTCATCTGATTATATCAAATACAATTCAAACAAACGTTTTAAAAGCAAAAACAAACTTTTTATATATATTTAACTCCCTTTCTGAGGAATTTTTCCAGTTGCACACTTCCTGAGCAATATATTTTTTTTATTTTGCAGTTTATATATAAAAAAGAATCTTCAAATAATGTTTTCTTAGAACAATGAGGTATTTTGTAAGGTATATAAGGTAGATGCGGTAAGACTTCATATCTAATCTACTTGAATTTGTAACAACTAAGAATTTGGACTTAATATTTTACACTAGTGTATTAAAAAGTATTAGACTTTATGTTATATCCGTATTACTTACGCTATATACTGTTTTATTCAAGTATTATATTGCACTGAATATCATAAATTAGTTAAACTTATAAAAATTAAAACTAATTGGTAAACATTATTTTTTGCTGATAAATGCTTTAGTTTACTTTTAATTAGTGGTATTTATATAATCACTAAATAAGTAAACAATATATCTAGTACAGAAAGTTTCAGCTATTTTCAAAAAATAGCAGTCTTTCAAAAATCATTGTGAAAGGTCCACAATCAAATATCTGCTGCTCTTATTTTTTTATTATTCCTTTTTTATAGTGTATCATCATACTCAGACATTTCATGGATATTCTTTGTTTAGAAACTAATCAATATTATTTTAGACTAATTTTAAACTCTCGTATTTATTTGCTTGTTAATTTGTATAATATTTCTTCTTAGTGAGGGCAGGTTTGGCTCAGTAGTAGAGCACTCGACTCATATTCTGGAAGACCCAAGTTCAAAGCTCGGGCTCAACTTTAAAATTTTATCTTCTAGTGTCGTCGTAGTCGGGCCCCAGACCGTCGCTAGGCTCACCCAGTCTTTAATGGCATAGGGAAATATCAAGCGGCCAGACGGTAGTACTGACTCTACTATCTCCTTAGTGTGCATTATGTTCAAGAATGAAATACCTCTACAGTATTTGCCCCTATGTGCCCTTGTGGCCTGTTATGGGGCTGTTTTTTATTTCTTAGTAAAACACAAGCAAAACTATTTTTAATTATTCTGAGAAGTAACTATTAAAAAACATTTTAAAAATGTTTTGTGATATTAATCATTTAAATCACTTCTATATATAGTTTTATTTATTTAAAAAAAGGATTACTTACAATAACTCTCTGCGCTGAACAAACATAATTTTCCTTTACTGTTAGTGTCATCCTTCAAATTAATTTTTAAGGCTATCCCTCAAAAAGTTCCATTTAAAGAAGTTTAATTTTAACGCATGGGGCTCATAATCTTTTATTTTACAGATATCATGCTATATCAATGTTTTTCTATCATTTACAAGATATGATTGTTGGTTTCATTACAAGAAAATAAATATTACAGTTTTATATCAAACCCAATTAATTTATTAGGTCTTTGTTTTAGTACTTTTATAATACTATTTATGAAGTATTTTTAAAGATTTTGTTTGTTAACTTTTCTCCCAACCCATGTTACTAAAACAAAGTATATATATATATATATATATATATATATATATATATATATATATATATATATGTATATAATAAAATTAGTTGAATATGAAAAAATATGTTGTATATTTTAGTGAAAAATGTGATAGATATTTCAAAGATAATATACTATGTAATCTAATTTGAAAAATATCTATTCCAGATCTTTTACTTCCTGAATAATTGAAAACAGAGATTTTTACTTCAAATTTTATTAATTTAGAATTTGGTTTCCTTTTGTGTTCTCTGAGCTGTTTTGTAGCGCCTGATTCCCAAGAAAACATTTACTTAAACTGAGGGGGGGGGGGGGAAATCATGCCTAATACTTGTTTTCCTTAGGAATACTAATTAGCTTTTTAATTAGTTATGTCCCAAATATTTATAAAAATAGCTTATGCTAAGATGTTACCATTCAGGGGCATGTATAGGAGGAGGGGGGTGGTCTGGGATTACCGGGGGATTTGGGGGTATGGAATACTAATAATAACAACCTAGAACATGGAATAGTTATCCAACTAAAACGATATAGCACCAAAAAATAAAAATATTTTTCTGAACTGAGTGATCTTATTTAATTTACATATATTATAGTCTTCTGGTATTGACCGTGTCACAAACTTCTTTGCCGACGTTTCGCTAGTCATACTGCCAGCTTCCTCTGCTGGCAGTATGACTAGCAAAACGTCGGCAAAGAAGTTTGTGACACGGTCAATACCAGAAGACTATAATATTTGTAATGACTCGGACCGTGGAAGCCTACGAGTTATTTAATTTATTTTTGAGGTTTTTATGATACATTTTTACCGATTAAATCAAAATTTCAAGAAGGGAGGGGACAGCCCCTCCTCATATACCCTAATGTTACCGTTTATGCAATGCCAAAGAAGATTGTTTCTGTTCACATTTTGTATCCTCTGGTGTCTCTTCAAAGTCACTCAAACAATTCTTAAAAGCTAACAGGATTATTCATGGAAGTTTGTTTGAAGTTATTTCTATTATCTTATACGCCTGTAGAATCAAGGATGTGCCTGTAGGTTTAAATATTCAGGACTTACAAAGAGTCAAGTAAGTTTGAGGCAGGGGTAGGAGTTAAAATTCTAATTAATCTCCTGGAATGTGGTGATGATTGGAAACAAGATTTTACTATTTAACAGTAATTATGATAGCAATAACCTTGTGAAAACAATGTAATCCTAATAAAATGATTGAAATCAATAATTATTTGGTGGGGGAACAGTACAAAAACAATTTAAAATGGGGCAATAACTTGGTTTTGAGACTAATAATAAATATAAAATAAGTAAGTTTGGGTGAACTTGGTGTAATTAATTTGTATGGTTTATCTTTTCTTGTAAAAAATGGAGGTCAGTGTTATGGTCAGGCAGATATTGTTCATTAAAGCTTTTTTTGTCCATTGGGAAACTTAAAATTGTGTATTTTTTTCTACAGCTATCCCTATTAATTGAGGGAGAAACTTACAAAATTATATATATATGCCCAACAAGAGTCAGGCAAAACTGTTGAGTGATTAATAACTTTTTGCTAAAAGAGTTTTTCGTTATAGAATATGGAATGAATAAAACATACTTTTTAAGAATAAGTTCAAAAACTGATTGACACTGAAAAGAGTTATAAACTAAACATTCGTATACTCATAAATATTTTAATCTCATGCCAAAATAATTTTTGCATGTATTTATCCATTTAATTAATGAATTTATGTAAAGAAGATGACATTTATCATCAGCTCTGAACCACGTACAAGTTAGTTTCATAGATTTTACTACTGCTACTAATGTTTGCAATGGATTTATTGAATGACTTGCCATGAAATTTTTAACTTTAGGTATATCACAAAAAAATTCTTCATCTGGTTAAAGAAAAGTTTAATAAAGTGTGATCTAGCTTTGTTGTTATAATTTACGTCATCTATAAGAAATGCAATAAATATAATTAATAATAAAATTTATTCTAGGTTAATACTTAATAACTTAGGATTTCTGATTTGTACGAACATGTAATAAAAAAAGTAACGACAAAAGACTGACTTTACTTGCATATAAATTATATCTTTGTAATAAAAATGAAAAAAATATTAATTGATATGAATTATTTTTTTTTTTAAATTGCATTTTCATAGCTTAACTGTAACACATGTTAAACATTTGCTTGTAACTTCTTATACAAAGATATGTTTTCATGTAATAAATATAATGTATTATTACTCACTTTTATATATGAGCATGTGATGAAGAGTTTTTTTTATTTCCTATTGTTTTGTGATTCAAATTTTGTCCTACTTTTTCATTGTATTGAAACAATTTTAAATTGATTTTTAGTTTCATTCCATTGAACTTAAAAAACTCTGAAAGAAATGTAATTGATTTAAAAACAAAAATATGTTTCCTTGTCATAGTGCTTTGAGTAATAAAGGATGTTGGAAATTTCCGTTATTTTGTATTTTTTTCGCAGAATTCCCATTTCCTATACATTTATAGCCACTGAAATTCCATAAAACTGAATTTTCGTTAACTTTAACGAATATTTTCTTGTTTTTTTTCTCATTAGTTAGTATATGCAGTGCGAGAGTTTATCTAAATTGATTTGGTGTACACCCAGGAATCAAGACCTCCAGTTAATGAGAAAAAGAGCTGTTACAATTATATTTCTTCATAATTGAGTCAAGTATGCATTAAACCGATTTAGGCCTTTTACGTACCATGGGCGTATATTGAAAATAATTTCGGGAGGGGCTGGGAAAATTTCGGGGGGGGGGGGGGGCTGAGACCATTTCCGGGGTATGGAATACTAAATATTTAGAGCTTGGAATAGTCTTAGGCAATAAAACGCTATTACACGTAAAATAAAATATTTTTTATGAACTAAGTGATCTTATTTAATTTATTTTTAAGGTTTAAGGCTGCAGCCCCCCCCCCCAAATATACGCCCATGTTACGTACTCTCACATAGGCAACTAGGGCCAGAAGATCAAGAAGTGTGACAGTATTCCGAGTACATTCCAGCAGAATGAACCTAGAAGAATTGGCAATTGTGCTACTAATTATAGAGAGAAATAAAAGGAAAAGAAAATCAACAGAGTGTTGGGTACATCATTTGTAGGGACCGGATTCTTAGGTTTTCACCTATTTTTTTCCTTTCTGCTAAACATGATATTGATCGGGTTTTTATATGATTCGCATCTTGTAGTATCATTCATGCAAATTTGGAAAACCCCAAAAAACCTATTCAGGATGATATACAGACCTAATCTTTGAAATAGAAAATGCAATTCAATTAACTCATTTCCTCGATAAAACTAATTTTCTAAAAAGCATCTTCCCGGGTCCCGACATTCTGGGAGATTAACACACTGGGGAGAAAATAAAAACAGTTGTTGACGCATTGGATATGAATGAAGCAGCTGCCATTTCTAATGCTTCGATGTTCCTGCAGACGAACGAGATTCTTGGTGTACTCGCATTACAAGGAGTACATTTCTCACATCTTCCAAATCTCATTGGAAAATTGGAATCGTCAACACTGGAGCTAAAAGATGCGACGAAATACTTCCCTACGACGTCTTGTGACGTAAACGGGCGCATATTTTATCTTTCTCCGCTTTTAAGACAGTTCTCTAAGACAACAGGAAGAATTTCACCGTGGAAAACCTGGGCACCTACATGGTAGTTTACTATAACAAGGGGTGATACGTATTTAAGTTTCATATTTTCCCTTTTTAATTTTTCCAAGATTTAATTATTTTGTTTTTAACATATTTAAGTACCTTTCTGTAGGCAGTGAAATTCTTCTGGATGTTCTTTAGAAGTTGGAACTCTATAGCAGAGGAACGTAAAAATATTCTTTAAATATTTGTTTTGTTTTATGTTTTTTTTTTCTTTATTAATGTATGTTTTATTAAATAATTTATGTTTTTTTCTTCTTTTTTTTTTAACATTTCTTTATTTCTATAGGTATATTATTTAAATTTCATTCACTTTGTTTTTTAAATAAATAAAACAAGAACTCATTTTTCCGTTTTATTTTTATTTGCTCATCTTTTTTCCCCCCCTTCTCAATATACTATTTTATAAAATAATGTTATTTGTTGTTTATGTTGATGTCACTATATATGGATATTAATTAATTTGTATATATATGCTTGTCTGTTCGCTCTCTAGCAAGCTCAAAAATGGTCCGATTTTGATGAAATTTGGTACAAAAATCTGTCGTCTCATTTGAAAGGTCAAGTTCGTTAACCAGCAGAATCCGCCCACTGGAAGATAGTGTTTGGGGAGAAATTCGCGCAAACAAAATCGTAACGCTTACGTTTTTGAGTTCATATGCTTGCAGGTACTTGTTTTATAGGTTTCTTAACATAGGAAAATGAATGAAACCATTTTCAAGGCGATATCTCTAACCGTTCCTGAGAAAAGTAGAATCAATGTTTTTGGAAGTCATTATTTCTTTGTGGGTATTTAGAATCGCGGGATTTAATTGAAATATTTTCTACATCTTGGAAATTAATCCCAACTAATATGTTTAATTGTTGGTTATATTTGGAGTTAAGGAAGTATGTGAAAAAAATTATTCTATTAATAGACATGAAAAGTTTTCGGATCTTCATACATTTTTCGTAAATATCTCGATAACGGTTGGGAAATCGTGGTAAGTGGAAAGTGACAATTCGAATGCTTGCTAAGTTCTCTACAAAAAAGGTTCTGAAGCAATATTCGATGGGGCAACGCCAATCAGAGATATAAGCGCTTAAAACTGAAAAAGTGTTGGTTTTGAAAGGTGTTTTCTCTTTGTTTATCTCACTTTTTAATTGTTTTTTTTTTGTTTTAAATTGCACTTATCAGTAAAATTAGTATTGTAGTAAAATAAGCTAAGAAATGGTGAAAGGTATAGGTAATAAGTCTGTAGTGGCTGTGGTAATCAAGATGGCTGTGGCTAATCGTTGCCTGTTTTGAATTCTCCTATCTATATAACCTTCCTCATAGCCTCCAACTGAAGTTATCGTTATTTCTTATTTTATAGAAAGATTTAACCCACGACAGAATGGAATTTTATTAGCCATTAAGCACATATTTACAGTTGATTATTACAGTAATTTCGAGAATTTCCTGATCATGAGCTTATCACTAAAGTTGCGTAGCTCATAATGAAATAAATAAATATTACAGTAAAACGAATTTGCTATTAAAACAAGCTACATTCTTAAAATGACAAAGAATTTTTGGTTGTTTAGAATAGAGCCTTCTCAGTAAAAGTCGAAGAGTAAGTACGTTTTCAGTACATAGGTGTTTCATCATGATGTATGCATAGTTTGTTTTGAATTCTATCTATATAACCTTCCTCATAGCCTCCAACTGAAGTTATTGTTATTTCTTATTTTATAGAATGATTTAACCCACAACAGAATGGAATTTTATTCGCTGTGAAGCAGATATTTACAGTTGATTATAACAGTAAAACGAATTTGCTAGTAAAACAAGAAACTTAAAATGACAACGAATTTTTGTTTGTTTAGAATAGAGCCTTCTCAGCAGTAGTCGAAGAGTAAGTACGTTTTCAGTACATTATTGTATTGGCTTATACAGATTAAGAATTATCCGCTTCTGTGTAAGTTGGGTACTGTCAGATTCCTGTGATTTGTGATGCCAATCTGTTCCATTTCTTCGAGATGTACGTAACCGCGCTAAGATGACGCAGTTCCTGCGAGTCTGACTTTTTAAACTATTTAATTAAATTAATGTTATTCACAAATTTAAAAGACCGAAAGTAGCAAGTGTGTCGCCACTGCACGAGTCGCCGTGGCGACTGGTGGCCAAGTGCGTAAGAGCCCTTAGGGATAGATAGGTATTTATTGAAAATTACAAGTTACATGCTTAAATTTCCTAAAAAAAAACAATTTTCTATTGGGACAAATCGGCGATTGTTGTGTTTTTCGTCTCTGTTTGCCTCAGTTTTAAATAAAAATTGTGTGTGTTTGTGTTTTTTTTTCATAGTATTTAATCGTAAAATGAGCATTTCAGTAAAATAAGGTGAGTAAATGAGAAACGTAATTTTAATATTATTCTCCTAATGCGAAGTGGAGGGATAAATTACTCAAGCGCAAAAACTAAGGCAAACAGAGACAAAAGTATCCAAAAGAAGGAAACCGACTCTCTCAAATTGTGGACGCCACTTTGCCCGAATGAAAATTGCATTTGAACCGTTTTTTTTAAAAGGTTATTCAATTAGCTTTCAAATAGATGCTTTTCATTTACTACGATATCCTTATCGGTTTCCAGATATATAAGAATATCTTCAAAAATCTCAATAATAGTCTAGTTTTTCCTCTTTTCTGGAAAGCGGTTTCTACTTCATATACCTGGAGCGGTTTCTAAATCTTGTACCTGGAAGCCTATTAACGCAAAAACATAAGCGCTACGATTTTGTTCCCTGGAATTTTGCCCAAAAATCATGTTCTGGTAGACGGATGCTGGTGATTAACTAATATTATGGTTAACATGTTCAAATCGTGCTCAACCTTCACTACTTTAAAATCTGCAAAGACTATTCATATTGTTGGGTCCTCGTTAATAAAATTAGGGAAATAACTTTTCCCCCTTGTCACAGCGGCCACTATCATGTTTAATTTTATATATATATATATATATATATATATATATATATATATATATATATATATATATATATACAGTAGAACCTCTCAAATCCGACCTTCCCATATCCGACTCCACCCGATATCCGACCTAGTGCTTGTTGCTGCAGGTTGGGACGAAATCAGTCAAACCACCCACCCTTCAGAAGGCTTGGAAAAAGATTTGACCATTATTGAAACAAGACGAAGCTGTGATGAACATGAACCGACATAGACAGAAGCAGAAGTTGAAACAGACACAACAGAAGAATTAAAAAATCTACAAGTCTATCATCATGATCTCCAGATGACAGATGTAGAAGAGTGACTTGTTGAAGCTGATGTTTCAGAAGTTACCAATGAAGATCTCAACGATGACTCAATCATTGCTGTTGTGCAGAACAAAGACGTGGACGAAGAAATCGACTCGGATGAAGACGAAATCACCAGTGATTATGTAGTGTCATTCTGCTGCTAAGGACGCCTTTGACGTAGCGATGAAATACATGGAGCAACATCCAAATGCAACCCCAATGGAGGTATTGTTGGCAAAAAAAGTGGAGGGACACTTTCGCAAAGTCAAGATTAAAAAAATTAAAACAAAAATCCATAACTGAATTCTTTAAATAATGTATGCTTAAATTTTTTTAATATTTTCAAAAGAGTAAATGCTTGAAATGTATATAGCAACAGTTTTAATAAAGTTGCATTACAATATGTACGATACATTATAGCTGGTTTTATAAATTTCGAAGGCATTTTTTTCCTCCTCCCGATATCCGACCTTTTGGCCGTTCCGACCATGGCCCGGTCCCGTCATGGTCGGATATGAGAGGTTCTTCTGTATATATATATATATATATATATATATATATATATATATATATATATACAGGGTCCTTAGTGGCGTAACAGTTTTTGATGCCCTCACCCGCCGCAAAACTGTCTTCAGGGCCTCCTCACAGCACTTAGATCCCTCTCTTCGTCCACATTACCAAACTCGTTAGCCACTTTTCTGAATCCTTTTAATCATTTAATTTTGCACATACGAGACATTATATTGAGCTATTATTTCGACCAATACAATGGTTTGGTACCGAATACTACAGTTAGTGCCACCAAATATCTGGAATTGTCAGAGGAACACATAATATTATCCCAGCAAGCAGTTCTACTCGACACAGCTAGAATAGTAAGAAAATATGGAAAACTATTATATTTAGGGGTCTCCCGTGATCTAGTGGCTTGCGCGCTAGATTCATAAGCGGGAGATGGCGGATTCGATCCCCACCGGTGGCAGAAATTTTCTCATCTCAGGGCTCGCTGAGTAAATTCCTGGCTGCACCCTGGATGTCGGTGCTAATGGCCAAGAATTGTCGATGTGCCGTAAAAAAAACAACAAAAAAAAAAAAACTATTAGTTTTAAAAGTTGCACCATTTAAATTTACACGCAATACGAAGTTTTGGCGTTAATGATCTCAGATGCCTTAAAAATAAAAATTACTAAACTTCTTTTTTTTTATAATATTACGTGTCACACTCGTTTTTGAAGTTGCATAAAAAAGTACAAGATAGTCCTGAAAGCAAACCGTATTTTTACAGATTTTGACAATATATTTTACGAAATCTACAATTTCCAGTCCATTTATTTTCCATGATACATCCTTTAACCACCAACACCATTCAACACCTAACTTCGTCTGATTGTCCCAAAATATGTACAGCTTGGAAAGTAGTCTGTTTTCACCCCTATCTCACTCTTTTCAACAATTTCTTCTAAAATATGATGTACATAACTTTTATGGCAGGTTGGAAATTCTCCAAGTATGGATTGTAGGCCAACTAAATTGCTCCTCTGTTCCGATAAGCTGTGATAATCTATTTTTGTACATTTTTATCAGGAAAGCCATCTTAAAAACTGGTTGAGTTATAGTTGAGTCCTTAAATTGTTTCTCCATGAAATTAACCAATTTCTCGAAAACTAAACCCTCACAATTCCAACGGTAAAGCTATTACCCTGTGGTCGTTTAACTTGTGACACATTACTTGTTGACTTGTTAAGGTCTGCTAGATATTTTGCGTGGTACTTAGCTTCCATTGAAATCATGGCACCGCTGCTTAATTTTACAATCAGAGTACTGTTTTCCGATTCTACAATGCACTTTTTAACCTTAGGGTCTACATTAAAAACCATTACGTGCATTGAACACAGTATAATACAAGACTGACAATTAATACAGACTGACAACAGCTTGAAAACAACAATAAATATATATAAAATTGCTTTTACTTTAATTGAGTACATTTTTAAAACATCAAATTTACCAACACAACTTTTTTTAAAATTCAAACAAATTGTGTTAAAAATATAAATAAAATTGATGTTACATCTATAATTATACTTTAATTGTTATGTAATAATTTCTTAAGAACTAATCTCCACTTAGCACGATTTCCCAACCGTTTTTGAGATGTTATAGAAAATATACGAAAATACCAAAACTTTTTATATCTGTTAATAAAATATTTTATTTCTAGTACTCCCTTAGCTCCAAACGGAACCAAAATTTATCTATCATAGATCAGATAAATATCAAACGTCTGGAAAAAGTTCAAACTGAATTAATCGTTTCTGAATACCCAAACTGAAAATTAGTTTGGAAAAGTAGGTGTCTCAATGTTTCTGGAAAACGGTTACAGTTTTTTTTTTTTATTATGTTTATTTAACCCTTAATTAGTGGCGTCGGGTCATATTGACCCGAATGTATTTCGACCTTTGCCCTTTGAAATCTTTGTATTTCAATAAATATTATTGTTTATTATTTTTTATTTAAATTACTTTACCCCAAAATAAAATCAATTTAAAGTTACTTTCACTGGGGCCGCGACACCATTAGTTATGGAAGAAAAAGCACGCCACTAATTAAGGGTTAAAATCTGTACAATTCATATAGTACAATAACACTGTTCTGCAAAAAAAAAACTTTTCCCCCCTCCCTTGAACAATTTTGCCTGTTTCTCATGTTTTCAGGTGTGCTGAGTCCGAATCTGAACTCAGAAAAATTCTATCACCCTCTGATTTTGAGAGAAAAGAGGAGAAACTTGGAAAAAATGAAAAATTGTATTTGAAAATTATTGTCTTTATTATAACAGATTTTTTTTTCTTTTTCAACGGTAAAATATAATTAATTGAATCCTGCATGCTATCAGGTATAATACTAGATATGACACAACTCAAAAAATATACACACATCGTCAATGAGTATTTTTTTTTCTTTTGTACTCTTCCTCCTCTGTCTCCCGCTGCAGTGTCCAGCAGTAATCCGCCAGCATCTTCTCATTCCATTTGCCAGTATATCTTTTTTCCATTCTGGATATGTCTTGGTGGAATCGTTCTCCATGTTCGTCCGAAACTGCACCCAAATTTGGGGCGAAAAAGTCTAGGTGACTATGCAGGAAATGTATTTTTAAGGACATATTGCATCCCAATGTTTTATATGAAGTAAGCAGTTCTTGGACTATTTTTCGGTAGTCTCTAGATTTTTCGTTTCCCAAAAACTTAGCACATACCTCTCGAAAAGTAATCCAAGCCTTTTTCTCAGTAGTTTTTAACTTTGCTTCAAAAGTGAGGTCCTTGAGTAGATGTCGAATTTGGGGTCCTACACTTTTAGCCATATTTCTTCAACCACTTGTAATATTCCCATCAAATTTTGTTTCGTTCAAATCTACTTCATTGCGCTCAAAATCATCGGGCTTTTGAATTTTTTTCACTACGTTTTGATGCCAAAAAAAATTCGTCAAATTTACAAAAAACTCACATTTTTGGATAAAAAACTAGAATTTCTCAAGAAACTGTGCGTGATAGATAGAATCTGACTTCAAATTCGTGTTCAGCACATTTGAAAACAGTAAGAAGGCATGTTTTGGTTTGAAGGAGGATTTTCGTGCAGAACAGTGTAATTAATTGTGCTCGTCTTATTTACATCTCAGTGAGTAGTATATGGAAGGAGCCAATCATTACTGGCACTTCCTAATATATGCTAACATTCATATGTTCACAGTTTTTAACCGCTGCTAGGGTAGCTGGTCGCGGGGCCAAAGTCTCTTAAGCCTCCGGGGAAGGTCTTTAGGATGGGTCTGAGTGGATAGGGATTGACCTCTAGGATTTGGATTTGATGACAATTTGGAATGGAACGTTAGGAAACGGGATTTTGCGAGGTCTTTTACGAAGGGGTTATTTAGATCGTTGTGTAGGGTTTTGTTGGAGACATAAAAGGGAGCATTGACTATTCTACGAAGGACTTTGGATTGGAATGCTTGTATTCGTTGTATGTTTGAGTGTTTTGCTGTTCCCCATAATTCAAGTCCGTAAGTCCAGATAGGTCTGATTATAGTTTTCTATATAGTAAGTTTGTTGTATGTCGTAAGCTTTGAAGTAGGTCCAAGTAGTCGACGTAAGAGTCCAAATCTCCTGTTCAGCTCTTGTCTTTTTAGTCGTGTGTGTGGGTTCCATGTGAGTCTGCTGCCTAGTAGAAGTCCCAGGTAACGTACCTCATTAGATGTAGGAAGTTGACTGTTGCAGATGAAGAAAGGAGGGCAAGTGCTCTTATTAAGAGTGAATGTTACGTGACAGCATTTTTCGGGGTTCACTGTAATTTTCCACAAGTTGCACCATTTCTCGACAGACTCAAGGTGCTCCTGTAATTGCCGGGAAGCTGTAGAGGGATCGGGAGAAGAGGAAAATATGGCTGTATCATCGGCGTAGGTTGTTATATGTGTAGACGGGTAAATAGGGATGACTGCCGTGTACAGGGGGTAAAGGACAGGACCTAGGATGCTGCCTTGTGGGACGCCTGAGGATATGGGTTGAGGAGGACAAGGTAGTACGAGACCTTGCTTGAAAGGAACGATTCGAGAGGTAGGGTTGAAGGATGAGGTAAAATACACTTTACTTTGCATAACAACCCCGGGTGCCAAACCCGATCGAACGCTTGGGCGACGTCGAGGAAGGCACTCGTGCAGTAGTTTTTACATTCAAGCGCGTAGGATATTGTGTCAACAACGCTGAAACATTGTTGAATAGTGGAGTGCAGGGGGCGGAAACCAAACTGGTGGTCAGGAATAGAGTTGACGATTGTAAGGATTTTCTTTAGAAAAGGTTTTTCAAAAATTTTGGACATGGTTGGGAGTAAGCTGATAGGACGGTAGAAGGATGGATATTTTGGGGCTTTATGGGGTTTGGGGATAAGAAATATTATGGAGTGTTTCCAAGGATTGGGAAAGTGAGTAGTTCTTAGGATTGAATTAAAGATGTAGTCAAGGAAAATTATGGCTTTCTGGGGTAGGTTTTTTAGGATGAGAGCTGTGATAAGGTCATACCCAGGGGATTTTCTGGGGAGGTGTTTAATGATATATTTTACGTCTGCTGGATTGAATGCTTTCGGTGGAGGGGAAGAGGGTGGTAAAGGGGTTACAGATATTGCTTTAAAAATGGGTCCATTCGTTTTTTTTTACGTTAAGAAACCTGTGAAACGAGTACCTGCGACTCGAAAACGTAAGCGTTACGATTTTTTTTTCGCACGAATTTCGCCCCAAAAAGCATCTTCCGGAGGACGGATTCTGCTGGTTTGCGAACTCTCAAATTAGACGAAATATTTTTGTACCAAATTTCATCAAAATCGGACCATTTTTGAGCCATCTAGAGAGCAAAGAGACAAATATATGTATATATATATACATATACATGAGCGGCCATAAGAGCTCTATCCACGAATAGGATCAGGTCAAAGGTGGTACAGCAATGCAAAGACAGCTTAAACTTACTTGGACGACGTAACAAGGTCAGACTGGAGTGGGTCCCAGGCCACTCTGGTATCCAGGGTAATGAAAGAGCTGACGAGTTGGCCAATATTGGTGCAGCGACAATCCCCCTATCACCAGAACCTCAATGTGGGATCGCACCAGCTGTGGCCAGATTAAGTATTAGAAGGTGGGCGGAAGCTGAGCACAGGAGGAAGTGATGCAGCAGCTCCACCCAGAGACAGGCGAAGCTGTTCCTTTCCTTTGTGGGCAAGAAGAGGACTGAGACTCTCCTTAATCTGTGCAGGTCCAAGGTAAGACTAGTTACAGCTCTTCTTACAGGTCACTGTAGAATGCACCGGCACCTCTACTCCATGGGGCTGACCAGGACCTCATGGTGCAGACTATGCTTTGAAGACGACGAGACGCCGTATCACATCATATGCAGATGTCCAGCTCTTGTAGCAAAGAGACACCTGTATTTTGGTGCAGACTTCATAGATGACCCTAGAAGGCTACCTGAACTGAACCTTCGAACTTTGCTAAGGTTCATCTCGGATACGGCGCTGTTGGTATAACAGGCTGGCTTGTCGGGTGGCACAATAGGCCTTGTTGGCCTCGGTGCAGCTCCCTCTACGTGGGCACCCGTTGTTAATAATAATAATAATCATAAGCAGGTTTCCTCTCTATGGAGGAAGGAACCGCGCTAAAAGGAATATAAATTAGATAGCCGTTGCAGTGATAATCAAGCCGAAAAATTTGCTTTGTTCAAAGAATAGCAATTTCCAGGAATTATACTACATGTTTTCACTGATAGCACCACATTAATAATACATGGGCCAAAAAACTACAATATTTGCAATAAATGAATTGAAAAAATTAAGAGAATCCTAATAATTTGACCAGACGTATTAATTTCAGTATAGATTGGATATAGAGTCAGGAAAGTTCAAGGTCGATGAATTAGCTGAACATGCCCCTGAGTTATCAGCTATATGGCACTTTACCGATAAGGTACGAGAAATTATCTTTAAGTTGGATTAAGTCTACAATTAAAATAAATAATATTGCAATATGAAACAATCGGTGGGGCGTATATATAAAATTCCCAAGTGTACACGAAATAATTTACAAGAATCATGGTGTAATAGCTCGACTGATTTAGAAAAAGTCCGACTCGCTGGAACTGCGTCATCTTAGTGGTTACGTTCTTATCCCTAGTTTCATTTGGAAAGCTTAGATCTAGGCGCACGGTAGTGCGCCAGGCCAAGTTCCGGCCTAAGCATACTGTGTGTATATTACAGGCGGTCTTAGAGCCGATTTTTACCCTCTCATAACTTTCAACTAGGTAAAGATAAAGTTATGAAATTTTACACAGGTATTATACTACTAGATGTGAGTAAAACTGGAAGTTTTCATAATTCTACATTGCATAGTTTCTGAGATATAAGCGACCGAAAATCGGGATTTATAGGACTCACTCACTCATTCACTCACTCACTCACTGACTCATCAAAATTATTAGGCACTTCCCATGATGCTAGAGACTTGAAATTTTGCATGAAGATAGATATGAAGACGTTATTAAAGGAAAAAATCGAAAAATCGCGAAAATCGCGTGTTTGACTCCCCTTCCGGGGCGGGGGCGTTCCAGTTTTGTACTTCCTTCGGAAACCCATCATTCCGTCCGAAACCCATGATGTGGGGTATCAAATGAATAGTCTCGGTATGAAGAACCTATATTTGATGTTTTAAGAAACAATTAGATGCATATAGGCTCGGTAAAAATCGTATACCAGCTGTCTGTCTGTATGTTGGTTCCTCTTACAAATCCGTACCATTTGACCGATCTTTACCAAACTTGGGACACAGATGGGTCTTAATACGGGGAGAATCATAGGCTAGGTTAAATTGTCTATCAGCTGTCTGTCTGTCTGTTTGTTCCTTATACAAATACACACCGTTTGACCGATTTTGACAAAATTTGACACACATGTCGGTCTTTATCCGGGTAGTGTCATAGGCTAGTCAAAATCGTCTATCAGCTGTCTGTCTGCATGTTTGTTCCTTACACAAATTCACACGATTTGACCGATTTTGACCAAACTTGGCACACAGGTAGGCCTTGGTCCGGGTAATGCACTAGGCTAGGTAAAAAAGGTCTTTCAGCTGTCTGTCTGTATGTTTGTTCCTTATACAGATTCACACCGTTTGGTCTATTTTGACCAAACTTGGCACGCAGGTAGGTCTTGATACGGGAGTGTCATATTACCTATGACGTTTTCTACTTTTTGTTCCATCGAAATGCCATCATTCCTTCTGAAACCCATCATGTGGGGTATCAAATGAGTCGTCTTGGTAAGGAGAACCTATATTTGATGTTTTAAAATACATTTTTTCGCATCTTAACAAAAACAGTTGTGAATTCTTTCTTAAATGTAGTAAATAAAGTCGTAGGGGTTCACTGCATAATATACTTCAAAGCAGATACTAAGTTTTTCAAAGTCGAGCCATCTAAATTCCAAAGTTTAGGATCACAAACCCAAAATGTATCGTCTTTGTTCTTATCTTTTTCTTGAAGGCCTTCTACACTTTCTCTATTGTGATCTTTATCCTTGGGATAAAGTTCCTGTGTTTTACAGTGTAATAGTTTAGTTAAGAGAGGAATCAATTTGTCCTCTAGGGTAATGTCATCTGGAAGAGCTCCTAACTTTTCTAGTCTAGTGATTAGATGTATGTAGGTTAATTATTGGTATCAAATATCAAGCAGTAAGGAGAACCTTATGCAGAATCCAAAGACCCTGGTTTTATATGAAGTACAAAAGCCAGTAGGTATGCAGCAACTAAATTCTATTTAATACTTAGAAAAAAGTAATGAGATCCCCAAAAAAACATAAATGTGAAATAGACGCCAAGTTCCTGCCCCCACAATGAAACACACCCTTCCTCAAAAATATCCCCTCCTAAAACCCCCCAAAAACGCCTTACCATTCTACACTCGAAAAAAGTAGTATGAGTTGGTGCATTAAGTCAACCAAAAATAGTTGCCAATACAAGAGATGATACAAGAAAGAAATGTCCAAGTTCATTACTTGGAAGACCTCATAGTTACTTACTAAGAACAGTGAAGACACTTAAACTGACCTTTAAAAACAACAATAAAAATACTCATATCCAGTTACTAAAATATCACTTTCCTCAACCAGGTATGTTCTTAAACTTGGCAATGTTTAGTTTTTCTCTTAAGATAATTTCGGCACAAAAAAAACATTGCCAAGTTTAAGAATATACCTGGTTGAGGAAAGTGATATTTTAATAACTGGATATAAGTATATTTATTGTTGTTTTTAAAGGTCAGTTGAAGTGTCTTTACTGTTCTTAGTAAGTAACTGTGAGGTCTTCCAAGTAATGAACTTGGACATTTGTTTCTTGTATCATCTCTTGTATTGGCAAATATTTTTGGTTGAATTAATACAACAAATCATACTACTTTTTTGGAGAATGGTAAGGCGTTTTGGGGGGGTTTTAGGAGGGGATATTTTTGAGGAAGGGAGTGTTTCTTTGTGGGGGCAGGAACTTGGCCTCTATTTCACATTTATGTTTTTTTGGGGATCTCATTACTTTTTTTTAAGTATTAAATAGAATTTAGTTGCCGCATACCTACTGGTTTTTGTACTTCAAATAAAACCATGGTCTTTGGATTCTGCATAAGGTTCTCCTTACTGCTTGATATTTGATACCAATTATCAACCAACATACATCTAATCACTAGACTAGAAAAGGTAGAAGCTCTTCCAGATGACATTACTCTAGAGAACAAATTGATTGCTCTCTTAACTAAACTATCACACTGTAAAACACAGGAACCTTATCCCGAGGATAAAGATCACAATAGGGAAAGTGCAGAAGGCCTTCAAGAAAAATATAAGAACAAAGACGATACATTTTGGGTTTGTGATCCTAAACTTTGTAATTTAGATGGCTCAACTTTGAAAAAATTAGTATCTGCTTTGAAGTATATTATGCAGTGAACCCCTACGACTTTATTTACCACATTTAAGAAAGAAGTCACAACAGTTGTTGCTAAGATGCATCGAAATGTTTCTTAAAACATCAAATATAGGTTCTCCTTACCAAGACGATTCATTTGCTACCCCACATGATGGGTTTCAGAAGGAATGATGGCATTTCGATGGAACAAAAAGTAGAAAACGTCATAGGTAATATGACACTCCCGTATCAAGACCTACCTGCGTGCCAAGTTTGGTCAAAATAGGCCAAACGGTGTGAATTTGTATAAGGAACAAACATACAGACAGACAGCTGAAAGACCTTTTTTACCTAGCCTAGTGCATTCCCCGGACCAAGGCCTACCTTTGTGCCAAGTTTGGTCAAAATCGGTCAAATGGTGTGAATTTGTGTAAGGATTAACATGCAGACAGACAGCTGATAGACGATTTTGACTAGCCTATGACACTACCCGGATAAAGACCGACATGTGTGTCAAATTTTGTCAAAATCGGTCAAACGGTGTGTATTTGTATAAGGAACAAACAGACAGACAGACAGCCGAAATTATCTTTAGAGAAAAACTAAACATTGCCAAGTTTAAGAATATACCTGGTTGAGGAAAGTGATATTTTAGTAACTGGATATAAGTATTTTTATTGTTGTTTTTAAAGGTCAGTTGAAGTGTCTTCACTGTTCTTAGTAAATAACTATGAAGTCTTCCAAGTAATGAACTTGGACATTTCTTTCTTGTATCATCTCTTGTATTGGCAACTATTTTTGGTTAACTTAATACACCAACTCATACTACTTTTTTCGAGTGTAGAATGGTAAGGAGTTTTTGGGGGGTTTTAGGAGGGGATATTTTTGAGGAAGGGTGTGTTTCATTGTGGGGGCAGGAACTTGGCCTCTATTTCACATTTATGTTTTTTGGGGGATTAGATTAAATTCCTGTTAATAACAGGCAAGGTTATTACGCCCTTCTAGGTAAATTATTATATTTATAACATTAGTTTTAGTTTTATTTTTATATGCTGTGAGCTGTTATGTGTTTTATGTGTGCTAATGTGTGCTGTGTGTAATATACTCTTTGTTTTTGTTTTTATATGTACTTAGACTATTCATTTTTTTCCCATTTAAGACTCCTCTACTTTTATTTATTTTATTTTATTTTTTATATATATAACTTTATTTTTTTGTATTCATTGTTTTTTTTCTCTTTTATATAAATATTTTTTTTTATAATCTGTTTTAAATGCGTATTTCTTTAAATAAATTCAGAATTGCATCGATTCCTTCAGCTGAATCCTGTAGTGCCACTGATGCAATGCGGGAAATCTCATATTTTTCAAAAATTTCGTTGAGTGAGTGGCATTCCTCTAGAATATGTTGGACGGATAGAGGAACTTGGCAGGTCTCACATATTCTTGGAGCTTCTTTTGTTATTGAGTGAGTGGCATTCCTCTAGAATATGTTGGACGTATAGAGGAACTTGGCAGGTCTCACACATTCTTGGAGCTTCTTTTGTTATTGAGTGAGTGGCATTCCTCTAGAATATGTTGGACGGATAGAGGAACTTGGACGGTCTCACACATTCTTGGAGCTTCTTTTGTTATTTTGTGTACGTGGGTCAGGTTAGTATGTCCTATTCTAGCCCTTGTTATTACAACCTCTTCCCTTCGGTTGCCCCTAAATGCGCTGCTCCATTGCCTTTTGATTGGCTTTATTTTTCTATGTTTATTTTTTAATGGCACCTCATTCCACATAGATTCCCAGTTGTTGCGAATTCTTCGTTTCAACCATGAACTAACATCATACGTCTCGTAAATTTGTTGTGCTGGTCTTTCCATAACCGCCGCACACTGGGCAAAATGACTGTTTTACGGCGACAAAAGTCGAAAATGTGATGTCGTCGTAGAAAGTCAATTTACGTGTCAAAACGTGCTCAAGTCTTCTATTCATTAAAAACCGAACAATTTTTTTTTCTATTTTAACCCAAACCTGTTTAAAACAATAAGGTATGCAACCATTGCTAGTCTCTTCCGCTTCCTCGGTTTAGTCTTGTTCCAACTATGGTCCTTTTAAGTTGTGTTTTAAAAATTGTGTGCAAGTTTAAAAAATTCTTTTCACAATGGATTTATTACCTAGTGGTATGTTCTTTATAAATATATAATATATATCTAATAACAGAAAGGCATATCGAAGAAAAAAAATATTAATGAAATTATTACTAGATTGTTCATATTTTGTTGATTACTCACGTTTGAGTAAGGTTTTAAAAAAAGTTCCACAAAGTTCCACTTCCAAATATTTTTTTTCGATAAGCCTTAAGCTTCTACTTTACTGTCTTGAGACTTTCAGCTCCCCCTTCTTCCCCCTTTTAATGCAAATTTAAATTTAGTTTAGACAGTCAGATAGAAGCTGAAGAATCCGCGGCGCACTGTGGGCGAAAATCACATTTTAGGTGGACAAAATTAAAAAAAAAATTTACAAATCACTTACTAAATACTGTCTAGTATTAGTAGGATTAAGGTAAAATGTAAATATTTACTTTCTTGGATCATGAACGGGCGGAAGGGAACATTAATCGGACTCTAAGAAAGGGAACATTTTTCCAGTGTTTATTGCAGTTTTGTTCTTGTAATTACTTTTCTATTTCATGAACAGAAACTATACAGGATTATTTAAATTTCATGTTACCGATGTATATGTAATTAGCCAATGTAAGTGTAGTTTAACACATGATCCACTTCAAGAACTGTCATTAGAAAATGAGGCAGACGATACTGACCCGTCAAAAGAAAATGCTGAAGGATGTAGCAGTATTGAATCAGACGATGATTGATGGATAATTCGTTTTTAGTGCATAATGTAATTGTATATATTTGTTATTATTAAAAAAAAAACAAAAAAAAACAAAAACAAGTCAGTACAATTACTTATTTCTTCAAGTTGTTAGTCTATTTTGGTTATTTATTTTCGAATTATAGCCTATGTATTATTTTTTTATGAATATATGTATTATGTTTATGTAAATAATAGATGTAAAAAGGTACTACTTAAATGTTCCATAGATTTACAAAATGTTTTCCCAATTTTTATCTATTATGTCAAAGAATTTGTGTGTCTAAAACATTTGTTTGTTGGATATACTAAAAACTATGGGTCAAGGATTTTTTTAAATATTTTTCCCTACCTCAGTGACCTCAAAAATATTGGAAAACGCAAAGAATAATTTTGTCGCCCAAAAAGTGGATTTCTGCCCAGTGTGCACCGCCTGGAATGCCGCTGTGTGATGGAACCTAAAGGAAGTTAAGCGATTTTTTTAGCTCGGATAGTTTGTTCAGGTTATTGTAAATTTTGTTTATTATCATGATTGACTTTTTCGGATTTTGAATTCTTCTTGAAAGGCAGACAAGGAATCCGAGTATATTACTGTATGTGTTCTGTTAGTGTAAATTGCAAGATGTAATGATGCACTTATGACCTGAAGTTCGGCAGTGAAAATGGATGTATATGAAGGTAATTTGTATTTTTTAGTTATATTGTTCGTGAAAACTGCGTATCCGACGTTGTCATTTTTCTTGGAACCGTCGGTATAAATTACTTCCCAATTCAAATATTTCCTCGGAATGTTGATCATGTTATAATTTTGATGTGTCCTTAATGTCTTTAAACTTAGATCAATAGTTCAATTATAAGGCCTAAGGAAAGCTTAGAATAGAAATCAACCTCTGTTTTTTTTTCTTTTTTATTTTTTTTTATATCTCGTGAAAATGTTCAGCATACACTTGAACGTCTCGAATAAAAGCGATAATAAGGTGTCAGGGAAAACGACAGTAGCCAACTTACACAGAAGTGGAAATTACACAACCGGCTCTAATTCTAAAGCAAAGCTCTATAAACCAATACAAATACAAATAAGCTTCTCATTAACATGCCACGTTTTACTAAAAGAAATAAAATCAAAATAACAGCAACCAATTTAAAAATAAGGTAAACAATGTAAAAAACGTTTCGTGACAAAAAAACAATAACTCTGGCCACCATCGTGTTAACACACACGCAAACACACACACACACAAACACACACGCACACACACACACACACACACACACATATATATATATATATATATATATATATATATATATATATATATATATTATTTTTGAGGTTTCTTCGCTGGGGAGAATTATTCGTGTTCTTCATGCGGCATTCTCCAGCGGTCTGTTTTTTTGTATATATATATATATATATATATATATATATATATATATATATATATATATATATATACACACACACAGGGTGATTCAGGTCTAAGTAGCCAAACTTCAGGAGGTTATTCTAAACATTATTTCCAACAAAAAAGTTTATTTAAAGTATGGTCCGATTCCGAATGGAAAAGGAGCTATTTCCAATTTGCTGATTTTTTAAGGTTAACATATTTTTTATTGTATAAGACAGGATTGCTCAAAAACTGTTCTAGATAATTACATTCTAATTATGCCACCCTAAAATAGACACAATTTTCTTTAAGAAAAATGTATTTTAATTCACTAAACCCATTGATAAAAGACACTTTGTGGACGTCCAATAACGCACTTCTGTTTTTCTCGATGAATCACTGGTGAGAAGAAATTATAAATTATTCATTATTTATTGGCAAAACTGTGGGGACCCAATTTCCAGTCCGGAAGCAATAAGAAGTAACCAAAAAAAGATTGAAAAGTTTTTCATTTGAGAGATATGTCACATTTAGTCGCAACGACACAAATAGTCGTTTTGCCCAGAGTGTGCGGCGGCAGGAATTTTCTCATCTCAGGGCTTGCAGAGAAAATTCCTGGCTGCACCCTGGATGTCGGCGCTAATGGCCAAGAATTGTCGATGTGCCGTAAAAAAAACAACAACAAAAAAAAAAACTATTAGTTTTAAAAGTTGCACCATTTAAATTTACACGCAATACGAAGTTTTGGCATTAATGATCTCAGATGTTGACATGCCTTAAAAATAAAAATTACTAAACTTATTTTTTGTAATAATATTACGTGTCACACTCGTTTTTGAAGTTGCATATAAAATTGCAGGATAGTCCTTTTCGACAGCAAACCGTATTTTTACAGATTTTGACAATATATTTTAAGAAATCTACAATTTCCAGTCCATTTATTTTCCATGATACATCCTTTAACCACCAACACCATTCAACACCTAACTTCGTCTGATTGTCCCAAAATATGTACAGCTTGGAAAGTAGTCCGTTTTCACCCCTATCTCACTCTTTTCAACAATTTCTTCTAAAATATGATGTACATAACTTTTATGGCAGGTTGGAAATTCTCCAAGTATGGATTGTAGGCCAACTAAATTGCTCCTCTGTTCCGATAAGCTGTGAGAATCTATTTTTGTACATTTTTATCAGGAAAGCCATCTTAAAAACTGGTTGAGTTATAGTTGAGTCCTTTAATTGTTTCTCCATGAAATTAACCAATTTCTCGAAAACTAAACCCTCACAATTCCAACGGTAAAGCTATTACCCTGTGGTCGTTTAACTTGTGACACATTACTTGTTGACTTGTTAAGGTCTGCTAGATATTTTGCGTGGTACTTAGCTTCCATTGAAATCATGGCACCGCTGCTTAATTTTACAATCAGAGTACTGTTTTCCGATTCTACAATGCACTTTTTAACCTTAGGGTCTACATTCAGGATTATCACGTTAAATAGCTGATCCTTACAAGTTCTAAAATTATCGAGAAAAAAAAAAAAAAACACGCATCTGTTAAAGTCGTTAATCGATTTGAACGACAATGAGTGATTCGAAATGCTCATTATTTTCTGCTGAAAGTTTTTTGGTTCATTCAAACATTGTAGAATTGTATTTTAATATACACTTATTGGGGGCGAGGTTAGCTCAGTGGTAGAGCACTGGACTAATAAGTTGGAGGACCTGAGTTCAAATCCCGAGCAAGCACTAAAGATTTTTTCTTCTAGTGTCTTCGTTCATGGGTTGAATTCGGCCTCCCTGACCGTCCCTAGGCCAACCCAGCCTTTACTTAATTTAATAATGGGTACGAGGGGTCTCCCGTGGTCTAATAGCTAGCGCCTTGGATTCATATGGTGGGGATGTGGGATGGTGAGAGATGGTGGGTTCGATTCCCAACCTCCGGCAGGAATTTTATCATCCCACGGCTCGCTGGTAAAATTCCTCGCTGCACCCTGGATGTCGGCGCTAATGACCTAGATGTAGATGCGCCGTAAAAAAAAAAAAAAAAAAAAAAAATGGGTACCTTGGTGTTAATGACTCTATCAGTCGAAGCTGCAAGGGGAAAATCAGGCGGCCGGAGCATAGTACTGACCACACTATCTCCCTAGTGTGCCGTATGGTCATGAATCAGATACCTCTATAGTATCTGCCCCTCAGGGCCCTCGTGGCCTGTTAAGGGACTGATTTTTTTGTTGTTTTTTTTATACACTTATTGACCTACTTAGCTCGCCTTTTTACAGTATTATTTTCTATCCCACTATTGTCTTCATGGATTAATTTTATATATAGGCATAGGTATGGTATTAATAGTTTTTAATGAATTTGACATATCTCCTGTTACGTAAAGCCACGTTTTTATTAATTGCAGAACAGATCAGATTTCATTACTTTTCTTTCAACCCAGGATGCACATTTTCCAATCAATACGTTTTGACTTAGCTTCTCCCAAGTCACCCTCTGATACTAATCGAAGCCGCTTTTCCATGTTTAATCTTTAACTTTCACTAACTCAATCCAGAAAAAAAAAGTAGACAAAAGTTCATTGTTTAAAAAAGTATATACTTAAATTAATAAATTATATATTTAGAAAAGTAAGATACTTAGCCTTTTTCTAACATGAAAAATGAACTTATTGGCCCAAAATACATTTAAAATGACACCACGCATATGTTTGTGCGATGGTTAGTAAAAAGGTTTCAGTGCATAACGCCATTTTGAATTTTGGCCGCCATTTTGAATTCAGATGATCTTTCGCGATGACTCCCCTTCTTAAATTAATTGTATTATCATAAACTACATTTCTGCCAAAGGAAACCTTCTTAACACAATTTTCAGTTTTCGCATACCTAGCACCCGTACTATAAGTATGCAGTGGAGACGTCTGGTTTATTAGAAGCCATTGAGTAGTTATCAATAAACAAAAAAAATTGCCATTTTCTTCAGTGGCTTCTTTCTCTTGACTTCGGGTTTGAAGGTTCTTCTAAAGCTCAAAATTTCATAAGGAAAGTCCGAAGTAAGATCATCACTATACTCCACGTCAAGTTCAGTTGCCCTCAACTGTATATCATCATCTGATGGAGAATGAACTCCATTCTTGCAACATTCCTCATATATTCAAATTTGAACGTAATTTGACAGGTTAAAAGTACCAAAAAATACCACAGTTTTAAAATAACTACACAATGCAGTGCAGTTGTCAACTCCACCGCCAGCAGTTAACTACGAACTTATGTAGTGATGATTACGTTGATCACTACAAAGTACCCGATCTGATCGCGTATCACTAAACGTTACACGTCGTTAATTTGACATAGAAAGAAAATTCGCAGTGGAACTGTGTAGATTTGTATAAGGAACAAACAAACAGACAGACAGCTGGTAGACGTTTTTGGTCTTGCCTAACACTTCCCTTAAAAAGACTTACCTGTGTGCCAAGATTGGTCAAAATCGGTCAAACGGTATGGATTTTTATATGCAACAAACATATAGACAGACAGCTGGTAAACGCTTTTGACTTAGCCTACGATACTCCAGGGATCTAGATCAACCTGCGTACCAAGTTCGGTCAAACCGGACAAACGTTGTGGATTTGTATAAGGAAACAACATACAGACAGACAGCTGGTAGACGTTTTTGACCTAGTCTACGAGACTTCCCGGATCAAGACCTATCAGTGTTCCAAGTTTGGTCAAAATCGGTCAAACGGTATGGATTTGTATAAGGAACAAACAGACAGACACGTGATGTTTATGTATATACATTATATTCATCATGATAAAGGGATCTCTAGTCGTCATAGTGTAGTCTCTTTGAAGAATATCACCCATTGTGCTAATGGATTCGCCAGGATTAATAGTTTATTGTAAAATAAGCTGCAGGATACTGTTTAGTGAAAAATCGTGGAATTTAATATTCTTTTGCATCTTTATATGTCAGCTGATGTTAATGTAGCTGAAGAACTTTTTGCTTTGACTAACATTACACAAGTCTACTTCAAATATCAACTAAATCTGAACATAAACAGTACAGACCCAACTAAATTGTTGGGGGGCGGTGAAGACCTAGACATTTTCTGCCCTTAAACACCCAATCCTATATCTAGAGTTTGGAAAATGATACCGACAAGATTCCTTCACGATTCATTTGTTTTAGAGAGTAGAATTCAGGAATAATACAATTGTTAATCAATAGCTTGTTATATACTTTCTTAAAACGCATCTGCCCCTAGACCATTAGTGCCGCGGAAGCATGGCAGCCAGACACCTTTGCTTCTTCCAATTAGAAAAGACATATGTAGTGATCTACATTGAATGGGTAAAGTACTATTTTCTTTCTCGGTTTCCGCTTTATTTTATCAATTGCAAAATCAAAATATGTAGCAAAAGTATGCGTTTATGACAGAATATGTACAAATAAGGATTTTTGACAAAATATGTATAAATATGTAAAATAAAAACCTGTTTAAGTGATTTTAAAGCACTTAAACATATGGATTGTAGGCCAACTAAATTGCTCCTCTGTTCCGATAAGCTGTGAGAATCTATTTTTGTACATTTTTATCAGGAAAGCCATCTTAAAAACTGGTTGAGTTATAGTTGAGTCCTTTAATTGTTTCTCCATGAAATTAACCAATTTCTCGAAAACTAAACCCTCACAATTCCAACGGTAAAGCTATTACCCTGTGGTCGTTTAACTTGTGACACATTACTTGTTGACTTGTTAAGGTCTGCTAGATATTTTGCGTGGTACTTAGCTTCCATTGAAATCATGGCACCGCTGCTTAATTTTACAATCAGAGTACTGTTTTCCGATTCTACAATGCACTTTTTAACCTTAGGGTCTACATTCAGGATTATCACGTTAAATAGCTGATCCTTACAAGTTCTAAAATTATCGAGAAAAAAAAAAAAAAACACGCATCTGTTAAAGTCGTTAATCGATTTGAACGACAATGAGTGATTCGAAATGCTCATTATTTTCTGCTGAAAGTTTTTTGGTTCATTCAAACATTGTAGAATTGTATTTTAATATACACTTATTGGGGGCGAGGTTAGCTCAGTGGTAGAGCACTGGACTAATAAGTTGGAGGACCTGAGTTCAAATCCCGAGCAAGCACTAAAGATTTTTTCTTCTAGTGTCTTCGTTCATGGGTTGAATTCGGCCTCCCTGACCGTCCCTAGGCCAACCCAGCCTTTACTTAATTTAATAATGGGTACGAGGGGTCTCCCGTGGTCTAATAGCTAGCGCCTTGGATTCATATGGTGGGGATGTGGGATGGTGAGAGATGGTGGGTTCGATTCCCAACCTCCGGCAGGAATTTTATCATCCCACGGCTCGCTGGTAAAATTCCTCGCTGCACCCTGGATGTCGGCGCTAATGACCTAGATGTAGATGCGCCGTAAAAAAAAAAAAAAAAAAAAAAAAAAATGGGTACCTTGGTGTTAATGACTCTATCAGTCGAAGCTGCAAGGGGAAAATCAGGCGGCCGGAGCATAGTACTGACCACACTATCTCCCTAGTGTGCCGTATGGTCATGAATCAGATACCTCTATAGTATCTGCCCCTCAGGGCCCTCGTGGCCTGTTAAGGGACTGATTTTTTTGTTGTTTTTTTTATACACTTATTGATTAAGTGCTTTAAAATCACTTAACACATTCAGGACCGATAGTTTCGAAAAAATGTCCGTCAGGGCCCAAGTCATCTTTTTGTATAGTTATTCCGGCAATCATATAATAAATAATTTTTTTTTTTTTTTTTTTTTTTTTTTTTTTTTACGGCGCATCAACATCTAGGCCATTAGCGCCGTATAATAAATAATAATACAAAAAAAGCGAAGAAACTTTTAAAATTATGTACTTTTAGTGGATTAATTACAGTTTAGTAAAATATAAAATACGCCACGATAGCAGACACGCTAAAGGAAGTTTTCGGGTGGATTCAGTATCATACGACACGAGACCCGCAACCCTAACCGGTAATACGTCATGAGGTCCCAAATCAAATACGAAGTGCATGCATAGGACAAGGCCCGGAGTAGCGGGATCGAAAGAAAACCAAGCTATCTGCTGACGCATATGCCATGACGCTGGGCCCGCAGGACACATCTCTCTGACGCATATGTCACGACGCTGGGTCCGAACGTGTTAAGGGGTAATACTACGTTGTGTAATCAAAATAAAAGCCATTCTCTTGAACTTATAAATTTAAAATATAGCAATTCGTTAATCAAACGTTTTATAGGGGATTTTAAAGTATCCAAAAAAAAAAATATGTTTCAATTCTTAAAAAAAATAAAATATAAAAAAAGCGGCGTTGTGTCTGACGAACGGAAACCCTCTTTTATTCACGGGCGATAGTCTGCAGGCAGCAATTTTTGTCCTAGAACGAAAAACTAAAATTATTTCGAAAGAAGAAGGTTAAATCTAGTAAAGTACGTAAGATTTTTAAGAAATATTATTTTTTTTGAAAATGGTGAACAGTTATTCATTTAAAAAATCCGTCGAAAATCGGTCATAAAATCGTTATGACTAATGGATCGGTTAAAATCTAATCTAAGCTGCTGTTAAAATTTGAAGTTGATCGGGCAAAAATTGAAGACGCCAGAGTATCGGCCGATTTGAAAAACACGGTTTTGACAAAACGACTACAAAGTTTAATGTTCTCAAATGTTCATTTTTTCATATTTAATTTTTTTCATACTTTCTTGTAATAAAGATTAAAAAAATAGGTTTTAATTTTGAAATATATTGAATGAGGACAAAAAAACTTAACAATTAAAAAGGGACCAATCCAAACTCAACTAAGCTCAAAAAATTATCTTCAAATCAGCATTGCGTACACTCGGCATCAAATCCTATTTTTCCCCATTTAAATTTTTTTCTTCACATAAACATAGGATATAATTTTTGATTAGTTTAGGAATTGTAAAAAAAAAGTTACAAGGTAGTATTGCCCCTTAAAACGTGCAGAATGACATCAAGAATTAAGACTTAAGAATCAGAAAAAAATATGTAAATACAATAACATCCGTTCCCTAATAATCACTAATGTACTAACTTCCTTCGAAATGAACCATTTAAAACTAACAACCCCTACCAATTTACATTAGAGGCGTGCTTGAACCGTTTTTGGGGGGGGGCACATGACCACCGTCCGGGAATTCATAAATTCTTCGACTTGTTAAAAAATGCTTTCCAAAAATAGCCGAGTTGTAGGTAGGGGAAGGGACGGGGATGTTAGGGGTGGGATGTAGAGGGGAAGGAGAGGGAGGTGAGCTTGAATGGAGGGGAACAGTCAGTCCGCTACGGGATCCCTTAACTCTATGTCATGCCTGGAGGGTAGCGGATGGCATCGCATCGCCGCATCGGCTCAACACCCCATCATCGGTAAGCATCAACAACATCCTTTACCTCCAATCCTTTTAATCCTCAAAACCCATCCTATGAAAACAAATATATGTATAAAAAAAAAAAAAAAAAAAAAACGAAGGAAAAATAATTAAACATTTTTAAATTGTAGAAAATCTAATAAAAATGTAAAATAAACCCACAAAGTATTATCTGTAAAATGTATCACGAGCCACACTAGTAATTACCCAAGTAATTGGAGCTTCTAGTGTGATAAAAACCTGTGATACTCTTCTTCATCTTCATTTCATTTTTAACGTGAATTCTAATGATAAATATAATTTATTTTTGTAAAAGCCTGATGATTATAAAATGGAAAAAGTAGATCGGGTCCAGCCCCTGCAGCCACGTGTCTAGAATTGACTCCTTAACCAGGATTTGTCAAATTTTAATGACAATTAACATATTCATTTATTTATATTAATAATACAGACAAAAGTAACTGAGAAATTTTCGTTATCCCTCATTGCCTTAAGTATCTTTCTTAATTTTTTGAATAAATGCAGAAAAAGTCCTATTTAATTAGAAATAAAGAATTTGAACTTTAATAAAACTATTTATTATAAAGAATCAAATAAAACAAATTGTATTAAATGAACATATATAATGTATTTAATTTTTAATTTCTTAAAAAAAAAATACAAATGAAATTATCGAATAAATCATATTTAATACAATACATTCACTGAGGTCATTAGAAGCTAATTATTTCATGTAGGGCTAACTCCTTGTAGGGTAATATTCTGGTATTATAATTGGCGAATCGACTTTTGTCTTCAGAGGTGCTTTTTCACTTAACAGCGTTATATTTCGTAGGAATAAAAAAACGATATTATTACAATTATATGTATTTTATTAATATAAATTACATATAAAAATAATTTTGTTTTGAGTATTTTAAGGAAATGACATACTGCATCTTTCCATCGGAGAGTAAAGGGCATTACGCCCACTTTTTTCGAATGAACTTTTTTTTATGCATGTCTTCTGAGCTTACACTTCAGGAAAGTTTTTTTTTTTTTTGTTTTTTTTTTCAAATTGGTAAGGAGCATGAAAGTTCCTGAAATCAGTACACATTATCAATAACCCTACTTCTGGGCGATAGAAGAATTGAGGCGAAGACTTTTAAAATGGGTTAAATCCACTTTTTCATCAAAATATTTTTTTTTCAAAGCATTGTGTTTTTCACAGAGCAAAATTTTTTTTTTTTTTTAAATTCATTAAAATCGTCAAACAAAAGGAAATGAATGTTAGTTTGACCTCATAAATATTAATTTACCAAAGAAATAATACTAGTTTAGACGTTTTTTGTGTCCCCTGAAAAGTTGTACGTTTTGTATAGATCCTGTTTTGAAAGTCGTCACCTCAATTATGGTCAAAGTTTTATCTGTAGTATAACTATTTTAAGTAACATTTCTTAAAAAAAATTCAATGATCTTAAAGGAATTAAAACCCCTCCTCCAAAAAAAAAAAAAAAGAAAAGCATATCGGCCTACAAACACCGCTCATCATCGGCCTGAGGTCAGTTGACTTTTTTAGCGATGGGCTCGATATAAAGGTCCATCTTATTTCGCAATGGGTATTCAGAAAGAGTGGGGACCGGTGGATAGCCCGGTGGTGAAAGCAATGAATGTCAATACTCCAGTATAAGAAGTAACACAACGTTACAAAATTACATTTTTTTTATATCTATTTATAAAATATTTAATTTTTTTTTATATATTTAATTTTTTTTTTGACTATGCGAGTTCGAGTTCCACCTGTAGCTGATGAGTTTTTCATCTATGGCTAACTTGAAAAAAATCCTTTAATATATCAATCAACATTTCAAGATTTGTTTTTAACTTTATCGTGACAAGGAGACAATCTAAAAAAGTGGTGCATTTTGATTGTTCGTCCAACTTCACCATAATCAACGCGGGGAAACATGTAGAAGAAATGTTTTAATAACGTTTTAAACAAATCAGTGTATTTTTTTATACATCCCAGACCATGAAAAAAATACTTTTTTAAATTTAATTTTTAATATTTTTCCGGTGCATCGACTGCTGAGCTCATTAACACACTTCTTATATACGTTATTTATTATTTTTATTTTTACTTGGCATGATACCATAAAATGGGGTCATTTTACTGCAGTGTGGTGACATCGGTACAAACTTCTAGGATATTTTCATTAAACTGATACCAAAGGGTCGAACTTTGCTCACCTAAAAATAAAATTATACTCTCTCTCATGAAATACCTCGACGCATCTCATGCGTGTCAGGCTTTATATATAACAGGTTTATAATTTTTTTTCATTTTTTTTTCTTACAGCTTATCTGGAGCTAGATCATTAGCACCGGGCCATGTACCCGTTACCAAACTCCCTAAGCATCCATGGTGGAGCAGGAATCCTTTCCAGCAGACCCATTGATAAAAAAATTAACCTGCAGTTGATGCATATCCTCCGACAGAAAGGAAGAAAGAGGTCGTAATTATTCGTTTTCAGATTGGACACTCACGGATAATCCACTGTGACCTCAAACATAATCTGAAATTAACACTATCATGACTATTGAACACATTTTCTGTGGAATGTCTTGTCTACAAACAAAAAAAGTATAATATACCGCCTAAGGCTGCACCTACATATATATATATATATATATATATATATATATATATATATATATATATATATATACTTGTTTTTTGTAGCCAATAGGTCATAAAAACACTCCTTTCACTTCCTGTATTTTATTATTTTCACCCTAACCGGTTTCGAGCTATTCTGCTCCTCCTCAAAGGGTATTTCCTAAAATTATTTGTACATTATACATGTATAATTTGATTGGAAGAATTACATTTTTACAACATTGTGTGTATACTTACATTCGATGGTCATTTCCCATCACGTACATTTATATAAAGTAATTTTAATATTGCATAGCAATATGCGTCTCAGGGTTATGAAACACTAGTATCCTAACCTTCCTCCCCGTAAACCTGTCTACAGTCCCCGTCATTTCTATTCTGCAATACAAGGTTCTGAAAGATTTTATTTAAGTATTTGATGTCCTTTTTTTTATTTACCACCTGTTAAAAAAAGGACATCAAATACTTAAATAAAATCTTTCAGAACCTTGTATTGCAGAATAGAAATGACGGGGACTGTAGACAGGTTTACGGGGAGGAAGGTTAGGATACTAGTGTTTCATAACCCTGAGACGCATATTGCTATGCAATATTAAAATTACTTTATATAAATGTACGTGATGGGAAATGACCATCGAATGTAAGTATACACACAATGTTGTAAAAATGTAATTCTTCCAATCAAATTATACATGTATAATGTACAAATAATTTTAGGAAATACCCTTTGAGGAGGAGCAGAATAGCTCGAAACCGGTTAGGGTGAAAATAATAAAATACAGGAAGTGAAAGGAGTGTTTTTATGACCTATTGGCTACAAAAAACAAGTATATTGAAGTTTAAGGTCAACAATGGAAGAAAAAGTATATATATATATATATATATATATATATATATATATATATATATTAACGGGGGTCATTTTCGTTGTCCACTAGGTAGGAGCGATGAAGATTTGAAGACATTTTTCATAAATTCCGTCCAACCTCAATAGCTACTTTCCTTCGGAGGAAAATGCTAAAAAACTCTCAAAAAAAGGGTTTAGAAAACTCAGGAAACGCAAGAAAATGCTTGCTATAGATTAAAAAAAAAAAAATAGACCTTCCTTACTAATTGTGATTACTTAGTTATTAATTTATTAAACCTTTAGGTGTTGATGTGTACAGAGAAATATCTCTAAACATTTTTTAGCACTTTCTGAAGGTTGCACTCATGAAAGCATTTTTACAAGAATTTCTTCAAATCTTCATCGATCCTACCTACTAGACACCTAAATTGACCACTGTTAAAAATTAAATATATATATACATATGTGTCTGTTAACACTACCCCCGCGAGAGTTTTTGGTTTTTCATCACGAACCTTGGTATATACAGGGAAAGATGTCTTGTGAAAATAAACTTAATCATTCATTAACAACAACTTGATCAAATTGGGGCTTACTCCTCAAACCGAGTTAAGCCAGCAACTTCGGGATTAGTTGATATTTCTACCACTAGGAGCGCTGAACATGGGCGCTGTATCCGGTTTCTGCGTTGTTTTGGTTGTGGGGTGTTTTCTTTTAAGATGTAGACGCTTTTATTATTCATCAAGATCAATATAAAGATATGAGAAGTTTTAGTGTCCTATTAAATAATGTAGTAGCTTGCAAATGCAACACTCGGGGAGAATGTTAATAATAGAGCTGTTCATTAAAAATATAAAAGAACAAAACTATTTACGTTTTTTTATTATTTTATTTATAAAATTTATTATTAGCAAATTATTCAGGACTGTAGAGTACACTACCATCCTTTTGAGGAAAGTATTTAGTTTTGCAGCTTCTGTGTGACAAACTTTTGTTGTATTTTGTTTTTTAGATTAATTCCAGAGGAAGCTTAATTTGGAAACGAATTTATTTGTTTCCTGATAGAAGCATAAAAAAAAAGGCTTTAGAAAATAAATTACAAACAAAAAGTCCTAAAATAAGATATGCTCATTTTAATTTGAATGTTCCACTTACGAAACAATGGCAGCTTCCGACTATAGACCCATTCTATCGGCTGCTTTTTTCCCTTCCTCTTCTTCAAGGAACAAATTCTAAATTGAGAAGTTCACAGAATCACTAATTCTTTTATTTCCCTATTTGGCTTTTCAGTGTCTTTTGTTCAGTTCTTAATTGAGATATTTTTTTTGTTCTGTTGTTTAAAATATTCTTAGAATTATTTCGTCAGACGTCATTGGGATTTCAGCTTTTATTTGGGCAGTAGCGTGTTCTTCGTTTTTTTTTTCTGTGTGTATCTGTGCACATTCATAATTACAACAATATGCTGTACATATTTCCAGTAATTTTGCTGGTTATTGAACAATAGCTTTGTGAGACGAGATGTGGGAATATGTACAATTACACAACCCACTAGAATAATAAATTTTGAGCATTGTAGATGGCATGTTATAGCAAGTTGTCTCTAGGCCACCGCCGCTTCAATCTTCTATGAGGGTTTTGTGGATTATGGAAGGAGGATAGGGAGTTTATCAAAGGATTTGGATGGCCAGGGAGATTGGAATGAAACTTCTGATAGATTGATTTGGCCAGGGATTGGATAAAGGGGATATTGAAATCATTATGCAGGGTTAGGTTGGAGACGTAGTAAGGAGCATTGGATATTTTTCGAAGGATTTTGGATTGCATTGTTTGTATTCTGTAGGAATTGGAAGGTTTAGTGGAACCCCATAGCTCTAATCCATAGGTCGGAGTATGGTATTGTATATAAGTCGTTTTTTAGTCAATGAAAGTTTCGAGCGTTTGTCCAGTAAGCGTGATAAAAGTCTAAAACGTCGTTTTAGTTCCTGTCTTTTCTGTGTTATGTGTGGCTTCCAAGTTAAACGTTTGTCTAGTATCAGTCCTAAGTATCTTACTTGCGATTTTTGTGGAATTTGAATGTTTTGGAGGGTTATTGGTGGGCAGCTTGACTTACGAAGTGTGAATGTTGCATGGATAGATTTTTCTGCATTTACTTTGATTTTCCATTTAGTTAGCCAAGGGTGAAGTAGGTACAGGTGTTCTTGAAGGGAATTGGAGGCAAGAATTGGGTTTTGGTTAACAGTGAGGAAAGCGGTGTCGTCAGCAAACATGTGAATGGATGTTTGGGGATGGGATATCAGCCGTATAAGCCAGGAACAATACGGGACTGAGAATTCCACCTTGTGGGACACCGGCACATTGGGGGAAGATTAGAGATAATGAGGTACCATAGGGTGTCTGGAAAAAACGGCCAGAGAGGTAGGATTTTATTAGTAGATAATATGTTGAAGGTAGGGTTTCTTTGAGTTTAAACAGCAAGCCCTGGTGCCACACGCGATCGAAAGCCTGAGCTACGTCAAGAAAAACGCCAGAGCAATACTGCTTATTCTCAAAGGATGAGGATATGCTGTCGACGATACGGTGGCATTGGTGAATAGTGGAGTGGGAGTGGCGAAAACCAAACTGGGAAGATGGGATAATGGGATCCAGGAGTGGATAAAGGCGTTTGAGGAGGAGTTTTTCAAGGATTTTACCTATTATTGAAAGGAGTGATATAGGACGATCATCACAAATTGGAGAATAGGCTCAAAAATAAAACGATTTTAATGAAATTTGGTACAACAATAGTTTGCTTAATTTGAAAGAGCTATTTCGTTAACCAGCAGAATTCACACACACACACTTAATAAGTAATTCAGGATAATTATGGATTATACATCCGTATTCTATAAAACATACTGTCAACTCAACTTCACTATCAACACACTAATTATGGATTATACACCCATATTCTATAAAACATACTGTCAACACAACTTCACTATCAACACACTAATTTCCAACATTCTACAACTAAGCATAAAAGTGATCGAATTTCGAAAATTTAATTTTTATTGAAATATTGGCGAAAGATTTCCAACGGGCGTAGTGCTGGAATCGTGATGATTTAATTTCTTCTGAAGTAAGGACATCAATTCAACAATTGGTGAAGTGCACAAGTTGTGAAGATTTAATTTTTCTTGACAATTATATAATGTATGTATAATATGTAACAATATGGACAAAAGTTCTCCAACGGGTATAGTGCTTGAATCGTGATAATTTAATTTATATCGAACTAAGAATGTAAATTATCTAATTGGTGTTGTGCACGAGTTGTGAAGATTTAATTTCTGTAGAAATATGGACTAAAGAGTTCCAACGAGTGTAATGCTGGAATTGTGATAATTTAATTTCCTTTAAAGTAAGGACATCAATTCAACAATTGGTGAAGTGCGCAAGTTGTGAGGATTTAATTTCTATTGAAATTTGGACGAAAGAGTTCCAACGAGTGTAGAGCTGGAATCGTGATAGTTTTATTTATTTTGAAGTAAAAATATCAATTCTCCAATTGGCGCTGTGCACAAGTTACACAAGTTGTAAAGATTCAATTTCTATTGAAATTTGGACGAGAGTTCCAACGAGTGTAGTGCTGGAATCGTGATAGTTTTATTTATTTTGAAGTAAGAATATCAATTCTCCAATTGGCGTTGTGCACAAGTTACACAAGTTGTAAAGATTCAATTTCTGTTGAAATTTGGACGAAAGAGTTCCAACGAGTGTAGTCCTGGAATCGTGATAGTTTTATTTATTTTGAAGTAAGAACATCAATTCTCCAATTGGCGTTGTGCACAAGTTACACAAGTTGTAAAGATTCAATTTCTGTTGAAATTTGGACGAAAGAGTTCCAACGAGTGTAGTCCTGGAATCGTGATAGTTTTATTTATTTTGAAGTAAGAACATCAATTCTCCAATTGGCGTTGTGCACAAGTTACACAAGTTGTAAAGATTCAATTTCTGTTGAAATTTGGACGAAAGAGTTCCAACGAGTGTAGTCCTGGAATCGTGATAGTTTTATTTATTTTGAAGTAAGAACATCAATTCTCCAATTGGCGTTGTGCACAAGTTACACAAGTTGTAAAGATTCAATTTCTATTGAAATTTGGACGAAAGAGTTCCAACGAGTGTAGTGCTGGAATCGTGATAGTTTTATTTATTTTGAAGTAAGAATATCAATTCTCCAATTGGCATTGTGCACAAGTTACACAAGTTGTAAAGATTCAATTTCTATTGAAATTTGGACGAAAGAGTTCCAACGAGTGTAGTGCTGGAATCGTGATAGTTTTATTTATTTTGAAGTAAGAACATCAATTCTCCAATTGGTGTTGTGCACAAGTTACACAAGTTGTAAAGATTCAATTTCTATTGAAATAGGGACGAAAGATGTCCAACAGGTACACTCAGCGTCAAAATGTTAGACACACTATGCAAAATATTATTTTTGACTTTTCATTTGAATAAATCAACAAACCAATACGAATTCAATTATTTTAACCTTATCTTACACTTATCTGCCAATGCCAATTGATATTATAACCCATTACAAAATATATATAAAATAAAAATGCTTAAAAACGGATACTAGGTGCGTCAAAATGATAGACACACTTGAAGAAGAAAATAATAAAAGATGAATTTAAAACTCTGTGGCTTTTCCATCATCTTTTATTACTTAAAAAATACAATTTGGAGTTGAATAAAATAATTTTTTAATGTTTCTTGAGGTATGTAATCCCTTGAAGCTAGATTTTTACTTTTTAGCTCATCGATTATGGAAACGTTTCTTGACTCGCTATATACTCATATAGTAAGAATTCCCCAGGCATTTTTAATAATATTAAGGTCTGGAAAAATAGCCGGCCAATCTAGTTTGTCTATATTCTTTCGGATAAACCATTCCTGAATAATTCTTACCGAATGGATTGGAGCATTAGCTGAAATGCAGATGAATCTTCTGCCGATCTTCTGTTGTGTATTGCAAGTGTTTTTTTTTTCTTCTAATTATTTGTAATACTCATGTGAATATATTCTCTTAGAAAGAAACACCAATTAGCCTTTCTTCATGAACCTAATATTTGCCCAAACCAGAACACTACCTTCGTTCATTTGCCGCCGGGGTAATATAAGGTCTACTTTTCTTAAATCATGAAAATGAAAAGGAAAACCATGGAGTCCATCCAAATCAAATGTTTTCTCATCAGAAAAAAATAACTTTCCTCTATTAATCGGTCCTCAACATAACGTTTTCTGCAAAATCTATTTTATTATGAAAGAGGTTTTCGCGACACTTTTTTCTCAATAAGTTTTTTGATCTTTCCAGTAATCCATGCACATTCCTAGACTTGGTATGAACACCGGCTTCCCATGCAATTGCTTTGACTCTTTTGCATGAATATGGTGCAATTCTTAGAACAATTGTTTCTGCCTAGTTGATAGAGTTGGTTGTCTTCCAGTTGTGCAATGGGTACCGTACAGCTCTCCGAACGAAATTAACTGGGCTAGATTCGATAAACTTAGTTTTATGTGACGTGGAATCTCCCTACAACCCATCTCATCTTTGTGTAGCAAAGAAATTAAACGGCGCTCTTCTCGAGACAACCACTTCTTTTTTCTTATACTTTAACTGAAAACTTCACAGCTGTTGTAATTGAATCTGACCACAGGAGAAATGGAACATGCCAAATCTTAATGACTTTCAAGGGATAAGGTCTAATAATGCCTTATCAACCATTAGAAAATTAAAAGATTGTGAATAACAACAAGTGTGTCTAACATTTTGACGCACCAAAATAAAGACATTATCAGTCATTTATTTACCTCTTGATATAGCACAGAGGTAAACTATAAATTACATTTTTTTACAAATATATACATTTTAAATAACTTATAAAATAAGATTAAACCACAATTTGAAAACAATTATATTCAGTTTTCGAAATTTCAAGGGCGTGTCTAAAATTAAGACGCTGGGTGTATAATCGCTCCAACAGCTGGAATCGTGATAATTTAATTTTTGTCGAAGTGTGTATGCTAATTTTCAAATGGTTGTAGTGCTCGAATTGTGAGAATTTAATTTCCGTTGCAATATGGAAAAATGATTTCCAACGGGTTTAGTGCTGGAATCGTGATAATTTAATTACTATTGAAGTAAAGATATCTATTCTCTAATTGGTGTAGTGCACAAGTTGTGAACATTTATTTCTATTGAAATATGGAAAAATGATTTCCAACGGGTTTAGTGCTGGAATAGTGATAATTTAATTATTATTGAAGTAAAGATATCTATTCTCTAATTGGTGTAGTGCACAAGTTGTGAACATTTATTTCTATTGAAATATGGAAAAATGATTTCCAACGGTTTTAGTGCTGGAATCGTGATAATTTAATTACTATTGAAGTAAAGATATCTATTCTTTAATTGTTTTAGTGCACAAGTTGTGAACATTTATTTCTATTGAAATATGGAAAAATGATTTCCAACGGGTTTAGTGCTGGAATCGTGATAATTTAATTATTATTGAAGTAAAGATATCTATTCTCTAATTGGTGTAGTGCACAAGTTGTGAACATTTATTTCTATTGAAATATGGAAAAATGATTTCCAACGGGTTTAGTGCTGGAATCGTGATAATTTAATTATTATTGAAGTAAAGATATCTATTCTCTAATTGTTGTAGTGCACAAGTTGTGAACATTTATTTCTATTGAAATATGGAAAAATGATTTCCAACGGGTTTAGTGCTGGAATCGTGATAATTTAATTACTATTGAAGTAAAGATATCTATTCTCTAATTGGTGTAGTGCACAAGTTGTGAAGATTTAATTTCTGTTAAAATATGGGCGAAAGAGTTCCAACGGGCATAGTGATGGAATCGTGTTAATTTAATTTCTTTTAAAGTAAGGACATCAATTCTCCAATTTGTGTTGTGCACAAATAGTGAAGATTTATTTCTATTGAAATATGGACGAAAGATTTCCAACGGTCACAGTTCTGGAATCGTAATAATTTAATTTATATTGAAGTGTGTATGGTAATTTTCAAATGGTTGTAGTGCTCGAATTTAATTTCCATTGAAATATGGGCAGCAAGACTCCAATGGGTTTAGACCTCGAATTGCGATAATTTAATTTATATTGAAGTGTATGGTAATTTCCAAATGGTTGTAGTGCTCGAATTTAATTTCCATTGAAATATGGACAGCAAGATTCCAATGGGTTTAGTCCTCGAATTGCGACAATTTAATTTATATTGAAGTGTGTATGGTAATTTCCAAATGGTTGTAGTGCTCGAATTTAATTTCCATTGAAATATGGACAGCAAGATTCCAATGGGTTTAGTCCTCGAATTGCGATAATTTAATTTATATTGAAGTGTGTATGGTAATTTCCAAATGGTTGTAGTGCTCGAATTTAATTTCCATTGAAATATGGACAGCAAGATTCCAATGGGTTTAGTCCTCGAATTGCGATAATTTAATTTATATTGAAGTGTGTATGGTAATTTCCAAATGGTTGTAGTGCTCGAATTTAATTTCCATTGAAATATGGACAGCAAGATTCCAATGGGTTTAGTCCTCGAATTGCGATAATTTAATTTATATTGAAGTGTGTATGGTAATTTCCAAATGGTTGTAGTGCTCGAATTTAATTTCCATTGAAATATGGACAGCAAGATTCCAATGGGTTTAGTCCTCGAATTGCGACAATTTAATTTATATTGAAGTGTGTATGGTAATTTCCAAATGGTTGTAGTGCTCGAATTTAATTTCCATTGAAATATGGACAGCAAGATTCCAATGGGTTTAGTCCTCGAATTGCGATAATTTAATTTATATTGAAGTGTATGGTAATTTCCAAATGGTTGTAGTGCTCGAATTTAATTTCCATTGAAATATGGACAGCAAGATTCCAATGGGTTTAGTCCTCGAATTGCGATAATTTAATTTATATTGAAGTGTGTATGGTAATTTCCAAATGGTTGTAGTGCTCGAATTTAATTTCCATTGAAATATGGACAGCAAGATTCCAATGGGTTTAGTCCTCGAATTGCGATAATTTAATTTATATTGAAGTGTGTATGGTAATTTCCAAATGGTTGTAGTGCTCGAATTTAATTTCCATTGAAATATGGACAGCAAGATTCCAATGGGTTTAGTCCTCGAATTGCGATAATTTAATTTATATTGAAGTGTGTATGGTAATTTCCAAATGGTTGTAGTGCTCGAATTTAATTTCCATTGAAATATGGACAGCAAGATTCCAATGGGTTTAGTCCTCGAATTGCGATAATTTAATTTATATTGAAGTGTGTATGGTAATTTCCAAATGGTTGTAGTGCTCGAATTTAATTTCCATTGAAATATGGACAGCAAGATTCCAATGGGTTTAGTCCTCGAATTGCGATAATTTAATTTATATTGAAGTGTGTATGGTAATTTCCAAATGGTTGTAGTGCTCGAATTTAATTTCCATTGAAATATGGACAGCAAGATTCCAATGGGTTTAGTCCTCGAATTGCGATAATTTAATTTATATTAAAGTGTGTATGGTAATTTCCAAATGGTTGTAGTGCTCGAATTTAATTTCCATTGAAATATGGACAGCAAGACTCCAATGGGTTTAGCCCTCGAATTGCGATAATTTAATTTCTTTTGAATTACGGCCGATAACGCTCCAATGAGTGTAGTCCTCAAATTGCTCTTTCTTATATTTTTTCCCTGACAGAAGATTCTTTGATCCAACTAGCAATTAAAAATTGATTAATTTATTTGCTACTCCGCTTATCTCCGCCGTTTTAGTCCTGTCTTGTTAGACGGCGTGAAGAGTTTTGTGCAATTAAAGAATAGATTAAGAGGTGACACCATTTTGAGATTTTCAATTTTGCTTTGATAAATTATTTACACTTCTAAGTATACATAAACTTTCTATTGTCGAAGCACCTTTTTTATAAAATGTAGTAAAAGGCATTGCACTGAATCTACTCAAGAAATTTTATGTGAATTTATTACTGTTATTAGGGCAATTCAAAAACATCATACAAATCAATTAATTGAGGGAAAAAATTAGTATTTAAAGAATATCTAAAATACAAGTAATATTCATAAAAGTCCGAGGAACTACGTTATCTTAGCGCGTTTCCGTTATTTTATTCATTGGCCTTCTGCCTACACAAATAAAAATACATTTTAATTGTGTATTGTCTATAGGTGTCTCTTTACGATGACATGGTTGCTGACCATTGCTCTGGATGATAAATCGATTCTTGAAGAACCCTAGCATTTGTAGTTACTTGGCTTTTACCTCTGTTGACCTCAGACTTGAGATGTGAAAATCATTTGTGAGGCTTCTCTTAAAATAGATCCATTCATGTTTTCTAGTTGTGTTGGGTGACGTATTCAAGGCTTTAATTCTTCATTTATTTCATTTAATTCAGTGCCATTCAGTTCGCCAGTTTTGCATGCTTTTGGAATTTTAACCAGAACATTTATTGGGTAATTGTTTACTTTAGCGGCCTCCTCTCCCATTTTTTTACATGTTTTTCTATTAAGAGTTTTGATATACTAAACACGAACCCGTTAATAAAGTATCTCTCAACTAGGAAACAAGTTATTAAGCACTGAAGTTCACTGTCATGCAGGTTAGGAAAGCTAGCGTAAACAACGATATTTGTAAACATGCGCATGCGCGGGGATGTAAAATTGGAAAATAAAGAACTCTCTAGGTAGTTGGTAAGAGCTTATTAAGTCTTCAATTGTTTTGTATTTTGTATTACATTTTTGTTGTGGAAACGTTTCGGCTTTAAGCCATTTTCAATCCAATTGTCTGTGAAATACAATTAATTATACTGGTTAGGATATTAAGTTAAAATATTAGTATTTTAACTTAATATCCTAACCAGTATAATTAATTGTATTTCACAGACAATTGGATTGAAAATGGCTTATAGCCGAAACGTTTCCACAACAATAGTGTAATATAAAATACAAAACAATTGAAGACTTAATAAGCTGTTACCAACTACTTAGAACATCTTAGTTTTCAACTTAGGATCTACACATATAAAGAACTCTTATTTGAAATTTCGATAAATTATTTATTGAAAAATATTTGTAAATTTTAAGGGCCTCCGGAGGTCCGGAGTAACCCCCCCCCCTACTAATGAACCCGATTTAGTTTATTTTATAAATCATATATATATATTTAGTCATGAGGCAAAGTTTTCTATACATGTACAGATTCAAATAACAGCAACCTTTGACTAAATGTGGTCATGATCGATAGGTTTTCTTGTCAGCATTTTCGGAACTTGTTATAATATATTTATCGTTTTTGTTTCAGCTGATACACCTGCCCCTTCATATTGAATCTTTTAGCTTAGGTTGTTGGGATATATTCTCATAAACTCCTGAAGGGACGCCATGAACAGCTGAAATAATCGTTTGTGTGCACAAGTATTATTTTTAGACACTAACCTTCCGCCGCATATTAGTGATTTAAGAATTTTTATTTTATTTTATGTAATAGCAATGATATTGAGTGGTATCTGAGACCGAGCCTGCGATACGAGCTGCCGTATCCTCATTTCTTGACCTTTAGAATTGATTTGATAGGTATCCTCGGAATACGAAGTGGTCAGCTGGTAGATTCAGCTCAACCCTTATCTATCTCCCTTTAGCCACGTGGTTAATACCTTCATCCCGCGCAAAAATCGTCGAGGATTTGGGACTTAGGGAACATGGGCGTATATAGAAAATAATTTCCGGGGGGGGGGGGGCCGGTACCATTTCCGGGCTTTGGATTACTAACAATTTAGAACCTGGAATAGTTTTAGCCAAGTAAAACGCTATTAAACCTAAAATACAATATTTTTTATGAACTAAGTAATCGTATTTAATTAATTTTTAAAGATTTTATGACACATTTTTACCGACGAACTATAAATTTCGGGGTTGGGGGTAGCCCTCCCCTTATAAACGCCCATGTTAGGGAATGAAATATCGATCCAACAGTTGAAGCATTAAAAAACGGCTTGGTGCTAAATTAAATTTAGCAAACTAATGGATTACTTTGATATTGCTTAATTTTTGTTTCAAAATATAATGCATATCCTTTCTGACGTTTCGAAAGGTTACAATATAGCTCTTAATATTTCGATTTAAAATATCTCCATTACCAAAGACTTAAGATGATTTTAATAACTTCGGATATTATCGCTTTCTGCGCATTAGAATAATTTCATAAAAAAACAGAAAGAATGGACGTTTCGGAAGAAGTAGTGTGGCATTCCTGCGTCATAAAATGCTATTAAACTATCGAAATGTTGGCCAAAACACCAGTAATCAAAATGATTTGGGCCTCTTTACGTTAATGCAGCCAGTTAATTTTTATCAACAAACGATTACTTTAATAGTAATCGCTTTAATTAACATATGAGGGGCGAGGTTAGCTCAGTGGTAGAGCACTGGACTAATAAGCTGGAGGCCTGAGTTCAAATCCCGAGCAAGCACTAAAGATTTTTTCTTCTAGTGTCTTCGTTTATGGGTTGAATTTGGCCTCCCTGACCGTCCCTAGGCCAACCCAGCCTTTAACTAATTTAATTAATAATGGGTACCTTGGGTGCTAATGACTCTAGCAGTCGAAGCGGCCAAGGGGAAAATCAGGCGGCCGGAGCATAGTACTGACCATACTATCTCCCTAGTGTGCCGTGTGGTCATGAATCAGATACCTCTATAGTATCTGCCCCTCATGATCATGATTAGGTAAAAAATAATATAGGTAAATTTAAATGATTTAAACTGAGAAAAAAAGCAGCCGTGTCTTCAAATATATTCTCTCTTTTATTACAAAACAAAATTAAATCAATAAATTTCATTTCTGTATTCATTATCAACACAAGGAATAACCCTTTTAATAGAGTTTGTAGGTGTCATATGGTTTAATTTACTTTAAAAAAAATAAGAATGATGATTAATTTTAATCATACGGTGATAAAAAGTAACTGGCAGCCTTAATGTAAAAAAGTCCGTCACGCAGGAGCTGCATAACTAAGCACTTTCCTCAGAATTTGGGTAGTGTAGCCTGCTTTCCAGAACAATTTGCTTAAAATATCCTACATAAATAAAATAAAAACGTGAATAGTTCTCATTTTGTAATGAGTAACTGATCAATTATTAATCTGCTTCCAGAGTTATGTTTACACATGGTACCTACTACACTACGTAATAAATACAAAAATCCTCATATTATCGTATTTTGATCTAACGCAGGAACAGGATACAGTCACTCTAGTGGTAGAAAGCGCTCCTTGCGGCGGCTTTGTGAACCTACGTCTGCCGGCTTTTCTATTCAAATATATTACAAATTAAACCCCCGCTTTCCGATTGACCGATTCAGCTCATTTTTACAACACTTCTTTCTCATGAGTTACCCACGACTTATACCGCGTTTCGTTACAATACAGCAGAAATCACGACCGGTATGAGTATATTAGGAATTTGGGTCCGGAGTAAACCCCCCCTTCTAATGAACCGATTTAGTTTATTTTTACAACACACATTTACCTGTGGATTAGCACTACGAATACCGAGTTTCGTCGAAATATACCAAAAATCACGGCTGGTAGTGGTGAATTGGTATTGTGGGTCCGGAGTAAACCCCCCCTTCTAATGAACCGATTTAGTTCATTTTTATATCTCATGTTTCTCTCTATATTACCACTACGAAAACACAGTTTCGTTGAAATATAACAAATATTATGGCTGACATAGTCAAATAAGTGTTTTGGGTTCGGGGTAAACCCCCCCTTCCGGTGGACCGACTTTAGTGGTTAACGAACTCGTTCAATCGTTTGCTAATTGAATGCTATATACCAAGTTTCGTGACGAAAAAACAAAAACTCTGGCCGCTATCGTGTTAACAGACATATATATATATATATATATATATATATATATATATATATATATATATATATATATATACACATTTTAACGGGGGTCATTTTCGGTGTCTACTAGGTAGGATCGATAAAGATTTGAAGAAATTTTTCAAAAATTCCGTCATGAGTCCAACCTCAATAGCTACTTTCCTTCGGAGGAAAGTGCTAAAAGAAACAATAATTGCAATAAGTGCAGTGGAAAATAGATTCTTAATTTTAGGGAGGCTTTTCATTTTTATCCATACCGCAAACCAAAATTCTTTATTAATACACTGAGATTTACTTGTGACGATTCGGCAATTTTTATTTATTAGTAGCAGCAAAAAATAAATTAGAAACCAAATAAGTAATATTAAAATCTAATAACGCAAATCTGTAACTTCTCTGATTCACAGTTTCGTACCCATGACCTCTGAAGTATGAGTCCTAGACGATTTCGACCTAGCCTATGACACTCCCCGTATCAAGACCTACATGTGTGCCATGTTTGGTCACAATCGGTCAAACGGTGTGGATTTGTACAAGGACCAAACATACAGACAGACAGGTGGTAGACGTTTTTGACCTAGCCTACGAGACTTCCCGGAGTAAGGTTAGTAACCTGTTTGCCAAGTTACTAACCTTATTTTATACCACCACCCTTAGTTACTAACCTTACTTTATACCACTGACACTAACCTCGGGTCATATTGACCCGTAACTAAAAAAATAAGGAATAATTATATGAATACAATAAAAAACACATTCCACAAGTCTTAGGATAATCAAATTTATCTTATAATTATAATATATAGACTTTAATGAAGCCTATCAATCGTCAACTGACCCGAGGTTAGTAACCAAAGGTTATAATCGGTCAAACCGGGTGGATTTTTATAAGGAACAAACAGACAGACTCGGGATGTTTATATATTTATAGATATTTTTTAATTTAGGCTCATCCTGGCATTAATCTCAACCTTAAAATTATTTTTTTAGGAATATAATTCATTAAATTATATTCTTCACAAACCTTACATTTATTTTTTTACAGGTTTTTGTTTTATGGAAAATAACAGTCCATGTAAACACACTTTCCCACTTGCTCCATTTTCTTTACTCGCCCCAACTTTGGGAACTAGAATTTGATTAAATAAAAAATGATTTCAAGGTTGAGATTGTAAACTACAGAATGTAAAAATAAAACTGCTGTTTTTAAGTTTAAAAGGGCTAAATGTGTGAAACGTCACATTTAAAAAATGTGTGCATAAATAAAAGATTTGAGTATGAGATATGGATCACAATGTAATAGTGTTTTGAATAAGTTTCACTTAAGAATGTTCGGTGTGAATAAATATCAGTAGTGAGTGAGTGAGAGTGTGAGAGAGTGAGTGAGTGAGTGAGTGAGTGAGTGAGTGAGTGAGTGAGTGAGTGAGTGAGTGAGTGAGTGAGTGAGTGAGTGAGTGAGTGAGTGAGAGAGAGAGAGAGAGAGAGAGGGAGGGAGGGAGGGAGGGAGGGAGGGAGGGAGAGAGAGAGAGAGAGAGAGAGAGAGAGAGGAGAGAGAGAGAGAGAGAGAGAGAGAGAGAGAGAGAGAGAGAGAGAGAGAGAGAGAGAGAGAGAGAGAGAGAGAGAGAATTTAACTTTCTGTTAAAGAAAATTTAACTTTCTGTAAATTCGCTTGAACAATAATCGTAGAAATAAGTTTTGAATGAGTGCCTATAAAGTTTAGGATTACAAATTATTTTCAATAACACTGTATTTTGTTTCGTATATACATACAGTTATTCAGGAGTTTTGAAGGTATTATAGCTAAATGTTGTATTGTTTGATGTAATTTGACAATTCGCGAGAGGTATTTCGTGGTTTGAATGAAGGATCGTATGTTCTCGAAGCTTGTCAGTAGCCTGTGTTGCAATTACCAAGTATTAGCAGAAGCCCTTTATGATGTCGCTCGGGGGTAAATAGACTTCTAATCAGCCTTATTGTCTAAACGTCACGTACCAAGTATGTACGTTACAGAATCAAAGGGCTGTTCCCTTCATTCGATTGTATTTATGCTTTGGAACGGAATGGAGCGCTGTTTGCTTTGAAGGATGTAAATAATAGGTTGGCGGTGTTTATTTGAGGAAAATATAAGGGTAGGATTAAATCCTTCCATGTTTACTTTGAATAAATTCAAAAATCTATTTGGATTTATTATACATCCTCTCAGGATCGGGAGAAAATAATAAAAATTAAAAAAGCGTCTATTAATCGGAAGGATATCAATTATGGAATTTCGGCTTAGCTGGTATCCGCTCATGAAATGTAGAACATAATACAAGGTAATTAAGTACTTTCCTATTTCTTCGATAGGATTGGCAATTATTGGAGTTCGGCTTTCTAGACATCCGGTCAAGTTAGGAAGGAAACATTAAAAATAAATTAAATACTTCCTGAGTGTTTGAAATGATGGATATTATTGGATATCTATTAAGTAGAGATTCGCTCAAGTTAGGATGGAAATATTACTTAGGAATTAAATGCTTTCCTTTCTACAATTATTGGATATTGACTGTGTAGGAATCTGCTCATGTTAGGAAGGAAATATTACTGAGGAAGTAATTGTTTTCCTGTGTACCTAAAGTGATAGCGATTATTGGATATCAAGTATGTAGGCACCGGCTCAAGTTAGGAAGGAACTATTACTAGGCAAGGAAATACTTCCCTGTGTACTTGAAATTATAGCTATTATTGGATATCGACTATATAGGCATCCGCTCAAGTTAGTAAGGAAATATTAAAGATAAATTAAATACTTATATGTGCACATGAAATGATGGTGATTATTGGATATCGACTATGTAGGAATCCGCTCAAGTTAGGAAGGAAATATTTCTGAGGAACTAAAGCTTCCCTGTGTACCTGAAATGATAGCGATTATTGGATATTGACTATATAGGCATCCGCTCAAGTTAGTAAGGAATTATTAAAGATAAATTAAATACTTCGCTGTTTACTTGAAGTGATGGCGATTATTTGATATCGTCTATTAAAGCACCCGCTTTAGTTAGGAAGGAAATATTACTGAGGAATGAAATACTTCCCTGTGTCCTTGAAATCACAGCTATTACTGGATATCGACTATGTAGGAATCCACTCAAGTTAGGAAGGAAATATTACTGAGGAATGAAATACTTCCCTGTGTACTTGAAATTACATCGACTATTGGATATCGACTATGTAGGAATCGGCTCAAGTTAGGAAGGAAATATTACTGAGGAGTGAAATACTTCCCTGTGTCCTTGAAATCACAGCTATTACTGGATATCGACTATGTAGGAATCCACTCAAGTTAGGAAGGAAATATTACTGAGGAATGAAATACTTCCCTGTGTCCTTGAAATCACAGCTATTACTGGATATCGACTATGTAGGAATCCACTCAAGTTAGGAAGGAAATATTACTGAGGAATGAAATAGTTCCCTATTTACTTGAAATGACTTCGATTATCGGATATCGACATTGAACGCTGCCGCTCAAGTTATAAAGGCATTATTAAGTATAAATTAAATACTTACCAGTGTTCTTGAAATGATAGCGATTAGTGGAGATAAGTTGCATTTAACAGTAAAATAAATATTTTAGGAAAACAAGGCATGAAACAATTATTGGTAATATTGTTTTTCTAGGGCAAACGTTGAGAAAGTAGGGGAGTCATTTCCACTATGGATACTGTCAGTTTTCTGTTTTCGCACCTTAAATCCTCCTTGTCTTTGAAATTTTATTATATTTTTTCATGAAAGATCAAAACATAAGAACTGCTTCCATTCTTTTCCTGATGGCACTAGGGATATAACGCGGTTCCTGCGAGTAGGATTTTTTTTTCAGATACGCCCGACAATTTCATGACATTGAACTATGTCATACCCTTAAGTTTTGATGAAAAAAATTACTGAAGACAATAACTACGCGCTAAAACGTAAATTAAAGATCTGAGCAATTGAAATGAGATATCTGAAATTCTAAAAGTAAAATACGCCGAACGCTAATTCTTGAATAGAAACGTTAATTCTTGAATAGAAACGTTAATTCTTGAAGCGAAGTCTCCTAAGCATCAAATGCGAAGAATATGGACGGCCTCATAGGCATATGATGTCCAGTACTCAGCTTCGTATTGATAATAGAGAAGATTGCTATAGGGATATCCCATGAATTTCGTCAAAATCCTCCCGAGGCCGAACACTAAAAGCCGAGAAGTTTTTCGTCAGAAGGCCCGGCAATTACGAAGGGCTTTGAAGGGCCACATCCTTTGAGGTGACGGCTCGCCCTCTCCCAGAATTTAAATCAGGAATTGCGGTCAGGAACAGAATTAGAGTCATTTATCATAATGATGGATGAACTGTGATTCTTGTATTTTGTTAACTTGTGCTGTGCACTTGTTGAGTCAAGTACTAACTGCTTCACTTTTTAATGTCCCTCTTATGCAAATTATTTTTCCTGTTTGAAATATAGAACCTCACGTTGAGCCATTTTCACTACCTTGGTAGCGACAAAAACGTGGTTGCGCGTTGCTAGCTCAATCACCAGCTATGAACGTAGGATGATCACTACCTCCAGCAAGTTACCTCCGGTAGAATATAGTCTTTAGATTTAGAGTTTCATGCTTACTGAAAATCTTCACCGAACCATCGGAAATTTCTTAGCAAAGTGTGATTTACTTAGTACTCCATTCTTGCTCCTAGCGCCTTTTTTAAAGCTTAGGGTGGGTTTACACTAGGATAGTTATTGCAGGATATTTATATCAGAGAGAAATTCTGACTAATGTAAACCATGAGCAATTTATGTCAGACATTCAATTTACATGGTTTACATTAGTCAGAATTTCTCTCTGATATAAAAATCCTGCAATAACTATCCTAGTGTAAACGCACCCTTAGAATAGAACAGTACTTTGTTTCGATATCTCGTGAAATATTGGCAGTTTCTGATCCTTCGTTTAAAATTTATATATATATATATATATATATATATATATATATATGTATATATATATATATATATATATATATATATATATATATGTGTATATATATATATATATATATATATATATATATATATATATATATATATATAGTTATATATGTGTCCGTTAACACGATACAGGCCAGAGTTTTTGTTTTTTCGCCACGAAACTTGGTATGTACTGTTCCCCCATCAAACGATTGAACGAGTTCGATAACCGACAAAATCGGTCCATCTGGAGGGGGGGGGGGGTTACTCTGGAGCCAAAGTAGTTATTTGCCAATACCAGTCGTAATTTATGTTATATTTCAACGGAACTCGGTATTCGTAGTGGTCAACTGAAGAGAAAAATGTGTTGTAAAAATAAACTAAATTGGTTCATTAGGAAGGGGGGTTTACTCCGGAGCCAAAGTAGTTATTGGCCAATACCAGTCATAATTTTTGTTATATTTCAACGAAACTCGGTATTCGTTGTGGTCAACTGAAGAGAAAAATGTGTTTAAAAACCAACTAATTTGGTCCATTAGGAGGGGGGGGGGGTTACTCTGAATCCAAATTACTAATTTGGTCATACCGGTCGTAGTTTCTGTTGTATTGAAATGAAACGCGGTATACGTCCGAAGTGTTGTAAAAATGATCTAAATCGGTCTATCGGAAGGGGGGTCTACTTTCTACTATGCTTGAATAGAATTCTCCCGCCGAAATCTCCCACTAGGACAGAGAGTTGTTGAGTTCTGATGTCAACCACTAGAGACAGGGCCGCCACATGGGGGGGGGGCAGCCGGGTACAGTTGTCCCGGGCCCGGGCGCCGTGGGGGCCCGGGCCGGGCCTCGCTAATTGGAAAAAAAAGTATAGGTTATGAGCTTGTAAAAATAATGGGGTTTAGAAATATAGACGGGCGTAGCCTATATTTATTGGAATGGAATCTATATTTTTTTTAATGTACATAAACGACAAAATTAGGAGACGTAATAAAACTGCAAGTACCGAAAGTGACCTTAGCTGCACCGATTGTCGGCTTTTATTCTCATTTCGCTCAAAACTAAAAATAAATAATTTTAAAATGTCCAAAGTCCTATAGCAAAGTACTAGAATTTTCATTCTGGCTCTGAGAAGTGGGGGCCCGTGATCTGGTCCCGGGCCCGGCTCTGAGATGTGGCGGACCTGCTAGGGGATGCTGTATCTATTTCCTGGACTATTACTGTATTTATTTTATAATTTAATGTTTTATTTGCCTAGGTCTGAGCAATATATCGGGGAGCTAAAAGCAGCTCAGCGGCGAGCAGATCCTAGAGGTGAAGTATGGCTTGAGAGAAATACTTCATCAAAGGAGCCGCGGAGAGAGTTCCTTCCTCCGAATGGTGAGTAATTATTCTACGCGTATTTCTCTAAGAATCTGTTTCATATTCTCCTTTTCCAACATTTCTCAAAACCAGCCTTTTCAATCTTCTAATTACAAACTTATCCTCAAGTCTTATGGATCCTTCCTCAAGCTTCATATCCTTTTCCTTGCCCAATGAAAGACATGCGTGACGAGCGTGACAATGTCTTCTCCTTTGAGAATCCTTGTTAGAAAACCAAAATTTGGGCTGCCAAAACTGTTTCAGGTAAACCCCATAATGCACAAATTTTTCTGATTACGAAATAGTCCTTTATGTTATTACTCAAATATGAAGAGTGTTTCTTTCCGAATGAAAGCACATTTTGGACACATAATTTCATTACTCATCATACATGCCGATACACTCACATATTTTATTTTACACTCACGAATACTTACTTTTTGATTCTTCTTGGTCAAATAAGTTGTTTGTCAGATGGGATTCATTTCAAAGGAAGTAAGTATTTGTTTTCGAAATTATTTTTAATTTAAAAATGTATGTAAGGTATAAAACAAAAACAAGAAAAATTGCTCTGAAGCTTATTAGTGTGATTAAAATGGCATTAAATTAAAAATCTGTCTAGGAAGAACCTCTCACAGTATTTCAGGCTGAGATTTATGCCATCTTAGCTGCGGGAAGGGTGTTTGTCGGAGGAAAGTAAATATCCTGACTCACGGCCAGGCAGCCTGTAGGACTCTAGAACGACATGAGATCAACTCAAAAATTATTGAAGAATGCCAGATGAGGCTAAACGAATTGGCACAGAATAATAATGTTGTCATTTACTGGATTCCGGGCCATCGAGGCAACCTAGACAACGAGAGAGCAGAAAGTTGGCAGGATTGGGCTCGGAATTGGCACCAATAGGCCCAATGCCTTTATTCGGAGTGTCGGTGGCCTGAGCAAAAGAAATACTTCTTAAACCTTGGGAAGGACAGTAAATTACCCTTACATAGTCATCGATAGGCAAGTTGGAGATCCTCTTGGGTATGGCCACAAAAGTTATGAGAAAGATTGGGGTGACTGTGGTTGGTCATTGTACATGAATAAGCATATGCATACCATGAAGATCAGGTCATCACGAGTCTGCAGATGGCATGGGTACGAAGATCAGACACCTAAGCATGTTATGTTTGAGTGTGAAGCCTCGATAAAGATGAGATTCGAATTAAGGTCAGACAATACCTGAAGTTCATCAGGAGTTTAAGGTAAGGTTGACAAGTGTAGGACTCGCACAATAGACAACCAGTGATGCGGAGAGTATGTGTCAGTAAGTAATCTAATCTAGCATGAGCAGGGGGGTAAAGGTGGGACCCTGGGTTCTACTGGAAAAGTATAAAATTCTTGGAGACTTTAGCGTTTGCAAAATAAAAATCTTTGAAAATTGGACTAAGCTAGGACTAAAGGGACTAGAGATTCGCTGCCTGCTGTTTAAATATTGAAGTCTTGTGTGCTAATAAAGTTGCCAATTAAAGTACTTTGTGAATTGGGATGAGCTACGATACTAAGGAAGGAGAACTTGGGATTGGCATAGAATCTTTAAGGCTGTAACCGTAGTCAAATAAAACGCATTGGGATTAATGAGTTTGAATAGGAAGGGAGGAGACCTCGGAGTCTACTTGGTTAAGTCTCTTGTTGTTTTCTTAATCTTTATATATAAAAATCCCAGGTAATAATATCATAGGCTAAGTCAAAAACGTCTACCAGCTGTCTGTCTGTATGTTTGTTCCTTATACAAATCCACAATGTTTGACCGATGTTGGCCTATCTTGGCACACACGTATGTCTTGAAACGAAGAGAGTCATAGACTTGGTTAAAAAAAGTCTATTAGCTGTCTGTCTGTATGATTGTTCATCATACAAATCCACACCGTTTGACAGATTTTGATCAAACTTTACACACATGTAGGTCTTGATTCGGGGAGAGTCATAGGCTAGGTTAAACTCGTGTATGACTCACAGTTCGGAGGTTACGGGTTCGAAACTTTGTACCCAAATAGTTAAAGATATGTGTTATTGGATTTTAATATTACTTATTTGGTTTCTAATGTATTTTTGCGTCTCTAGATGCAGAAGATAGGTGTAGCATGGCACGCCGGGTAACTGCTAGTTATTAGAATAAAAAAAATACGTTATTTATTGATTTGTAAAATATACCTATGTTATAAAAAAATTGTATTATTCGTACTATAAAATATAATCTATTAAAAACATTATTGGAGCATTTAATTACATTATTCAAATTGAGTATTCCGAGATAAAAAGAAAAAGTAATAAAATAAAGCCTTTTTACAATATAAAATTTTAACTGAAGAAATAATTGAAAGGGTTCACGGAGGTAGAGAAGAGGAGAAATGCATTGTAACAGGGTCCCGGGCAGATCCTGGATAGTGAGATCCCATTATGCAGGGCCAGCCCTTTCATTATTCGCAATAAGGAAAGGGTTAAAAGTATAATAAGCAATCTCCTGTATTATGAGCTCATCAAATAAATAATTTTAATTTTTTTAGTAAAGCCTTGTTTTACTTCTAAAATTACAATATCAATATTTCTTCGTCTTTATATTGCTCACTTTAAATAATTATTAGTTTTTGTTATAATATATCAATAATCATTCAAATAAATTTTGATTCAATAAGAATTTAATCATTGAATAAACTATTCATCCACTGATTTATTTTTTAATCAATGAATAACAGGGTTGGCTCATTATTCAATAAATCTTTATTGATTAAAAATGTATTCATTTATTCATTGACTGATTTTTTTAAAATTTAATGAATAATTAATTATTTTTCATTCTTCATTCATTATTTTTATACATTTAAAATTATGCAGTTCATGGAACAACAAACTCAGATTCAGAAGTTCAGTAAATAATATCACTTAAATAAATAATTTTCATTAAAAGTAAGAAAAGGTTTAATGAACTTAGTAATTTTTATTAGAATAGATTGTTAAAATGTATCACTTGTATTTAACGAAAAATGTCAGTCAAATAAATCAATGTCATTAAAAAAATTTTTTCATTCGAATAAATAACTTTTATTCAATAAAAATTTTCATTCAAAAATCATTGTTATTCAATAATGAATAAAAATGAAAAGTTACGTTATTCATTGAATTGACTGAAAAATTATTCATTATTCTGAATGATTTTTGCCCAACACAGTATATATATATATATAAAATCAGTCCCGTAACAGGCCACGAGGGGCAGATACTATAGAGGTATCTGATTCATGACCATACGGCACACTAGGGAGATAGTGTGGTCAGTACTATGCTCCGCCCGCCTGATTTCCCCCTTGGCTGCTTCGACTGCTAGAGTCATTAGCACCAACCAAGGTACCCATTATTAAATTAATTAAAGGCTGGGTTAGCCTAGGGACGGTCAGGGAGGCCGAATTCAACCCATGAAGGAAGACACTAGAAGGAAAAATCTTTAGTGCTTGCTCGGGATTTGAACTCATGACTCCAGCTTATTAGTCCAGTGCTCTACCACTGAGCTAAACTCGCCCCCTATATATATATATATATATATATATATATATATATATATATATATATATATATATATATATATATATGCATTTGTGTGTGTGTTTGAATATGATGTATTAACCACAATATTCCAAATCCTATTCAATATAACATCCTATTCAACTGCTCTCACTATTGTTCTAGATTGAGTAGTGATGACCTAACAGTTTTCTTCCCTTAACCCCTTAACTACCACGCCCAGAGATATCTGGGGTAGAGATGGCGTTTCGATTTTTCCTCGCACGGATATTTAATGCCACCGCCCGTAAATATATTTACTTGATTTTTTTTCTTTACATATTATACCTAGACTACAGTTTAGTATTAATTTTGGCTAGATTGTTTTTTTGTTGTTTTTTTTTTTGAGTGAATTTCTCGAAAAAAGCGTTTTGTTTTTTCGCCCTACAAAGCTACACGTAACGACCTCGCCCGAGATAACTTGAGTATAGATGCCGTTTCGATATTCCTATAAACGAGTTAAAATTTTACGGACCGACTTTAATGAAATTTGGCAAAAAAAAATAAAAAAAAATTGTGATTTTATGGTATTTAATCAGCGCGAAAAAATCGCAACGCTAATTTTTTTGCTATACTAGGCTAAAAGGGAAATAATGAAACCATTTTCGGTGTCGAGAAAAATGGATGAACCTAGATTTTTCTCATATATTCGTCTGTGGCAGAAGGTCAATTTTATAAAAACACACTTTCTTTCTTCTGTACTCTTTTATTAGGCTCCACATGTTTCACGTCGCTGTGACGCCTCTTCAGGAGCACTTAATCTAAATAAAATAAAATTAAAAGAAAAATTAAGGAAAATATACACATAATTAAAAATAGGAAAAAGGCCGTCAACAAAAAAACAGATATTAAATACCTGGATAAAATATTTTTTAATTTAATAAACAAGACGACTTAAAAAAATTTATAAAATGACAAAAACTTCTTTTGGAAAATCGACATTTACCCTAAAACTATCGATTTTAAACAGCTGATACCCAGTAGACATGATTGATCTTATCAGTCCAGACGTGGCCCTACCTGCGGAAGGTTCTCTAATGGCTAGGCTGTAACCATATTTTATTTTATTTGGATTAAGTGCTCCTGAAGAGGCGTCACAGCGACGTGAAACATGTGGAGCCTAATAAAAGAGTACAGAAGAAAGAAAGTGTGTTTTTATAAAATTGACCTTCTGCCACAGACGAATATATTGGAAAAATAGGGTCACTGTCTTATAATATAGATTTTTCTCGGGATACCTGGAGCCCGGTTGGAAAATCCTAGTAAACCTAAAGGATCTATTCGAAAGCTTATTAAATTTCCTAAAAATGTGGTTCTTATTGGATTTTTTGGAATGGGTTATATCTCTTGATTTATCTTTAAATGCGTTGCTGCATATTACATGATAATTACCAAATTCGTGAATTGTATCGATTACTACTGTTAACCAGGTTTCTGAGAAGCATATTATCGAGAATTGTTACATCCATAATAAGGAATTGGTATCGAGCTATTTAACATTGTTAAATCCATTACAATTCCAGTAAAATACACCAGTAAAGTCCAGAATATTTTTCTTATTGTTTTGAGCTAGAAGCGGCATTGCCTACTAAAAGCACATCTTTTTCTGCCGTGGCTTCTACCTCGACAAGAGACTTACTTGGTGCACACACACAAAAACCAAAAGACGAGAACTAAATAGACGCTTCGGCCTACTTAGACGACTAATAGGTCCCAAATCAAAACTCCGTACTGAAAACAAACTAACAATCTACAGAACTATTTTTCGACCGATTTGGACATACGGCATTGAACTATGGGGCACAGCAAAACCTTCCGACATAAACCGAATCCAAACCTTCTAGTCCAAAGTCCTTTGCTGGATCCTTAATGCTCCCTTTTACGTCAACAATAATATCATCCACCGAGACCTCGAAATTCCCTCTGTCGAAGAATTAGCTAAAACCCGCTGCTCCACTTTTCATTCCAAGCTATCCTTTCATCCCAATCCCTTTCCACAGATGTGATCCCCCGAGACGCCTGAAAAGAATGAGACCAACCATAACACCTCAATAAAGTATTATTAATTCCTTAGGGAGTGTCAGCAATGGCTGCCTTCTCCCCTCTGTTCTTCCATGTGTAATAGCTTAGGAGATATTTATTTACTTATTGTATTATATGTAAACATATGTATACAGATTTAAAATATTAAAAAAAAAAGTGTTCTAATTTATTAGATTTTATTCCAGTTTTTGCTTAATTAGTTTTAAAAATTCGGTCATTAGGAGTTAAAGCCCAAACATTGCATTGAGGAAGTTTAAGTGTTCTAAAGGTATAAGGTAGGAGCCCCCGCTGTGGACAGGATTAGAGCAAAAGCCTATCTCCTGAGTGGTATAGTCAATCTGGATTTGTGATTGCTCACGCGATCCATGTATCACCTTCATGAGCTCGGTATCCGGACACCCTGGTATCTCCACTTCTAGCTTGGTATCTATCCCACGCACTGTTTCCTTGATCCTCTCTTTTATATCTGTAACCTTTAGGCCGTTGAGTGCGACCTCTGTTGCGTGCCAATACTCAATAGACCCGACGACAGCACTCATGTGCTCTGATAGGAAATGAGAACCTCCTCGTTTACTTCGTTTCAACCGAGTAAAGGCCTTCCAACATGTCGTTTCAGCAAGTATCAGAAACCAAATTAAACAGAAAACAACAATAATTAAACTCCCTTGCGCAAGAGCTCCCAAAACAGAGCTTGTCAGAAAGGCTATGACTAATATAAACATAAAACGTCCGTCACGCAGGAATTTGGTTAGTTTAGATTGCATTCCTGAATAATTTGCTTAAAAAAACCTATACAAATAAAATAAAAACATGAATAGTTCTGCTCTTTTTACATTTGTAATGAGCCTCTGTTCCAGAGTTTTGTGTATTTGTGGAACTACACTTCTTAATAAAGAAACAAAACTTCACATTTTCGTATTTTGATCTGAAGCAGGAACGGGATACAGTCCCCCGAGTGGTAGATATGAGAAGTCCTACCAAAACAGAGGCGCTTCTAGTGGCAGCTTTGCTGACCACTACTACTTGTGGTGGGTGAATTCTATTCAAACATAATACAAGGTATACCCCCTCCCTTCCGATAAACCGATATACTTCATTTTTCCAACACTTTTTTCTCATTAGATACCCACGAAGTTTCATTACAATACAACAGAAATTGCGACCGGTATGAGCAAATTATTAATTTGGCTCCGGAGCAAATCTCCCTCCTAATGAACCGATTTAGTTTATTTTTACAACACATTTTTCTCTTTAGATGCCCACAACGAATGTCCAGTTTCGTTGAAATATAACAAATATTACGGTTGATATGGGCAAATAACTACTTTGGCTCCCGAGTAATCCCTCCTCTCCAGATAGACCGATTTTGCTGGTTAACGAACTCGTTTAACCAAGTTTCGTGACGAAGAAACTCTGGCGTGGATCGTGTTAACGGACACACACACACAAATATTAATTATAGATATATATAAATTTTAATGGGGGGTAATTTTCGGTGTCTGCTAGGTAGGATCGATAATGATTTGAGGGAAGTGCTAAAAATTTTGACTGGGAGGTATGTACGGTACTGATACGGATGTTCATTTTTAGCGCGTTTCCTCCTCCCTCCATAGGATGGAAACCCGCTTACGGGGTCGACCCAATCCAGAAGTACCTAATATAAAATTTAATGTTTCAGAACTCATTGATCACGAAAATATAGAAGGGCCCAAATTTGTTAATATACAGGGTGATTCAGGTCTAAGATGCTAAACCCGAGGAAACTATTTTAGACGTCATTTTCCAACAAAAACGTTTATCTGATTTGTTCTTTTGAGATAGACATATTTTTTATTGAATAAGAATGATTTGCTCAAAAACTGATCAAGATAATTAAATTATAATTTTCCCATCTTAAAATAGACAATATTTGCTTTGATAAAACAGTCAATTAATTTTACTAATTCCATTGACTACACATAATTGTAGAATGTAATACTTCTGTAAATAAATAAAAAGTTAAAAAAAAAAAAAAAAAAAAAAATCCATTGATAGAAGATATTTTCTGGAGTCCAATTACGCACTAATGTGTTTCTTGCGAGTTGTTGTTTCCTTAATCCCCTAACGGGACTACAGATTCACTACTTACAGAAAAACGTCTACGTTTTGTAAACATTAAATCTATGGCAATAAAGTAGACATTTATTGAGGCATAGGTGGAACGATTGACTCACTTTTCTCAAACAAAGGTAGAATGGAGCTTTGTTACTTTCAAATGCCTCATGTTTTGTCTAGAAATTTTATAGGGAGTACTCAAAATCTATTCAAGATAGTTAAATAATTCAAATATCGCTTATAATTTTAATTTTTTTTCAAATAAGAATTCAAATAACACACAACAAACACAAACCTGGAGAGGGGATAGATATTAATCTTCACCTAAGGATTAATCTTCTTTATTTTATCAAAATGCTTATTACTAACTTCTTGCAACTATTTTTATCTTGCTGAAAAGGGATAATTTTTTATTACCAGTGTTTAACTTGAATGGGCTTAGTCAAATGTCCTGTCAAATTATTTGACAAGCCGGGAATACATAGATATGGTGCTCGTGTATGTTTAACTGAATCTACAGCAGTACAGCGTCCGTGGTCTATTACGCTCGCCGTTTCACAGGTCGCCGAATTTCCTACAAAAGTACATCTGTTACAAATTGTCGAATTCTAGGAGATACGGGTATGATTCCATAGAGGTGGGATTCTGTAGGAGGCAATAGGAATGTTTTTGTTGAACATGACAATATCAACATATTTAAGGATACATATTCAGATGGATGCATAGATGGATTGACAGTCGTAGATAGATTGTATGGGAGAGAACAAAAGCTCTGTTGATAAAGGCTCGTGAAATAGACGAATGCATAGATGGTTTGACAGTCGTAGATAGATTGTATCAGGGAGAACAATAGTTCTGTTGACAAAGGTAGTGAAATAGACGGGTGCATAGATAGATTGACAATCGTAGATAGATTGTATAAGGGAGAATAATAGTTCTGTTGATAATGGCTAGTGAAATAGACGGATGCATAGATAGATTGACAGTCGTAGATAGATTGTATGAGGGAGAATAATAGTTCTGTTGATAATGGCTCGTGAAATAGACGGATGCATAGATAGATTGACAGTCGTAGATAGATTGTATCATGGAGAATAATAGTTCTGTTGATAAATAAGAGTAAGATAGCTAAGTAGTTCAAGGGATGAAAGTTCTAACGAATTAAGTTTGATTTAGCGATGCTTTGAAGAGAAAATGATTGGAAACCTGTTCAGGAAATGAGAAGGTAGATTGCAAAAGTATAGAAGGGTAGACACCGTGGTTATTTCTTTCATCTTCCACCCTGGTGGTTCCGAGTAGATTAATCTTTAGTCGAATGTCATTGAGTCTAGATGTCTTTAATCTGCATTTGTGTTTACCGTATTTATCAAAATTTATTCAATCTCGTCAGACTTGAAGCATTATAAGAAACGCGAAACAAGTTTAAAACACGTTCGAAACATAAATTTTCAGCATTTTATATTGCCCTGTCAAAAATCGCATAAATAGATACTTTGTAGAAAATTTTCTGAACATTGGTGGGCTAATAATTTTTTATTTCCCAACCGTTTATGAGATATTAAGGAAAATACACGAACAACAACAAAACGTTTCATGCCTATTAATAAAATATTTTATTCTAATCCTTCCTTAACTCCAAACGTAATCAAAATTTGAACATCTTTGTTTGTATGAATTTTAACTTAATCAGATGATTCTGAGTACCCTAACCAAAAATTTTATTCGACAACAATTTTTCATCTTTTCTGGAAAACGGTTAAAGCTATCGCCTTAATAATGGTTTCATTCGTTTTTCTAGTTCATGAAACCTATAAACGAGTACTTGCAAGCATATGAAGTAAGCGTAACCATTTTTTTCGCGCGAGTTTCGCTTCAAAACCATGTTCGGACGGATTTTGCTGATTAACGAACTTGACATTTCAAATTAGACGAAAGATTTTTGTACCAAATTTTCGTACCATTATTCACTGAGATAGAGGGCGAACAGACAGATATATATTCACCATATCGAGGACAACAATATATTTATCAAACGCCAGACCAAACTTCCCAAATAATTAACATATTTGTGTCGTATGGACTACAACAACCTACTTAATTTTCTTAATTATATTTCAGCACTATAACTATATATATCAAACTGTCTTTGATTGTCTAGACGACTCAAACTGTGTTTTTATCATCGTCATTGAAAGCTTCATATAATAAATGAAAATCACTCATGAGGTAATTTATTCATCATGTCGTTATTATACATAGAATCCCCCTTGTGTAACTGTGATTGTACATGGGAGCTATATTTCCTATGTATAGTCATATTATGAATAGAACCTAAATTGTACATAGAAACTGTTGCGATTATGTATAGCCATATTGTACATAGGAACTGTTGCAATTATATATAGTCATATTGTACATAGGAACTGTTGCAATTATGTATAGTCATATTGTACATAGGAACTGTTGCAATTATGTATAGTCATATTGTACATAGGAACTGTTGCAATTATGTATAGTCATATTGTACATAGAAACTGTTGCGATTATGTATAGTCATATTGTACATAGGAACTGTTGCAATTATGTATAGTCATATTGTACATAGGAACTGTTGCAATTATGTATAGTCATATTGTACATAGAAACTGTTGCGATTATGTATAGTCGTCATATTGTACATAGGAACTGTTGCAATTATGTATAGTCATATTGTACATAGAAACTGTTGCACTTATGTATAGTCATATTGTACATAGGGACTATTTCCTTTGTTACTTTATTTTTATATGTTTGTTCTTAAAAATTTATTTTTTTACAAAGTTATTTTGACTTTTAGCTGTTTGTTATTCAGAAACATAATTAGATAATTATATAGATACGCACTATAATGTAATTAGATTTATAATTAATATGTTCGCTTCAAAACCATTCTAAATTTTACATAGAAACTGTTGCAATTATGTATAGTCATATTGTTATTCATTGTTGTTGTTGTTGTTTGTTATTCATAAACATAATTAGATAATTATATAGATACGTACTATAATGTAATTAGATTTATAATTAATATATAACACTTATTACGTAAGATGTTAATTACTATGGATTTATAATTATTATTTAATTGGATGAATACGTATCTCCATTTTATATCTGGCTTTGAGCGAATTGCTTTCGATGCAGGATGCTCACAAATAAATAAATATATAAATTGTTTAGAACCTGCTGCTCAAATACATGAACATAAATATGCTTAAAAAGATAAAACGAATTTTATTGTCCAAAGAAATATAAACAAATAAAATGAATTTTTACAATTAATTAAATACAAGTAATAAATATGCTTTAAGCTTTAGCTAACCACTTGTGTGGAGACTTTTTTGACTTGTAACTTTTTTTTTTTAGTCATCGCTAAATCATATTTATGCTAAAAAAAAAAAAAAAACATTATATAAAAAATTATATAATTTTTTTGTTTATAATTATCGACAATTATATAGTTTATATTTTTTGACATGAATTTTTCCAAATAGTTTTAGATGAAGAAAGTATGTTGAATGTTGAAGTAAACTCTATTCGACTGGCCCTTTTATACTTCATAAAAATTTAGTTAGTTAAAAAGTTGTTCAGGGCTGTAGGTGTTTCCTTTACGGCGTTTTTACATCTTTCCTTCTACCATGGGACGGGAATGTGTTTGAATAAATACTGTCTTATTCTTGGGAATGTAGATTTCTGCAGCTTTTTTTTTTTACTAAATCATTGAAGTCATCTATATCGTTTATGTATTCTAGTTAAGTACTCTTTGCATCGTTCCCAGTATGCTATGTTTTAGCGCGGTTCCTCCCTTCCTCCATAGGGAGGAACCCCGCTTATAGGGTTGACCTCATGACGCATTCCAGAAGTTCCGACTAAAACATTTTACGTTTCAGAACCCCTAGAGAACGAAAATAACGGCAGTTCAAATTAGTATATATATATATATATATATATATATATATATATATATATATATATATATATATAAATTTGAACTGCCGAAAAAAAAAAAGATTTATTTTTAGGAGCTCATCATTAGTTATGAGCTGGTTATTAAATTACTCATAACCAATGATGAGCTCCTAAAAATAACTCTTTTTTTTTAGCATAAATGTGCTTTAGCGATGACTAAACTGAAAAAAAAAAAAACGTTACAAAAAACGTGTACGCTGTCGTTCCTGCATGCGCAGTGGCCATGTACGAAAGAGAAGACTGTATGTTGTACAGTACATTACATAGGTATGTCGGGTAAACCCAAAGAATATTTATGATCATGAATTTGAGCAGCAGGTTCTAAACGATTTATATATTTATTTATTTGTGAGCATCCTGCATCGAAAGCGATTCGCTCAAATACAGATATAAAATGGAAATACGTATTCATCCAATTAAATAATAATTATAAATCCATAATAATTATAATTATGTTACATAATAATTATAATTATGTTACATAATAATTATAAATCTAATTACATTATAGTACGTATCTATATAATTATCTAATTATGTTTCTGAATAACAAACAGCTACAAGTCAAAATAACTTTGTAAAAAAATAAATTTTTAAGAACAAACATATAAAAATAAAGTAACAAAGGAAATAGTCCCTATGTACAATATGACTATACATAATTGCAACAGTTTCTATGTACAATATGACTATACATAATTGCAACAGTTCCTATGTACAATATGACTATACATAATTGCAACAGTTCCTATGTACAATATGACTATACATAATTGCAACAGTTCCTATGTACAATATGACTATACATAATTGCAACAGTTCCTATGTACAATATGACTATACATAATCGCAACAGTTTCTATGTACAATATGACTATACATAATTGCAACAGTTCCTATGTACAATATGACTATACATAATTGCAACAGTTCCTATGTACAATATGGCTATACATAATTGCAACAGTTCCTATGTACAATATGGCTATACATAATTGCAACAGTTCCTATGTACAATATGGCTATACATAATTGCAACAGTTCCTATGTACAATATGGCTATACATAATTGCAACAGTTCCTATGTACAATATGGCTATACATAATTGCAACAGTTCCTATGTACAATATGGCTATACATAATTGCAACAGTTCCTATGTACAATATGGCTATACATAATTGCAACAGTTCCTATGTACAATATGGCTATACATAATTGCAACAGTTCCTATGTACAATATGACTATACATAATCGCAACAGTTTCTATGTACAATTTAGGTTCTATTCATAATATGACTATACATAGGAAATATAGCTCCCACGTACAATCACAGTTACACAAGGGGGATCCTATGTATAATAACGACATGATGAATAAATTACCTCATGAGTGATTTTCATTTAGGTATTTTTTATTTTTTTTTTTTTATTTTTTTTTATACGGCGCATCTACATCTAGGTCATTAGCGCCGACATCCAGGGTGCAGCGAGGAATTTTCCCAGCGAGCCCTGAGATGAGAAAATTCCTGCCGGAGGTTGGGAATCGAACCCACCATCTCCCGCTTATGAATCCAAGGCGCTAGCCATTAGACCACGGGAGACCCCTCATTTAGGTATTATATAAACCTTTCAATGACGATGATAAAACACAGTTTTAGTCGCCAAGACAGTCAAAGAAAGTTTGAAATATATATAGTGTTGAAATATAATTAAGAAAATTAAGTAGGTTGTTGTAGTCCATACTACACAATGTTAATTATTTGGGAAGTTTTGGTTTGGCGTTAAAATATTGTTGTCTTTGATATGGTTACTGCTCTTCCGGAGTAGTTCGTTTATATAACTCTTAGAGAGACAGTAACAAAGCTATCATTTTAGCGCGGTTACTCCCTATCTCCATAGGGAGAAGAAGTGCCGACTAGAAACTTTCACGTTTCAGACCCTATAGATCACGTAAATATAGGTGGCTAAAATTTGTATATATATATATATATATATATATATATATATATATATATATATATATATATATATATATTTAGTTAGTTATATTATTTATTTCTCATATACAGATATTGTTATTTTGCAACTCATTTGCTCATTACAGTTTGTTCATATTAGTAAAATAGTGCAAATATATACTATAACAGCTAAGCAGTTATAAAAGTTAAAATTACTAAAAATAGGACTAACTAAATAAATATGTAAGCCTACTCCTTTGCTAAGGAGAACTCCTGTATAGCAAATAAAATATAAAAAAAAAAAAAAAAAAATTTATATATATGCTTGTCTGTTCGCGCTCCTGACGGCTCAAAAATGGTCAAGTTCGTTAAGCAGCAGAATCCGCCCACTAGAAGATAGTGTTTGGGGCGAAATTCGCGCAAAACTAATCGTAACGCTTACGTTTTTGAGTTTATATGCTTGCAGGTACTTGTTTTATAGGTTTGTTAACATAAGAAAACGAATGGAACCATTTTTAAGGCGATATCTGTAACCGTTTCTGAGAAAAGTGGAACCAATGTTTTTGTAAGTCATTATTTTTTTGCGAGTCATTATTTCTTTGTGGGTATTTAGAGTCGGGGGATTCAATTGAAATATTTTCTACATCTTGGAAATTAATCCTAACTAAGATGATTAAATTTTGGTTATATTTGGAGTTAAGGAAGTATGCGAAAAAATTTTTTTATTAATAGACGTGAAAAGTTTTCGGATCTCCATACATTTTTCGCAAATATCTCGATAACGGTTGGGAAATCATGGTAAGTGGAAAGTAACCATTCGAATGCTTACTAAATTTTCTACAAAAAAGGTTCTGAAGCAATATTCGATGGGGCAACGTCAATCAGAGATATAAGCGCTTAAAACTTAAAAAGTGTTTGATTTGTCGTTTTGAAAGGGTTTTTCTCTTTCTTTATCTCACTTTTTAATTGGTTGTTTCTAGTTTTAAATTGCATTTATCAGTAAAATTAGTATTGTAGTAAAATAAGCTAACAAACGGTGAAAGGTATTGGTAATAAGTATGGAGTGGCTGTGGTAATCATGATGGCAGTGGCTGTCAGTGTCCTGTGATTTGTGATGCTAATCTATTCCATTTCTTCGAGATGTACGTAACCGCGCTAAGATGACGCAGTTCCTGCGAGTCGGACTTTTTGGTATTCTTGACGATGGTAATCCGATTAACGAACCAATCACTCTTCATGAATTACAGCTTGCATTATATAACACACGCGACACTTCTCATGGACCTGACAACATTACCTAATCAATGATTAATCATCTACCAAATAATGGCCTCGTTCAATTATTGGGTGTCATGAACGCAGTTTGTGACTCAGGCGATATAACTGAATGTTAGAAAAACAGTACATATTATTCTAACCCCCCAAAAAACTAACCAAGCCATGTTCCAGACTCCTCCCAAAAACATTTTGCCTATGAAAGTTATATCATTGTATTGGGCCAAGTTCTATGCCCTTAATACTTTGTCAAGAACCTAATAATACACTCTCACTTATCTATGCATTTCCACCTTGGCCAGTTTTTGCTTCAATACTATGAACTTGGCCTCTTTTTCAACGTTAGTTTTTTTGGGGGATATCAATACTTTATCTAAGTGAATTTTGAGTTAACACCGTCTACGTTTGGCTTGAGGAGGATGACGTGGGGACATGACGCTTGGTAGTACGTCGAGCTGTTTTTCTGGTAGTTTTGCGTTTATACGAAAAGTCCTGGAGAAAGCCCCTAATACAAGTATTTTAGGATATTTCTCTTCAATTTTAGGTTCTCCTGTCCGAAATTCATTTCATGTTCCTCACGATGGGTTTCGGAAGAAATGATGGGTTTCCGAAGGAACAACAAGTACAAAATGGGGCGACCTCCTGTGAGCGGAGTCAAACACAACTTTTCAGGATTCTACGATTTTCCCTTTAAAATCCTAATGTCCATGATCCTTCAAACTTTCAAGTCTCCAGCTTTTTGGGAAGTGCCTAATAATTTTAATGAGTGAGTCTTATAAATTCCGATTTTCGCCTTTATCTTAGAAACGCTTTAATGTAGAATTATGAAACTTTCTAATTTTACTCAAACTATTAGTATAATACCTGTGTAAAATTTCATACATTTATTTTTAACTACTTTAAAGTTATGAGAGGGTGAAAATCGACTCTGTATGAATAGGGAAATGGAGGAAAATCACATAAATGACTTTCTTACTAAAACAACAATCAGAGTAAGAAATGGAACCTTCCTCTGAGGTGTCGTTTAACGAGAAATGGGAGTTACGCAGGGGAGTTTACCCAATACTACAATATGGCTACACACGGTCAGGCAGCCCTGTCAGTTGGACATAACAGTCCGCCTGAATGCCGGTCGCCTGAACTTGTATATATTCCGGCCGGTCTATCAGTTAAATTTGTTCAGTTGGCCGGAATATACACACGTTCAGGCTTTTGAGTTCATACCGGCCGGATGATCGAACTTTTTTTTATTTTCCTCCGGCTGCCTGACCAGTCCTACTGACGGACTGGAAACTCCTGCTGACTCTCGGAAACTCGTGAATTAACACGTGTCTGTTGAACAGCTTTTTATTTTGGGTAGGGATGTTAGTCGGTTTTCAATGTCGGTTTTCGGGCTCAATGTATTCACGAAAGACCTTCAGTACGGATTGTGTTTGTTTGTTTTTATTTTTGCTCCTTTGAATTGACAAGTGCTTGAGAGAATGAGGATCACGAGTCTTCAGGGTCAAATCGTTCCGTGACAGAGCGCGGATAATCAAGGATCCATGTAACGAGCGGGAAGTGGCGAAAGATGGCAATTAAGTCCATTCTCTTTTTGCACTTTGCGAATGACAGGAGAGGTTCGGCGGGAGTGAGGTGGGAGGCGGTGGAGGGAGGACAGAACCACCAGATCCTCTCATGGTATATCAACGACCGGTTCCCATCTTGCTTAGGACTGCGAAAAAGATCGCGAGTTTCCGTTATTTCGTCGCATTCCGTTAGAAGACTGCAGAGATGCAACGCGGAAGGAAAAGCTACACATTTAGCCCCCTGAGGACCAATAACTCCAGGAGTAGTGGACAGGGGACATCTGGAAACCCCAGAGGTAATGTAATCCGCAAATACATCAGTAATATTGTTGCATCCTATTTTTTAACGAAAAATAAACTCCCACGACTGAGATTCGTTCCCATTCGGCAGATTGGTCCATTTTACTCTCGGGCGAGTTACCACTTACACTACTGGGCTTCATATTATAGCAAGTCGAGTAAATTCGTCAAAAGGCGCTAAAGGTTCAGTTTGGCAGCAGGGCATCATATTCGTCCAACGCAAAGTTATTGCCATATAAATCAGGGTGGCGTATACGGTGCTGTTTATTAGCACGTACCTCTCTTTCTCGATAGGGAGACATGAAATATCTTTTTTTATTCGAAAGATTGATTCTGTTAACCAGCAGAACCCGCCGGAATTTCTTTTCCGGTCAAAATTCGCGCGACCAAAATCGCAGCGCTCACAATTTTGCGTTAATAGGCTTGCACACTTTTAATAGTTTGTTTTAACGTAGGATAACGAATAAAATCATTTTAAGGAAATTTCTGAAACCGTTTTTCGTAAAAGGTGGATACAACTAGTTACCCTAACTGACTGTAGGTTTGGTACTCAGAAATTAAATTAATTTTTTCTAAATACGTTTGGAGTTAAAGAAGTGTTCGGGAAAAATATTTTATTAGCAGACATAAGCAGTTTTGATTTTTTTATATATTTTCTGAAATATGTCGAAAACGGTTGGGAAATTGTGATCAGTGAAAGGTAATCATTCAAAAGGTTACTAAATTCTCTATAATACTGTATTTCATGAAATTTTCGATGAGATATCAGGCGTAGAGATCAGGAGAATCTGGCATCAATAAATATAAGGCCATAGCCGGCACCCGCGAGTAACGGCATACCGTCTCTTCGAAGCTATGGAACCTTTTGGATTAATTAACTTGTCATGCACTTGTAACTTCGTGTAAAGAAGATTATTTTTTCGTAACAAGTACAAGTGAGTAGAAATGGTTTCTATTTACTAAGCGGCAAGTAAGATCCCCTAACTCCAATTTATGAAGCAGCTGACCCTTGGCATCTCGTGTAAACAGCCCAACAAGTGTTTAGTGACAACTTAAGGAGCCTACCTTAGTGGACGGACCGTAATGAACGCTACTTGATGAGTGTTATACTAAACGCTTGTCGAGTTTATAGTCTAAAGCGGTGTACTCAAGGGAGCTACTAGTTAGTAACGCAACCAGTAACTCGGGTTACTAACCAGTTACAGACTGATTAGTGACTTGGCTCCACATACGAGGCTACTCATTATAAACCAAAATCTCTCATGTTCAGTCTTATCATATATGCCGTATGTGAAATTCCAGAAGATTCAAATGACGAAGAAACCATAATACAAGGGCGTATGAAAGGGGAGAGGTCTGCACCCCCCCCCCCCCCCTGAAATTTTGATATAATCGTTAAACTTTTTTCATAAAAACGTTAAAAATAAATTAAATAAGATCACTTAGTCCAGAAAAACATTTCTTTAATGTGTAATAGCGTTTTAGTCGGCTAGCTGTTCCATGTTCTACATTTTTAGTATTCCATACCCCCAAAGTTCCAAGCCTCCTAAAGTCATTTTCTATAAACGCCCCTTCCAAAATATTGTACAATTACGTCAGGTGTCGGAAAAGAAGAATAGCCATTAGTTGCTGGATACACCTGTACCTTGAAAAATGTTTTCAGACTAGGTAAATAGGTCTGTTTTACGACGTTCCCGACATCTGTCCACGCCTTCTCCGTTTCGTGTTCCCTTGAATAACCAGAAAGGTGGTAATTATATAAATCATGAGCGTATATAGAAAATAATTTCGGGGGGGGGGGGGGTCTGAGAGCATTTGCGAGGTAAGGAATACCAACAATCCAGAAATTTGAATAGATAGTCAGTTAAAACGCTATTATACCCCAAAAATATTTTTTCTAAACTAAACGATCTTATCAAAGATCACACTCAAGTTAGTAACTGCTCCCCTAGCTACTGGACATGCCCAGGTAACCAGTTACTAACCAGTAGCGTCGTGAGTAGTGTCCCATTGATTTACATAGGAACTGACTCAAAGTAAACTGGTTAGTAATTCGCGTTACTAATCAGTTCCTTTTGAACAGCTCCGTATGTATACGGCCTAAAACTCACAGAACGCTAATTCCTTCTTATCTCCAGATTGTCCATAATCCTGCTTCTTGGTTGCGGATAAAATAGCATAACGTTTCCATCATCAGGTCGTGTTTATCAGCGGGGTCTCCACTCTATCGGAAGAGGGAACCACGCTAACAAGAAATAAGTTCATAGTACTTAATTTAGTAGAAGTTAAGATCAATAATCTGCACTTAACTTCTTGCTTCATCACTTCCCTCAACCTGTCAGTCGTTTTATCGACTAATTTTATTTGTGACGTCAGCAGAAACGTTCATACTACTTATGGTTCTCCTCTGTTCTAATCACCTTTTCCCGATTACTCTATGAGGTTCAAGTCAAATGTCTGAAGAGGTTTGTTCAAACCTTTTGTGAAGGTGATTTCACCCACTCTCTTGAAATTTTTATTTGTTTACTTTCGAGCATTATCCTTAAAGAACTTAAACATTCTATAAATACTCATGTCAAACGGTGTGAATTTGTCTTAGGACAAACAGCTGATTTTTATATTTATAGATATATACAGGGTGCCCCTGTCTTCGTATATCGATTGTGAACCAAAAAAAACTAAGTCAAAAAGTATTTTGGCGATTTTCTCGTTTTCGCTTCGTTTTCGAGAAAAACAGCGTCTTAGCTTGAATATTTTATGAGATAATCGTGTTCGAATAACCCATCTGATGGACATTTTGTTCCATAGAAAGACATGTTTTCATCCGACAAACCGTCTACGCGTGGAACGCAAAAACTGGTAAAAATAATCTCGGTTCACTTTTTTTTCTGACAAATTCTCCTGAATAAAAAAATAAATATAAATTCGCTCATGTAATTTAAATTGTTTATAAAAGCAGCACGATTATCTCGTAAAGTATTTGAGCTAAGACGCTAAAATTGGTCTCATCTTAAAGATAATTTAATAAGCTACAACTTTTGTATTGAGGTGTTTTTTTCCTACGACGGTTCGCTTAAGCTATAAATCGGGATTTGTAAAAAAAACACGTTTTTGGGTGTTTTTCTCTAAAACAAGAAAATCGCTAAAGGTCTTTTCAGCTTAGTTTTTCGATAAATGACTTTTCTCGTAATTTGCTCAAAACCTTCACAGGGCATACTACTTGATACCCTTTGGGAGGGGGTTCCGTTCCTTGAACCAGAATTACAGATTGGTAAAAATAATAAAATATCGCACTCATTCAGTGTGTGAGAACTAGGTGTTAGTGGGTGATGTGCTCGTGAGTACGGCGCACAGTGGCCGTAAGCTAATAAAATATCGCACTCATTCAGTGTGTGAGAACTAGGTGTTAGTGGGTGATGTGCTTGTGAGTACGGCGCACAGTGGCCGTAAGCTAATAAAATATCGCACTCATTCAGTGTGTGAGAACTAGGTGTTAGTGGGCGATGTGCTCGTGAGTACGGCGCACAGTGGCCGTAAGCAAATAAAATATCGCACTCATTCAGTGTATGAGAACTAGGTGTTAGTGGGCGATGTGCTCGAGAGTACGGCGCACAGTGGCCGTAAGCTAATAAAATATCGCACTCATTCAGTGTGTGAGAACTAGGTGTTAGTGGGCGATGTGCTCGAGAGTATGGCGCACAGTGGCCGTAAGCTAATAAAATATCGCACTCATTCAGTGTGTGAGAACTAGGTGTTAGTGGGCGATGTGCTCGTGAGTACGGCGCACAGTGGCCGTAAGCTAATAAAATATCGCACTCATTCAGTGTGTGAGAACTAGATATTAATGGGAGATGTGCTCGTGAGTACGGCGCACAGTGGCCGTAAGCTAATAAAATATCGCACTCATTCAGTGTGTAAGAACTAGGTATTAATGGGAGATGTGCTCGTGAGTACGGCGCACAGTGGCCGTAAGCTAATAAAATTTAAAACAACTGTGTGTAGCCAGAATTTTGTTATTTGTTTCCTCTGTTTATTAAAATACGTGCAAATAATTCACGAACTTTTACAATTGGACATAAAATTATATTTTATTTAAGGATTTAAATGTTTAATTTTAACGATATCAGTGCTGATATTAAGTTCGATGAAAAATAAATAAATATTATATTATGTTCAATTGTAAAAGTTTATTATTATTGTTTTTTTTTGTTAAAGTGTTGCAATTTATGTCCACGTCTTCAAGGTGCCAACTGGTACAAACAGGAAGATTCGCAAATTGTTCCCAATTTGCTCTGTTAAGTGACCAAACTGCTTTCCTATCTATTTGGTTTGCACATACATCTCCAACAGTAATAACAATGGGGAAATGGTCACTGTTGTATAAGTCACTGAGGATGTACCAATTGAGTGTAGTAACAAGGGAGTAAGAACATGCAGACACATCTGTGGATGAGGTGCTTCCGTAAGACGAGCTCAGGTATGTTGGTTGTCCAGTGTTAAGAATATGCAGCTCAGAGTCTTGAAAAAGAGTGGAAATCATATATATATATATATATATATATATATATATATATATATATATATATATTTATATAGGCATGTCTTTCGAAATACTCACAGGATGGTTTGGCTTTGAAAAGGAAAAAAAAAAGCAGTAGATGAAGATCCGCAACAATATGGAGAGATGATATTGTGAAGAGAGGGGGGGATGATTGGTTAAAGAAAAATTATGATACATAGAATGTAGGATAAAGATATAGCAAAAAAATCCCTGGTGAGCTCAGATAATAGCGGAGGGCGAAAAATAATGGACTATTATTAAAAGCCTATTTTCATACTGCACTTATTAATTTTAAATCGAACGAAACCATATTTAGAGAAATCATTAACTGTTTCTATTAAAAGCTTTCTAAATTACACTCCTGATAATTCTAGTTGTTTTCGGCTACTCCTGATGCGCTTCGGATACCTTCGGCAACGCCATCCTCTGTCGAGGAATGGCTGGAAAATAAAATCCAGAAAAGCACATCACTATTCAGAAAATATCATATTTACTGTACATATGTACACAGCAATTATATTTTATCATATTATTTATAGCCAGGAATTTTCTCAGCGAGTGGAAATAAACATGGGAAACAAAAAACAGAAATCTGGCTAGACAAAGTTGTTCTAAATTTTATTAGCTTAAAAAAATTCTTTGAAATCGGTTAACATTTAAAGGCTGTAGCCTTTGTTGAAACACGAAATGTCGTTTGGTTCCACTGTGCGTCGCTACAGCCAATGTAGGGGTCCTGAGTGGATGTTGTTTAGACGTTATCGGCGTATTTTCTAGTGACTCGTGCGATTATATTTACTGGTTGAATTACACGGAAATAACTTATCATGTGATAATTAGAGCGAGGTTAACTAAAGTTAAAACCTCGGTAAGCGACTGCTACACTGGATTTTGTCATCGTGACGACGTCATAAATATAATTTTCACGGGAAGAAAAGCGCCAATATATTTTCCTGTAAAAGCTATGCCCTGTTATCTCTTTAAGATCTGTACATAAATTGACTGCTAGTTAATGATGCTATAATAGCGGATCCTTGCTATAAGTATTTATAGGATAGAGTTACCTTATGTACTTAGCGGAAATGTTAATAACCCTTCTATAGGCAATCATTACACCCATTTTCTCCCATGTGAAATTGGCCTCGATAGAGCCAATACATTCATAATTATAGGCTTGGAGTCTCCCTATTATGCAAATATCTCCTTTTGCCTATTCCTTTTATTTTTCTTAAGTGGTCCTATTTAATTAAACTTGTTCGAAGGTAATTTGTATCACTTACTTACGACCTGTTAAGTTTCTATTTAGTGGTTCTGGTTCAATCTGGTGCTAGCCGCTTTGTGCACCACGTGGTGAGGTTGCACAAATTAGTTAGTTCGACGTAGTGATGGGCGATTCTTCTATTCTAGGCTCAGAAGATCGATCTTTGAGATGGATCGATCTTCGAGATGGATGGATCTTCGAAATGGATCGGTCTTCGAGATGGATCGATCTTCGAGATTGATCGATCTTCGAGATGCATCGATCTTCGAGATGGATCGATCTTCGAGATGGATCGATCTTCGAGATGGAACGATCTTCGAGATGGATCGATCTTCGAGATGGATCGATCTTCGAGATGGAACGATCTTCGAGATGGATCGATCTTCGAGATGGATCGATCTTCGAGATGGATCGATCTTCGAGATAGACCGATCTTCGAGATGGATCGATCTTCGTCGATCTTCGAGATGGATCGATCTTCGAGATGGATCGATCTTCGAGATGGATCGATCTTCGAAATGGATCGATCTTCGAGATGGATCGATCTTCGAGATGGATCGATCTTCGAGATGGATCGATCTTCGTCAATCTTCGAGATGGATCGATCTTCGAGATGGAACGATCTTCGAGATGGATCGATCTTCAAGATGCATCGATCTTCGAGATGGATCGATCTTCGAGATGGATCGATCTTCGAGATGGATCGGTCTTCGAAATGGATCGATCTTCGAGATGGATCGATCTTCGAGATGGATCGATCTTCGAGATAGGTCGATCTTCGATACAGATCGATCTTCGATGTGGGTCGATTTCACGATTACTTACAGTTACCTACGAAATTCGTTTTTCATTCGAATTCTAATCGATTCTCATTCGAGAATGGTCCATCGCTACTATAAATCGACCTAAACAAGTCGATTTGAATACTTGATAATATGAAAAAACATACCTGTAAACTAAAAATAGAAAAATTTTAGACTATTTTATATCAAAAATAATACAGAATGAACTACTACTGTTACAACATATTAAAATATGTGGGTATTATTACACACACACACACACATTTTACGGTATTCTAAATAGATCGATTATTTAAAAGATCGGCCCTTGAAGATCGATTCAATAAAAGATCGGCTCTTAGAGATCGATTCTTTAAATATATCTGCCCTTGGAGATCGATTCTTTGAAAAGCGAAGACAAGGTATAGTTGGGATTCGGCTAGGAGAAAAACGTCAGACTTTCAGGAAGAAATCTGTATTTGGACGTTACTTTATTATTATTATTACTAAAACGGGTGCCCACGTAGAGGGAGCTGCACCTAGGCCAACAGCGCCGTATCCGAGATGAACCTTAATAGAGTTCGAAGGTTCAGTTCAGGTAGCCTTCTAGGGTCGTCTATGAAGTCTGCACCAAAATACAGGTATCTCTTTGCTACAAGAGCTGGACATCTGCATACGGTGTGATACGGCGTCTCGTCGGACGTTACTTACTACTTTCTACATGCTGTTTACTTTCCAACTACCGTATTTTCATTGTTTAAAAATAAGATTGGTTAAAATTTATTGTCTTGATGTATATGCTACACTCATTTCTGCCTGTTTTTTACTTACAAGTTGTATATTTATTTTTTTTTTTACTTATAAGTTGTATTTTTTAGCTGAAGAAGGCTGCCAATGTGCAGCCGAAACGTCCAAATACAGATTTCATCCTGAAAGTCTGACGTTTTTGTCCTAGCCGAATCCCAACTATACCTTGTCTTCGTATCTCTGCAACGGCTAACTATCTCCATCTTCACTATGATTCTTTGAAAAGATCGGCCCTTGGATATCGATTCAAAAGATCGATTTATCGTGTTAAGAAGATCGATCTTTTAAAGGATCTATTCAGATCGCTCATATCTAGTTTGACGTTTCTGTAGAACATTTGCTGCCATGTTGCTTTTCGTGGTTCAACAGTCGTGGACCAAATCACGAAGGAGCCTTAGTTTAGAAAAAGAAAAGTAGAAATGTTTCTTAACCTTACGATTCAAATCGTCCTTCAATTCGAATCCTCAAGGAACATAGGAAGGCTCAAGAGACATTGGCCTCGTGATGAGTTAACTCACTATAGGACAAAAAAGTATTCAAAGGTAGGAAATGCCAATATTGGTTGGCTCCTTCCAAAGGCGTTATTTCTGTACTTCTTATTTATTTATTTTTTTACGGCGCATCGACAAATCTTGGCCATTAGCGCCGGCCTGCAGGGTGCAGTCAGGAATTATCTCAGCGAGCCCTGAGATGAGAAAATTCCTGCCGGCGGTGGGGATCGAACCCACCATCTCCCGCTTATGAATCCAGCGCGCTAGCCACTAGACCACAGGAGACCCCTGTACTTATTATTATTCGTATTTGTGAGCACACTTAAGGGTAAATCAATTTGAAATGGCACAGAAAAAAATAATTTGGTTGCTTGACCATTTAAGAAAAAATTAATATTTTTACCATCAATTACACATAGAATCAGTAGTTCAAAACAATTTTTAAAATGTTGTAAGAGTCAACCGTTTATAAATGGCGGCCATCTATGTTTCACCGCGCATGCTGATATTTGAGTTTATAAGCTCTTACGGAAAACTCATATTCTCAGGCCTGGTAAGTCATAAACTCGTAATTCAAAAACCATTGCTTTGCTGATAGTCTGCTTTATTTGTTATGTATTTTTCACTATTTGAATATTTTGAAGACCAATGCCTGAAAACTGCCATTGAAAACAAATTCTTTCATTTCTCAAAAGGCCGTTTTTGAGGGTAATCTTTTAGTATAAGGGGATGTATATAAAAGTTCATTTTTGGCATGATGATAAACCTTACTAAGCAGTTGGTTTTAAAAGTACTCTTAACCCTGATATTTGTTACCTTATTTTTTTATACATTTTTTAACTTCAAATGGCCGCCATTTATAAACGTTTGACTCTAAAATAATTTTGAAAATTTTGTTAAACTACTGATTCCATGGTAAAAAAAAAATCAATATATATATATATATATATATATATATATATATATATATATATATATATTGTTGTTTGTATATATCTAGTGACAATTATTCTTTTGGTTTTGTGTCTTCCACAAAATGTATTTAACGTGACCAATACATTTGGTAGGTCTTATTAAATTGGCTTCTACTTAATTTCTATATTCCCTTCATTTAATTAGGGGGCGAGGTTAGCTCAGTGATATAACACTGGACTAATAAGCTGGAGGCCTGAGTTCAAATCCCGAGCACTAAGGATTTTTTCTTCTAGTGTCTTCGTTCATGGGTTGAATTCGGCCTCCCTGGCCGTCCCTAGGCCAACCCAGCCTTTAATTAATTTATTAATGGGTACCTTCGTGCTAAAGACCCTAGCAGTCGAAGAAGCAAGGGGAAAATCAGGCGGTCGGAGCGTAGTACTGACCACACTATCTCCCTAGTGTGCCGTGTGGTCATGAATCAGATACCTCTATAGTATCTGCCCCTCAGGGTCCTCGTGGCCTGTTACGGGACTGATTTTTTTTTTCTTCATTTAATTGAGGTTACAGAATAATTCAAAATGTTCTTCAAGCACTTAGTCTACGATAATGCTATTTAGGGCATGCACATGTTCTTAAGCGAATTATGGCTGCATAGTGTATTTATCTTCAAAGTACACTAGTAGCACAATTTACGATACAGTGATGCTGCCAGCAACTGGGTCTTTAAGGTAAATATCCCTTAGTAGTCTGTATCTTGAGTAAATAATCAAATTGTTGTCCACAAAGTGTTTCATTACATTAAATATATTGTCGTGTTTTGCGATGATACACAGGTAAACCAATACCGGTACAAATAACGTTAAACAAATTTTAGATTACACTCGTTATATTTCAAACGCCTATTTTCCAAATACTGTTACACACTTCATAGAAAACAAGGAACTTACAAATTAATACATATTTTAGAGAAGCGGAATTCAATTTCAAACCTTTAATTTACACGAGGATCATGTTCACATTCACGCGACGATGAACCTAAACAGGTAAAAAATGTAAATATAAGTTAATGTTTTAAACAATTTTGGGGAGCAACTCCTGCAATTTACTTCAAATAACTATTACGCGTACAAAGCAATTTCCAATCTATTTCATGAATTAACCCGCCAGATCCTTCCGTTTTACACTGGATTATCATCCAAATTAGGGTAAAGGGTTTCAGATTACAGCTTGTCAAATTTATTAATTTAATATACTCAAAATCTTCCCTGTCAATCGTACGCCAGTGATCGGATATAGAATAACAATAAAGAATACACCAGTAGCACCGACAGAATTATTAGGAACAAGTAGAACTGTGAAAGAAGACACCTAGAAAAAGAACTCTAAAATGCGACCTCTCCTCCCTAAATCAGGGGAGTTGGTCCCTATCTCTACACGAACTAACCCATCTATCTCAGTAATTGTCGTCTACTTTTCTCCTCCACTTTATGGCCACTGTGCTACTATCGCTTGTGCCTTGGCACTTCACCTTGTCGTCTCTTGATACCCAATAAACTCGACCGAGGTGGCTGGTCGAGGTTATGTGTTCTCACCCAAGATTCTGCCGTATATCCAGTCAACACTCGATAGGTCTTCGCTTAAAAAACCCAATAATCTCGACCAGCAACCTTTCTATGTGTTCTCACCCAAGATTCTGCCGTATATCCAGTCAACACTCGATAGGTCTTCGCTTAATACCCAATAACCTCGACCAGCCACCTTTCCATGTGTTCTCACCCAAGATTCTGCCGTATATCCAGTCAAAACTCGATGGGTCTCGCTTAATACCCAATAACCTCGACCAGCCACCTTTCGATGTGTTCTCACCCAAGATTCTGCCGTATATCCAGTCAACACTCGATGGGTCTTCGCTTAATACCCAATAACCTCGACCAGCCACCTTTCTATGTGTTCTCACCCAAGATTCTGCCGTATATCCAGTCAACACTCGATGGGTCTTCGCTTAATACCCAATAACCTCGGCCAGCCACCTCTCTATGTGTTCTCGCCCAAGATTCTGCCCTATATCCAGTCAACACTCGTTGTGTCGTCCCTTGATGCCCAATAATCTCGACCAGCCATCTCTCTAGGTGTTCTCACCCAAGATTCTGCTCTATAACCAGTCAACACTCGATGCGTCATCCCTTGATACCCAATAAACTCGACCAGCCACCTCTATGTGTACTCAGCCATTCCCCCTGCCCCATATCCAGCCAACTCATGTTATGACGTGACGCTACTTGATACTTAATCTCTACGACCAGGCACATCTCTGTTATGTTCTAATCCCATTTTCTTCCACATATCCTGTCAACTCTCCCTGTGACGTTGCCTGATGCTTAAAAACCTCGACCAGCCTCCTCTCCAGGACTTCTGAGCTATTTCCCTGTCCCATGTCCAGTCAAAACTCCTTATGTCGTCTTTTGTTGCCCGATCACCTCTCATCCCTTCAATTTATTCTCATTCGATTCCCTCCCTGAGTCCAGTCACCTCTCATTATGTCGTCTTCTGATACCCAATCACCTCTCCTCCCCACAATTAATCCTCTTGCAATTCCCTCCCCGAGTCCAGTCGCCTTTCCTTATGCCGTCTTCTAATACCCGATCACGTCTCCTCTCACTTTGTTTTCATCCACTTTCCTCAAAGTACTAATTCCCTTTTCTTTTGATGTGTCCCGATGCCTAATCTTTTTGCCATAAGATAAATTTGGGCAGTTCTAAGTAAAAATGATGAGTACAGTATTTAGAATCTCAAGACTCCATTATTCATAATAGTCAGAAATTGTCTACTAAAGCCTGCTTGGTCGTCGTGATTTGTGGATCTCTAGTTTTTTGTTTTCGCAAGGTGTACTCAATGTGCCCAACTCTGTCGTTGGTCAAAATATTGCCCCGTTTTTAGTCCGTTCTCTTTGTGTCGTCAGCCATGTTCTCAAAGGACGTGGTTGGTTCCATTCACAAAAATCATGTTACTACTAATACCATGAAGGAAATGGAATTGGACACAGGCAGGATTTTGAATAACAACAGATGACTCGTAACTAGACACGAACAAGGTATTCAGGTGGAATGCAAAATACCTGAATACCTTGTTCGTGTCTAATTACGTCTCATCTGTTGTTATTCAAAATCCTGCCTGCGTCGAATTATCTCTTTAGTCAAACCTCTGTCCCATGTCTATCTTCTTTGTTTGGTCAGCACATACCTCACCTCACCTCTTGTTAAGCCGAAAGCCATCCCTACTAGTCACTACTCCCTGTGCATTTGGCACTATACTCCACAGAACCTAGTCTTGTGATGTGAGGCAATACGCAATCCTGTGTGACCCCAACATGTCACCTCAACGTGTCTGTATTTTCCTTAATATCTCGAAAACGGTTGGGAAATCGTGGTAAGTGAAACGTAATCATTCGAAAGCTTTCTAAATTCTCTACAAAAAAGGCTCTGAAGCAATTTTCGATTAGGCGATCTCAATTGGAGAAATAAGTGCTTAAAACTTCAAATGTGTTTGTTTTGTTCTTTTGAACAGGTTATTGTAGTTGTTTAGCTCACTTTTTAATCAGTTGTTTTTTGTTTTAAATTGCATTTATTTGTAGGATTGTAGTAGAATAACACAAGAAAATGTGAAACATTTTTCAGTGCATTGAACAGTGAAATAAGTTTCTCTAGAAGTGGGTTTTGGGGGCTGGCCGACCCTGCCAGGTAAGGCCATAAAATCATTTCAAGAAAGGTCGAACCAAAATAATTACTATTTCTATTTTAATCTTTCCAAATGAGACTAGGGATAAGAACGACACCTCGCTAAGTTGACGCAGTTGGCCTTTTTGTAGCTATGAAGTCCCATTCATACCCCAATTACGTTTTGCGTACCAGTTCCGTAAATATCCACAATTTCATCTAAACTTTTTACTGTCTGTCCTCAACCATAATCCAGACCATGCTCACCCCAAGCCGCTCCTATCTTCGTGGCCTTACTAATTCCAATTTGAAGGTTTCCGTTTGACATTTTAGCCAATACTACAACAATACAACTTATACTACGGATGCATTCAGGATTTCCACACTTTTTAGGGGTAAAACTTCCAAGGGAATTTTCAATCGGATTAGTGAATTGTGGAATTAGGAAAGGTGTAAGATAAAGGCTATGAAAGTGATATTAAATAGATTTGAATTGGCCTACTTGTTATTGCTCGAGAGCAATCTAGTAAATGGGATCCTCGAAAGCAATTAAATCATCAAATATTTATATTTATTGATCAACTCCCCTCCGAGCCCTCTTCAATCTTTCTCCCTCCTAATGCTCACTCTCAGCATGGCAAAATATTCTCATGTTCTTCAGTAAACTTCTCAATTATCATTTTATACAACATATCTGCCACCATATAAATACGTAGAAAATATGATGTCTAAAAGTAAATTCTTTGTTTAATTTTAAAGCGTTCATGATTATCATTATAAAATTTGATTGAGGTTTGAAATATTTTAATTCATCCTGGAGGTTATAATCAACGAGTTTTTTTGTTTATATACATATTTATTTACATACATATTTTATTTTTATATAAAAACCCTCCTTGATTTTAGCGCGGTTCCTCCCTCCCTTCATAGGGAGGAACCCCGCTTATAAGGTTGATCTCATGAAACAATCCGGAAGTGCCGACTAGAAAATTTTTCGTTTCAGAACCCCTAGAGACCGAAAATAACGGTGGTTCAAATTTGTATATATATATATATATATATATATATATATATATATATATATATATGTATATATATATATATTTGTCTGTTCGCTCATTTTTGGCCCCCTAATGGTCCAATTTTGATTAAATTTGGTACAAAAATCTTTAGTCTAATTTGAAAGGTCAACTTCGTTAACCAGCAGAATCCGCCCACCGGAACAAGGCTTACGGAGCGAATGTCGCGCGAAAAAGATCGTTCCGCTTACTTCATATGCTTGCAAGTACTCGTTTAATAGGCATCTTGGCCAAGAAAAACGAAAGAAACCATTTTCAAGGCGATAGCTTTAACCGTTTTCGAGAAAATTGGAAAAATAATTGTTGAATACCGTTTTTGGGTTGGGTACTTAGAATCATGGGATTCAGTTGAAACATTTTCTGCATGTTCAACTTTCATAAAAACTAATATGTTGAGATTTTGGTTACGTTTGGAGTTAAGGAAGGTTTAGAATAAAATATTTTATTAACAGACATGAAAAGTTTTGGTAACTTTGTAAATATTCCTTAATATCTCTTAAACGGTTGAGAATCTTGGGAAACAGATGCTTACCATTTGAAAGCTTACTAAATTTTCTACAAAAAAGATTCTCAAGAAATTTTTGATTAGGCATTGTCAATCGGTGAAATAAGTGCTTAAAACTTCAAATGTGTTTGTTTTGTTCTTTTGACCGGGTTTTCGTAGTTGTTTAGCTGACATTTTAATGGGTGTTGTTTTTTTTAATTTATTTATAGAATTAGTATTACTGTAGAAGAAATCAAGAAAATTAGAAACATTTTGATATTTGTTTTGATATTTGAAATAACAATTTGTAGTAGTGGGGTTGGCCAACCAGTGGTGGGTGGATTCCAGGTATAAGGGTACGCTGCCCCTTGGTAACGGGCCCTTTGTTTCAGTCTTCCCAAATGACACTAGGGATAAAACTGAACCGCGCTAAGATGACGCAGTTCCTGCGAGTCGGACTTATTTTTATTGTAACGAAAGGTGAAACATTTTATATGATTATGAACAATTTGAATTATTTTATTACTAATGGTTATACAGGTTGTATCGCAAGTAGAAGATAACATGCAATCAGATGTAACTAGAAAAAAAATGCAGTTAAATGCTGCCATCCTCACGTTTCTATCTATTTTTGTTCCACACATGTGCCAGTCTAAAAGGTTATTTAGAGGGAACCGTGTTTTTTGGAGACCCCCCCCCAATTTGCTCTGCTTATACGCATTGTTCTTCAACGTTACATTATTTTTTTGTATCACTTTACTCCGAAGGAAAGAAGTTATTGCGTATGCACTCATTACGGAAAAATGTCTTTATCGATCCTACATAGTAGACACCGAAAATTACCCCCTTCAAAAAGTGTGTATATATATATGTGTGTGTGTGTGTGTGTGTGTATGTGTTTGTCCGTTAACATGATACGCCAGAGTTTTTGTTTTGTTTTTTTGCCACGGAACTTGCTATATAGTGTTCCCCTAGCAAACGATTGAACGAGTTCGAGTAATTTTTGCTGTATGGTAACGAAAATCGGTATTCGTTGGGGCCATCTTAATTGAAAAAAATGTGTTGTAAAAATAAAATAAATCGATTAAATAAGAGCGGGGGTTACCAATTTTACCAATTTGCTCATACCGGTCGGAATTTATGTTTTATTTAACGAAATCACCTATACGTCGAGGGTATATAATGAAAAGACGTGTTGTGAAAATAAACTAAATAAGTTCATCCGAATTTGGGATTTAGAATGTATTATGCCAGATTATGATGATTGTATATATGTAATGTAATGTATGATTGTGTTTAATGTAATTTAGTGTGTGTGTATATATATATATATATATATATATATATACACACAAGACAAGACAGACCGACATGTACACAGGACATATACAAGACAGGACAGACCGACATGTACACAGTGTAACACACCACTGACTATAAAGCACATACTTACTGAATGTTTACAGTGACAAAACTATGACTTACCTTTCAATATGACTGAATTACTCGGCGATGGAAGCAAATGTATCGATGAGATATTGAACTGCCTAAACAAGACAAACTTACTAACCAGATTATAGCATACATTTATAAAGGAAGAAGAGTGAAAACAACCCATAGAGATTTGTTTATATATACCATTATTATTTATACAAAAAATATACCATTGTTTATTTATATACAAAAAAAATAATATGAAATGCATGTCTGTGTGTGTGTATGCAGGTGTGTACATGTGTGCATGCATATTTGTATGCATTTTGTATTTATATATTTTGTATTTATATTTGTATGCATTTATGTATTTATTCTCTTATATCTTAATCTGTATAATTTGTGCGTATATCCTACTATTTGTATGGTTAAAGAAATAAGTAGAATAGTATTCTCCTATGTCTAGAAGTAGAATAATCTATATAAACATAGTGTAATGTATATTTGTATAATTTGATGTATATATATAATAATGATGATTTATATATTGTTGATGTTGATGTATATATATAATAATGTGTTTGTATGCACATAACCAATTGTACCCATGTATATATGCATGTAGATGTGTATGTATGTATATATGTGTAATGTTTGTTCTGAGCAAGTCGCTATAGTTGCGAAAAGCTCATAAAATAAATATTAATATATATATATATATATATATATATATATATATATATATATATATATATATATACGTATAATGTAAGTATATAAGACAATGTAATGTATGTATGTAATGTTTGTAATAACTATATAATATGTAGGGTGTACATCGCCATAAAGCGGAACACTAAGAAAAATATCTGTGATGTATGCAGCGTTATTTGTGGAGTTCTCGATTTCGTAGAAGGTAGAAAAATGATGTCTCTCCACTGTTTTTCAAAGTATTTATTAGCAAAAGCTTTTCGAGAACATGGTTCTCATCGTCAGTGCATCTACAATTTTCACAAAAACAAGTTCAGTGGTCTCTGGTTCAACAACCTTGATTCTTGTAATCTCCAATATCCAACGTCAATATATATACTCTGCTCACCCGGAATAGTCTCATTACCTCACACCTGTTCGGAGAGGCTGTTAGCAGTACTACCGGTGGATTAATAGGTAACATTATTTGTCATAGCTTTAGTAATAAGAATACTTATAAATATTTCTGCAATTAATATTTGTCATAGCTTTAGTAATAAGAATACTTATAAATATTTCTTTAATTAATATATGCGTGTTTTTGTGAAAATTGTAGATGCACTGACGATGAGAACCATGTTCTCGAAAAGCTTTTGCTAATAAATACTTTGAAAAACAGTGGAGAGACATCATTTTTCTACCTTCTACTAAGAAAAATAAATAAATGAATGATGATTGCATTACCCTCCCGTGACGTTATGAGACGATGCGGTGGTGTAGAAGAGAAATATCGAAAATTAACGAGAAATGATAGTTCTAATTTGTGTGTGTGTACCGCATTGCCTCATAAAGTCAAGGGAGGGAGATGTGAGACGCGCTAAAATCGAAACACTTTAAAATAAAGCGACACCTCGGAAGCGGCTGTTTGAGATGGAAACCTCCCTTTGGCATCAGTGGTTTATATCATGGCGAGAGGAATGGATGTAATAGGTGTCCGGTGAAGATCAAAGCTCCTATATGTTATACAGCACCTGTTGATACACTAAACCATGTGTCAATTTGGTTTAATTTATGCTTTAAATCGTCCTTTATCGCCATCACTCTCCTCCTTTGGCATCAGTGGCTTATATCATGGCGAGAGGAATCGATGTAATAGGTGTCCAGTGAAGATCAAAGCTCCTATATGTTATACAGCACCTGTTGATACACTAAACCATGTGTCAATTTGGTTTAATTTATGCTTTAAATCGTCCTTTATCGACATCACTCTCCTCCTTTGGCATCAGTGGTTTATATCATGGCGAGAGGAATCGATGTAATAGGTGTCCGGTGAAGATCAAAGCTCCTATATGGTATACAGCACCTGTTGATACACTAAACCATGCGTCAATTTGATTTAATTTATGCTTTAAATCGTCCTTTATCGCCATCACTCTCCTCCTTTGGCATCAGTGGTTTATATCATGGCGAGAGGAATGGATGTAATAGGTGTCCGGTGAAGATCAAAGCTCCTATATGGTATACATCACCTGTTGATACACTAAACCATGTGTCAATTTGGTTTAATTTATGCTTTAAATCGTCCTTTATCGCCATCACTCTCCTCCTTTGGCATCAGTGGTTTATATCATGGCGAGAGGAATGGATGTAATAGGTGTCCGGTGAAGATCAAAGCTCCTATATGGTATACAGCACCTGTTGATACACTAAACCATGTGTCAATTTGATTTAATTTATGCTTTAAATCGTCCTTTATCGCCATCACTCTCCTCCTTTGGCATCAGTGGTTTATATCATGGCGAGAGGAATCGATGTAATAGGTGTCCGGTGAAGATCAAAGCTCCTATATGGTATACAGCACCTGTTGATACACTAAACCATGCGTCAATTTGATTTAATTTATGCTTTAAATCGTCCTTTATCGCCATCACTCTCCTCCTTTGGCATCAGTGGTTTATATCATGGCGAGAGGAATGGATGTAATAGGTGTCCGGTGAAGATCAAAGCTCCTATATGGTATACATCACCTGTTGATACACTAAACCATGTGTCAATTTGGTTTAATTTATGCTTTAAATCGTCCTTTATCGCCATCACTCTCCTCCTTTGGCATCAGTGGTTTATATCATGGCGAGAGGAATGGATGTAATAGGTGTCCGGTGAAGATCAAAGCTCCTATATGGTATACAGCACCTGTTGATACACTAAACCATGTGTCAATTTGATTTAATTTATGCTTTAAATCGTCCTTTATCGCCATCACTCTCCTCCTTTGGCATCAGTGGTTTATATCATGGCGAGAGGAATCGATGTAATAGGTGTCCGGTGAAGATCGAAGCTCCTATATGGTATACAGCACCTGTTGATATACTAAACCATGTGTCAATTTGATTTAATTTATGCTTTAAATCGTCCTTTATCGCCATCACTCTCCTCCTTTGGCATCAGTGGTTTATATCATGGCGAGAGGAATCGATGTAATAGGTGTCCGGTGAAGATCAAAGCTCCTATATGGTATACAGCACCTGTTGATATAATAAACCATGTGTCAATTTGGTTTAATTTATGCTTTAAATCGTCCTTTATCGCCATCACTCTCCTCCTTTGGCATCAGTGGCTTATATCATGGCGAGAGGAATCGATGTAATAGGTGTCCAGTGAAGATCAAAGCACCTATATGTTATATAGCACCTGTTGATACACTAAACCATGTGTCAATTTGGTTTAATTTATGCTTTAAATCGTCCTTTATCGCCATCACTCTCCTCCTTTGGCATCAGTGGTTTATATCATGGCGAGAGGAATGGATGTAATAGGTGTCCGGTGAAGATCAAAGCTCCTATATGGTATACAGCACCTGTTGATACACTAAACCATGTGTCAATTTGATTTAATTTATGCTTTAAATCGTCCTTTATCGCCATCACTCTCCTCCTTTGGCATCAGTGGTTTATATCATGGCGAGAGGAATCGATGTAATAGGTGTCCGGTGAAGATCGAAGCTCCTATATGGTATACAGCACCTGTTGATATACTAAACCATGTGTCAATTTGATTTAATTTATGCTTTAAATCGTCCTTTATCGCCATCACTCTCCTCCTTTGGCATCAGTGGTTTATATCATGGCGAGAGGAATCGATGTAATAGGTGTCCGGTGAAGATCAAAGCTCCTATATGGTATACAGCACCTGTTGATATAATAAACCATGTGTCAATTTGATTTAATTTATGCTTTAAATCGTCCTTTATCGCCATCACTCTCCTCCTTTGGCATCAGTGGTTTATATCATGGCGAGAGGAATGGATGTAATAGGTGTCCGGTGAAGATCAAAGCTCCTATATGGTATACAGCACCTGTTGATACACTAAACCATGTGTCAATTTGATTTAATTTATGCTTTAAATCGTCCTTTATCGCCATCACTCTCCTCCTTTGGCTTTTAATTGATTTTTAATATTTTTCGCTTTAGGCAAAAAATGAAATGAAAACACTCCCAATTTTAGCGCGTTTCCTTCCCACGTCTAAAGAGAGGGTACGAACTTATGACGTCGACCTCATGCCGCAATCCGAAGGTGTCTTAACCCTGGATTGACACTGCCATTGACACTCCCCATACTTTGAAAATATATAAAATAAATAAATTTCAATTTTTTCTTTTGCTTTTTTATGCAAGAGCAACGTATAGAGCAGGAACATCAAGAAATAAATTCAAACAGGAATAAATTTGCAAAATATTAATTAAAATTCACAAAATAGCTAGGAAATCCTAAAACTCAATATTGTTCATACATCAAATAATTATCCTGTAAAAATGTTACTAATCTGAAAATATTTTTTACGAACAATAAACTAGAATGATCTAAAGCCAGAAAAAATAGGAACTTTAGAAAAATACAATATTCTGTCCAATTGGGACTCGTTAAGATTTAACACATTTTGGTGATCGGTGTGCATGGCCGTTCTACACACAGAACATTACGTTTTCGTCTTCCTAAATGTTTTCTGTTACAAAGTAAACATTTCACATGCTTGTCCAAGTTAACGAAAGATGTTGAACGTCCATCAAGAGTTGATTCATCTTCCGAAACAACAAACATCAGAGTCTTCAGTGGTTTTGGTATGTTCACCAGTTGGGCACTAACTGCCACATGAACTTTCACCAGTTGGTAGTCCAAATCAAAGGGAACATCTTTTCTGGGAATTGTTCAGGACATTTTGTCACTTTGAAAGCCGCAACACGAAAGTAATCGACCCGTGAAGATTTATCAGATGAGAGAAAAAGACATACGTTAACTACGGGTAAATAATACCCCATACAAAACTCGCGACCTTCTCATGCAGCGATTAGCAGAGAACTGGCGTTGTTTATATTAGATCATAAAAGATAATACACTTCCGATTATTTAGGAAGAAGGAGGGAGTCTCTAAGATTTACAGAATTTAATAAAAACACCATAGAACAAAGTGTGGGGTATTTTTCACCCCACGGTGTCAATCGAGGGTTAATGTCTTAACCAAAGAAATTAATAGATTATTTCAATGGTAATTCAGTGATATATATATATATATATATATATATATATATATATATACATATATATATATATATATATATATATATATATATATATATATATATATATATATGTAGTGATTCGTTTACTTCTCTACTTTCTTTACACAAATTTTATTCCCGTAATTCAATTATTTCTAAACTTATTACGGGAATAGATTTACAAAAGACTCCGACATGTTACTCTCTGCTGGATTCCTAACCACAATGGTATGAGGTAGCGATAAAGCGGATTTAGCAGCGAAAAAAGCTTCCTAAGGGCTTCCTACATTGATCCCGATCCGATCCGATAGCCACCGACTGTCGGAAGAAAAATAAACACAATCTCAATGGAGGTGCCTACATTGGGCCCGACCTGATCCGATCCGATCCGATGGCCATCGATTCTCGGCCCGACGAAGCAAAATGGCGCCAAAGGACATATCGTGTTTCAAAAAGGTCTACAGGCTCTACATTTTAACCAATTTCAATGTATTTTATTTTAAATGAAAGATAATACAATTTAGAACAACCCGCTAAAGTAGTAATTTGGGTTTTATTTAGTGACAATCTATGTGGTTAATTTACTATTGTTAGTCAATATAATTTAGGCATTAATTAAATATTATGTCCTTATGGTTATTTTTCAGGATGGTTTATATATAAATTTGTATCCCTTTATAAACGAAAACTGATAATATAAAGGCTAAAAGAGGCTTCACCCCTATAGACTGGAGACAATAAGTTTTCTCCTAAGAGGAAACAGTGAAGTGTTTAGAGTATAGTAGGTGGTATAGGGGGGTATGGTGGGTGGGGGGTTTGGTGGATGGGGGGCTTGGTAGAACGGGGGGTTTGGTGGATGGGGGGCTTGGTAGAAGGGGGGTTTGGTGGATGGGGGGGGGTTTTGATGAAAGCTTCAGGGGAACCATTGAACAACAATACCCCCCCCCCCTAAGAGGGTGTCTTTAATTAGCATCCTCAACGCTCTTCATTTTCAACGTTACATTTTATTTTTCACCAACACTACCTCAAGAAGAATCACTGTTCTTCTTCATTTATTCAATTATATGGATGTCGGTCAATTTATTTTAGGTTAAACGGGGAAAAAAATCCTACTCGCAGGAACTGTTGTTAGTGTCTTTTGGTAAGCTTAGAATACAAAAAGTTAATATTTTGTTCAAAGGTAAGGCGGAATGTCAGCAAATAAATAAAGTAATGATTTTTTTTTTTTTTTTTTTTTTTTTTTTACGGCGCATCGACAAATCGTGGCCATTAGCGCCGAGATGAGAAAATTGCTGGCGCCGGTGGGGATCGAACCCACCATCTCCCGCTTATAAATCTAGCGCGCTAGCCACTAAACCACGGGAGACCCCGAAATTTCTTTATTATTCACAGGTCTACTAAGGAAAAGTAAGGATTTGGGGGAAATTTCCTAGATATAAAACAGTAAAATGAGAAACCCTTTCAGGCGAATTAAAGGTAATTTAAGGGATAAAGAAGCCATTTACAAATTTGAAAATTTAGTTCTTATAGTAAAACCTACATTGGAGAGTCGTCGCAAAAATTGTGGATGTTGGCGAACAACGTTACCATATCATCCAAGCAAATTGAAGCAAAAATTGTATTTGGAAAGTGTGTGTGTGTGTGTATATGACAGGGTCATTTTATTTATTTGCATTTTTTTAAATTATCATCTATTTAGTTTAGATATTAAATGTTGCCCTCTTGAAGAACATTAAATAAATTGCAGCTAAACACTGTTCTGATGATATTTGGTGCACTTCATCTATGATTCGGTCTCTCAATTGTTCTCTTGAGTTGAGAACCCTTTGAGGTATATTTTCCTTATTTTTATGTATTTATTTATTTTTTTTTTTTTTACGGTGCATTGACATCTAGGCCATTAGCGCAGATATTTTTCTCAATATCTCGAAAACGGTTGGGAATCTTGGTAAGCGGAAGGTTACCATTCGAACGCTTACTAACTGTTCTACAAAAAAGGCTCAGAAGAAAGTTTTGGTTAGGCGATGTCAATCGGAGAAATAAGAGCTTAAAACTTTGAAGTAATTGATTACGTTTATTCGAACGGTTCTTTTTGTCTGTTTTTATTTCTTGTTATTTTTTAATCACTTTTAGTAGGAGAATGTATTTGACAATAAAACAGGATAAGTAAAATAAGAAAAAAAATTATTGTTAGAAATAAAGCTTTTCAAGAGAGAGATTCGAAGACGCCTTGTGAATATTTTCAACTGCCTTTATGCTGTTGGTGTCTTTTTTGTTGTTGTTTTAAATTGCATTTATTTGTATAATTAATACTAAAGTAGAAGAACACAAGAAAATGTGAAATATTTTGATATTTTTATATGCATTGAAGTCTGAAATAAGTATCTGTTAGAAGTGGATTGTGGGGCTGACCGACCCATCCAGGTAAGGCCATAAACCAATTTCAAGAAAGACAGAACCAAAATAATAACTGTTTCTATTTTAATCTTTTCAAATGAGACTAAGGGATAAGAACGGAACCGCCCTAAGATGACGCAGTTCCTGCGAGTCGGACTTTGTGTGTGTGTGTGCGTGTTTTTTTTCCATTCAGTAGATGGCTGACAGCTGGCAAAATTAACTAAAAATTTATAATCTGATTTAGGATTGTGTTGTATAGGGAGGAAGCTGGTGCAGAGCTCGACGCCTCACAATGGCGACACGAAGATTCACAAACATAGTACATGCCACAGGTTAAGATACATGAGAAATGGTTTTAAAATTATTTTCCTAAGTAGTTTGAAACCGTAGTAATATTTAATATACATTTTTCTTTTCTACTTACATTATTTGCAATAAAATAAAATGCTGTACAGAATTTCTTGTTCTATACACATGTAACTCGTCAAATGTTCAAGGTATAATAAGTGATTAAATTAAGGCAATATGATCAAAATGAAGCCTATTTATAGATACATAGAGGAGTCATAACTCTTTCTTGTAGTGATATGTATTAGTTTCTCTCTTATGTATATATATAAGCAGTGTATCATAAATATGACCAAAGAAAAGTTCAACGTATGGATAGATAAGTCATTGACGTTTCTCCCAGGGATGTTAAACTGTCTTTTCTGCGTGTACACACATAAGCAGTGTATCATAAATAGGACCAAAGTACGAGAGCCATTACTCATTCTCCCAGAAATATGAGTTTTCTTTATTGTATTAATTCAGGCAGTGTATCATAAATATGACCAAAGTAAATTTCATAATCAGATAAGCGAGTCATTACTCATTCTCCCAGGAATATGAGCCTTTCTCTTTTAGCGCGGTTCCTCCCTCCCCCATAGGGAGGAACCCCGCTTATAGGGTTGATACAATGAAACAATCCGGAAGTGCTGACTAGAAAATTTCGCGTTTCAGAACCCCTAGAGACCGAAAATAACGGTGGTTCAAATTTGTATATATATATATATATATATATATATATATGTATATATTTATATATATATATATATATATATATATATATATATATATATTTGTCTGTTCGCTCTCTAGATAGAAGACGAATGGTCCGATTTTGATGAAATTTGGTACAAAAATCCTTCGTCCAATTTGAAAGGTCAAGTCCGTTAACCAGCAAAATCCGCCTACTGGAAGATGGCGTTTGGGGCGAAATTCGCGCAAAAAAAATCGTAACGCTTACGTTTTTGAGTTCATAAGCTTCTAAGTACTCGTTTTATATGATTCCTGGGCTAGGAAAACGAATGAAACCATTTTCAAGGCGAAAGCTTTAACAGTTTTCGAGAAAATTGGAAAAATATTTTTTGAATACCGTTTTTGGTTTGGGTACTTAGAATCATGGGATTCAGTTGAAACATTTTCTGCATGTTCTACTTTCATCAAAACTAATATGTTGAAATTTTGGTTACGTTTGGAGTTAAGGAAGGGTTAGAATAAAATATTTTATTAACAGACATAAAAAGTTTTAGTAACTTTGTTTACTTTCCTTAATATCTCGAAAAAGGTTGAGAATCTTGGTAAACGAAAGAATACCATTAGAAAGCTTATTAAATGTTCTAAAAAAAAGGTTCTAATGAAAGTTTTGATTAGGCTATGTCAATCGGAGAAATAAGAGCTTAAAACTTTAAAGTAATTGATTTCGCTTATTCGAACTGTTCTTTTTGTCTGTTTTTTATTCCTTGTTATTTTTTAATTGCTTATTGTTGGATAATGTATTTGAAAATAAAACAGGTTAATAAAAATAAGATAAACAATTTAATGTTAGAGATATGGATTTCCAAGATATATAGCTTTTCAACTGCCTAGCGTCCTTCCTAGGGAGGGTTCTTTGTCTTTGATTTTGGTACTTAGAATTATGGGATACAGTTGAAACATTTTCTGCATGTTGGAGTTTCATCAACACTAATATGTTGAAATTTTTGTTACGTTTAGAGTAAAGGAAGGGTTAGAATAAAATATTTTATTAACAGGCAAAAAAAGTTTTGGTAACTTTGTATAATATCGTTAGTATCTCGAAAACCGTTGACAATCTTGCGAAGAGGAAGATTACCATTCGGAAGCTTACTAAATGCTCTTCAAAAAAGGTTCTGAAGAAAGTTTTAATTAGGCGATGTCAATCGGAGAAAAAAGTGCTTAAAGCTTTAAATTAATTGATTTCGTTTATTCCAATGGTTCTTTTTGTCTGTTTTATTTCTTGTTATTTTTTAATTGCTTATAGTTGGATAATGTATTTGACAATAAAACTGGTTAAGTAAAATAACAAAAACAATTTATTGTTAGAAATATAGATTTCCAAGATTCCAAGACCTTGTCACTAGCGGGTCTGTTTGTAGTGTAGCGGACCCTTCCAGGTAAGATTGTAAATCATGACCTCTCAAGACTTTACTACTCACAGGAATGGCGTTAGTGACCTTAAGGGTTGACACGCCATTATAATAATTAATTTAAAAAAAAAGGCTGGTGGAACCAAAATAATAACTGCTTCTATTTTAATCTTTCCAAATTAGACTAGGGATATGAACGGAACCGCGCTAAGATGATGCAGTCCTGCGAGACGGACTTTTTTTTATAGATGCAAGCAGTGTATCATAAATATGACCAAGGTAAATTTCATGGACAGATACGAGAGCCATTAATCATTCTTCCAGGAATTTGAGCCTTTCTCTATTGTATTAATACAAGCAAGTGTATCATAAATGAAACGATCCATGCGAACAGGGCTTCAGTCAATTTTTTCCTAATATGAGTTCCTAGAAATTTCTAGGTAAAGCAGGCTACACACGGTCAGGCAGGCTTGTCAGTTAGGCCTGAACAGTACGCCTGAAGGCCGGTCGCCTAAACGTGTATATATTCCGGCCGTTCTGTCAGTTATGACTGTTCAGGCGGCCGGAAAATATATACACGTTCAGGCAACCGGCTTTCCGTTGGACTGATGAGGCCGTACTGACAGGCCTGCCTGAGCCGTGTGTAGCCTGCATTAGGTGGACTTCAGTCCAACACTTAGTTGCCATAGAAACGTATTCCTAATTTTATAATTCCATACAAAACGGCTTCAGTCTAGTTTTCTCAAAACTACTGATTTTAGACTGTAGCCCCACTTGCATGGGTCTATTCAAATATGACAAAAATTAATTTCATGGACAGATATGACAGTAATTACTCGTTCTCCCAGTGATATGATATTGAACAATGGAGCACTAATATGGCCAAAGAAAGTAGACGTGAAGGAAACTCAATTCTTTACAGCATTTAAGTAATTTTTAAAAATTTTTATCTGTAGAAAAAGTGGTTTCAAATACTTTATATTCTAAAAGTACATTTTATAAGTTATACCTACTCACTTTACAAATAATTCTTTATTGTTTGCCAATAAGCACATTTCTTATTAATATGCAGACAACTATTACATTATTACTAGATTCATAAGCAGGAGATGGTGGGTTCGCGCCAGAAATTTTCTCATCTCAGGGCTCGCTGAAAAAATTCCTGGCTGCACCCTGGACGTCGGCGCTAATGGCCAAGATTTATGAAAAAAAAAAAAAAAAAAATAGATGTAGAAAGTGGGAACAGGTTTCCATTGGCTCCACAGACAAGATATTCGAGGAATTATTCATGTGTCATGTCATGGGCTTTTTATGAAATCCATCAATGTGATAACTCATGGAATACAGGTTATCACTATTTTATGTCTATGCTTTATGATGCCTTTGAAGGAAAACGTTCCCGAACTCTACAACTACTTACAAGTTAAGAGTTAAGTACAACTAACTACATTAACTATACAAAAAATATCTTGATCGAAATAGAAATCTTACGCCACCTCCATATGAGGAGGTTTTCAATTAAAATATATTAACTCTGAAGTAGATGTAATTTGGAGTTGGGGAGGAAAAAAGTCCGACTCGCAGGAACTGCGTCATCTTAGCGCGGTTCCAGTTTTTAGCGCGGTTCCTCCCTCCCCCATAGGGAGGAACCCCGCTTATAAGGTTGATACAATGAAACAATCCGGAAGTGCCGACAAGAAAATTTCGCGTTTCAGAACCCCTAGAGACCGAAAATAACGGTGGTTCAAATTTTTTATATATATATATATATATATGTATATATATATATATATATATATATATATATATATATATATATATATATATATATTGTCTGTTCGCTCTCTAGCTCGAAGACGAATGGTCCGATTTTGATGAAATTTGGTACAAAAATCAGTCGTCCAATATGAAAGATCAAGTTCGTTAACCAGCAAAATCCGCCCACTGGAAGATGGAGTTTGGGGCGAAATTCGCGCAGAAAAAATAGTAACGCTTACGTTTTTGAGTTCATAAGCTTGTAAGTACTCTTTTTATAGGCTTCTTGGGCTAGGAAAACGAATGAAACCATTTTCAAGGCGATAGCTTTAACCGTTTTCGAGAAAATTGGAAAAATAGTTTTTGAATACCGTTTTTAATTTGGGTACTTAGAATCATGGGATTCAGTTGAAACATTTTCTGCATGTTCTACTTTCATTAAAACTAATATGTTGAAATTTTTGTTACGTTTGGAGTTAAGGAAGGGTTAGAATAAAATATTTTATTAACAGACATAAAAAGTTTTGGTAACTTTGTATATTTTCCTTAATATCTCGAAAAAGGTTAAGAATTTGGTAAACGAAAGAATACCATTAGAAAGCTTACTAAATGCTCTAAAAAAAAGGTTCTGATAAAAGTTTTGATTAGGCGATGTCAATCGGAGAAATAAGTCCTTAAAACATTAAAGTAATTGATTTTGCTTATTCGAACTGTTCTTTTTGTCTGTTTTTATTCCTTGTTATTTTTTAATTGCTTATAGTTGGATAATGTATTTTACAATAAAACCGATTAGGCAAAATAAGAAAAACAATTCATTGTTAGAAATATAGCTTGCCAAGAGAAAAAGATTCGTTGACGTCTTTTGAATATTTTCAATTGCCTTTATGCTGTTGGTTTTTTTATTTTATTTTTTAATTGATTTTATCTGTAGAATTATTACTATAGTAAAAGAACACAGGAATGTGTGAAAATATTTGATATTTTCCAATTCATTGAAACGTATGAAATGAAGTATCGGTAGAAGAGGATTCTAGGGTCTAGCGGACCTGACCCCAGGTATAGCCAGCCATAAAACCCTTTGAACAAAGGCCGAGGAAAATATTATCTGTTTCTATTCTATGCTTTTCAAATGAGAATAGGGATATGAACAGGAACCGGGGTCTCCCGTGGTCTAATGGCTAGCGCCTTGGATTCATAAGCGGGAGATGGTGGGTTCGATTCCCAACCTCCGGCAGGAATTTTATCATCCCATGGCTCGCTGGTGAAATTCCTCGCTACACCCTGGATGTCGGCGCTAATGACCTAGATGTAGATGTGCCGTAAAAAAACAAACAACAAAAAAAAACAACTGGAACCGCGCTAAGATGACGCAGTTCCTGCGAGTCGGTTTTTTTTTTTTTTTTTTTTTTTTTTTTAACTTTAAAGTAATTGATTTCGCTTATTCGAACTGTTCTTTTTGTCTTTGATTTTGATACTTAAAATTATGGGATTCAGTTGAAACATTTTCTGCATGTTTGAATTTCATCAACACTAATATTTTAAAATTTCGGTTACGTTTGGAGCTAAGGAAGGATTAGAATAAAATATTTTATTAACAGACATGAAATGTTTTGGGAACTTCGTATACATTCCCTGATATCTCGAAGACGGTTAGGAATATTGGTAAACGGAGGGTTACCATGCGAAAGCTTACTAAATGTTCTACAAAAAAGATTCCGAAACAATTTTTGATTAGGCTATGTCAATCGGAGAAATAAGTGCTTAAACTTTGAAGTAATTGATTTTGTTTATTCGAACGGTTCTTCTTGTTTGTTTTTATTCCTTGTTGTTTTTTCATGGGTTATAGTAGGATAATGTATTTGACAATAAAACAGATCAATTAAAATAAGAAAAGCAATTCATTGTTAAAAATATATCAGGCTGTACCGTATGAAATGTCAGTTTTGGATTTGTCGATTTCCTTCAAATGTCTTAAAATAATCAATAATAGTCAAATGTCTTGAAACTGTCGAGGCTCCTATTCCGAGTTCTTTGGCATATTCCCTAGTGTTTTTAATTGCTTATAGTAGTCAAATGTATTTGTCAATAAAACAGGATACGTATAATTAGAATCAATATTTTGTTTGTTAGAATTCGAAGATGCCGTATGAATATCTAGATTACAGTACTGGTGTTGATTTCGTTCTTTAGAATTATTCTTGGTATTCCCTATTTTCATCTGTTACCCATAGTTTTTTATTGTTAGTAGGTTTTTCTTATTGATTATAGAATATAAATCTATTTGGCTATAAAACAGGATACGTAAAATTAGTGACAATATTTCGGAGATTTCTGAGCGAAATACTTTTAAGATTTTCTACCACCACGAACGGCTTTTTTCCTCTATTTTTATCCACTAGATAGGCTTTATTTTGCATATTATTCTATATATGTTTTATTCAGCAGGGGATTCTGATGAAATGTCGTGTTTTTGCTGTGGATTTTAAATACGATGTATCTAAGATTGGATAACATTAGCGAGTCTACATAGTTAAGAACCGACGACGGAGGATTACTTCTTGCTATGATTTAGTCTACATATGTATATTAAGTCCTAAATCCAAAAAATAAACTTCACAACGGTTAGATACTATGAGCGAATATGGCGGTTCAAGGCCCGTAGAAGCAGAAGGTCCGCAGGAAATTTACCTGCTAAGAGTTAATCCTCAAGAGCTGTAAATATACCCCAGGTATCTGCCGACACAAATACAAAGCCTAGGCGGAGAGCACCCCAAAAACACAGATCCAAACATAGGTTATATACTAAATATTCATAAAGACTACTTAGTTGTAAACCGATTACTCAATTAGCAATCAATAGTTTTCAACAAATGTTATATACTAAATATTGATAAAAAGTATTTAATTAGAAAAAAAAACAATATTCCACAAGACTTGTTTTTGGTCCATTTGTGTCTACTCCATAGACTTAATTAGGTATATTATTCTATTGTAGTTGGGCAACTAAACATTGTTTTATTTTGTTAAATAAAGTTTTTTTTCTTGACTTGTTATTCGTCAAGACTTTTATTTGTCCTTGTGTATTTACTAGATAGGCTTTATTCGGCATATTATTCTATATAGGCTATATTAGGCAGGGTATTCTTCTCAATCTTGTGTACTTCTTCTTGATCCTTCTGTACATGGGCGTATATAAAAACAATTTCGGGGGGGGGGGGGCTGAGACCATTTCCAGGGTATGGAATACTAAATATTTAGAGCTTGGAATAGTTTTAGGCAACTAAAACGCTATTACACGTAAAATAAAATATGTTTTATGAACTAAGTGATCTTATTTAATTTATTTTTAAGGGTTTTACGAGAAGTTTTTTATCATCAATTCAAAATTTCGGGAGGGGCTGCAGCCCCCTCAGCCCCCCCCCCCCCCTCATATACGCCCATGCTTCTGTATCCACTAGAAAGGCTTTATTAGGCATATTTTGTATTGATTTATAGACCTTTGCTTTAGAATGAGAGCCAGATTCTGTAATTTCCGCTTCTGTGTAAAAGTTAGCTACTGTCGGTGTCCCTGACGCCTTAATATCACTTTTATTCGAGATGTTCGAGAGGATTTTGACAATTTTCACGAGATATTTAAAAAAAATAAGTTTATTTCTTTTCTAAGCTTATCAAATGGCACTAGGGACATGAACGGAACCGCGCTAAGATGCTGCAGTTCCTGCGAGTCGGACTTTTTTAAGCTTAGATCGGCCTTTATAAATTTCTACGTAGGTTTCTCAAGAAACAAAATAATGTTCATTTTTTGCGGCAATAAAATGCCATAATTGTGTAAATAGTATATATATATATATATATATATATATATATATATATATATATATATATGAATAGTATATATATATATATATATAAATAGTATATATATATATATATATATATATATATATATGGTGGCTTTGCACCATCTCCCATTCTTACTATTCTCCAATGCTCCTAACATTCTTTTTTAGATTGCACACCTTTACAATTCAATCCTTTGCAATGGATAGGCGCCACTTTACCTACGGTGTACGGAAGGATTGATGTGTCCATTCAAAATTTGTCAAATGACGCATGAGAGGTTACATGCCTCTACTCGAAGGGTACTGTCACGGCACGCAGTGGGGCCAAAAGGCATTTCGTGTTTCAAAAAATGCTACAGCCTCTAAATCTTAACCGATTTCAATGAATGGATTTTTTTTTTTTTTTTTTTTTTTTTTTTTTTTTTTTTTTTTTTTAAATGAAAGATAATAAAGTTTAGAACAACTTTGTCTAGCGAGATTTTTGTTTCCCCTGTTTATTAAATTACGTGTATATAATTCACAAACTTTTACAATTGAGCCTAAAATAATATTTTATTTTTTGTCCAACCTAATTTTAGCACTGATATCGTTGAAATTAAACATTCAAATCCTTAATAGAAAAATCAGACTTTCATCTTCAAAACGTAAATTTATCTTAATTCTACGATGAGATAATGTGATTTTTTTAAAATAGATTTTGATTTTTTCTAAGTCTATACAGGATCTGCATCTTTAATTTCAACAATATCAGTGCTGATATTGAGTTAGATGAAAAGTGAAATATTATTTTAGGTTCAATTGTAAAGGTTTGTGAATTATATACACGTAATTAAAAAAAAAAAAAACAGGGGAAACAAAAACAAAAATTTGGTCTAACAAAGTTGTTTTAAATTTTATTAGCTTTCATTTTTTTAAAAAATGCATTGAAATCGGTTACGATTTAGATACTTTAGCCATTTTTGAAGCACGAAACGTCGTTTGGCCCCACTGTGCTACGTTAGTCTGAGCTGAGCATTAGGGAGTGGGAATCGTACTTTCGAGGTCACACAGCGATCAGATCAGTTCAACTGAACAGGCTTTAGGTTTATGGTTAAGGATCGAGATAGCACTTCTATCCATAAACCATTAGGCTACGTTATGGTGAGGATTGATTCTGCGATGCTACGATAGCTACTCCGATGAGCGCTGCCCCGATATATTCTACATCGATGGAGGGTTTTCATGCTGACTCACCGTCGATGTTCTCCCCACTCCTTTTTAAAGGCTATCTAGTTCCTTCAGTTGTGCACGAGCAGTTAATAAGCCAGGATGTTATTGAGCTACAACGACAGTGACAGTGATGTTTCGGCTTTAAGAAAGTGGTAGGAGTTTAGTTCTCTGCCAAATCGTAAATACAGTGTTCACCCAGTAAACATGGTTTCTTTTAGGAATCATTTTTATCTTAATTATGACGTTTAAATGTAACATTATTTATTGACAGCACTCATGAAGATGGAAGAATTGTCCGAAACGTCGAAATTATGTAATAAAAATTTATGTTGAAATTTGAAGATTTATACCTCTCCTTGGATTGTAATAACTGTTTCAATCTCTGGAAAAAACTATTTTTGTTTCTTGAGATATACGTTATATAATATTGCTGAGGTAATAGATAATTTCATACTGTAATAATGTGTCTAACTACAAACAGTAATTGTTGAAAAAGTATTATAAGTTAAAAATATAACTTACCTTCCATCCCAAGCTGTGTGGCAATTCTTACCCACTCTTTCGCCAGGACATACCTATTGTGATGATTTTTGTCCCTTTTATCCCAGACGGCATTTGCTGAACATATTAATTTTTCTTTCATCTCGACAACGGAATAAACACAAAAGAATAATCACACAAGATGAGGAAGTAATGAGAGAGGGTAGGTGACCTGAGCACTAGACTCCTTTTGAAGGAACCTATCACAATCAAGCCCACATCGCGGCTTCCCTCATCCTGCGAGGAGAAAACAAAATATTTGTTCTTCCCCGCGGTCATTGCGCGGGTGGGAGAATAGCATCGGAAGTAAGGATCGTCACTATGAACACTCCCACCTTAATACATGTGTTTGTTTTACATCGGGGCAGCGCTCATCGGAGTAGCTATCGTAACATCGCAGAATGAATCCTCACCATGAACGTAGCCTTAGGCTGTCAGTGAGGAAGAAGGTGGCGAAGGACACGTGGGAATCGGAAATATCAGAATTCCAGACAGTTGGAATTCATTATTTGTATAAGGTTGTTTGAGTATAAAATCATTTTAAATTATCTGTAAAATTCTTCCCTAATACAGAAGAAATCGTTTCGAGATGCTAGTGCTCCCAAGCGTAAGGTGCCTTGAGTGCAAACGGTGAAAATCAAGGGTTCAAAGAGTTATTTTCTTTTATAAATAAGATCAACATAAACTGTATACATATAAAATATCTTGAAAGGAGTATTTCCATCAAGCATTAGCTCTAAAATAAAAGTTACAAAATAAAACAAAATTACGTTGTAATAGTTCTTAAATATTACACCCTTGGAAATAGAAGCTGAATGTTAAAAAGATTTGTCACAGTGTAGGGCAAAAATCATTGTGAATAATGAATTGTGAATAAATCTGTTATTTCATTCTGAATAATGAATTATTGTTCATTCAATATTCAGCCAATTTAATGAATAACGTAACTTTTTATTTTTATTCATTATTGAATAACAATAATTCATTGAATCCGAATTTTTATTGAATAAAAATGATTTATTGAATTAAACTTTTTATAGAATAAAATTTATTTATTCGAATGAAACAATTTTTTGAATGGAATTAATTTATTTGACTGAAGAAGAAGAAGAAGAAATTTTTATTTACAAATTGAATAAACAATATGTACATTTAGTTTTACATGTTATTATATATTTTACATGTTATTTTGTTTATTGACTAACTACATACACAATTAGTAATGTTGAATGTTTGGGAAAAATTATAAAAAGTCCGACTCGCAGGAACTGCATCATCTTAGCGCGGTTCCGTTCATATCCCTTTTGTCATTTGAACAGCTTAGAATAGAAACAGATAATATGTGGTTCGGCCTTTGTTCAAAGGGCTTTATAACTTTACCTGGTCGGGTACGCCAGACCCCAGAATCCTCTTCTAAAAATACCTATTTAGTACGTTTCAATGCATTGAAAAATATCAAAAATTTTCACCTTTTCTTGTGTTCGTCTACTATAGTAATAATTCTACAATTAATTAAAAAATAAAATAAAAAACCAACAGAATAATGTCAGTTGAAAATATTCAAAAGACGCCATCGAATCTTTTTCTCTTGGCAAGCTATATTTCTAACAATGAATTGTTTTTCTTATTTTACTTAATCTGTTTATTGTCAAATACATTATCCAACTTTAAGCAATTAAAAAATAACAAGGAATAAAAACAGACAAAAAGAACCGTTCGAATAAACGGAATCAATTACTTCAAAGTTTAAGCACTTATTTCTCCGATTGACATCGCTTATTCAAAACGTTCTTCAAAACCTTTTTTTTAGACCATTTAGTAAGCTTTCGAATGGTAACCCTTCGCTTCCCAAGATTTTCAACCGTTTTCGAGATATTAATGAAAGTATACGAAGTTCCCAAAATTTTTCATTATTTCTAGCAACAGAAAATTGGTCTCATTTTACCTATCCTGTTTTACACACAAATACATTTTCCTAACATAAAAATATTAAAAAATAAATACATCTGATAATTATTAACTTCTATTAGACTGAAATTTTTCGTTAAATACAAGTGATTTATTTTAGCTATATTTTCTAATAAAAATGACTAAGTTCATTAAACTTTTTCTTACATTTAATGAAAATTATTTATTTCAGTGATATTGTTTACTGAACTTAAAGAATCTGAGTTTGTTCTTCCATGAACCACATTATTTTAATGCTTAAAATTTTGGGACTTCAAGATCAACGCGCAAATACGTAGTATTAACAAAATCTTCCGATATGAGTAACTTGAAAGGTGATTTAGAGGAAAAATTTTGAAATAAAATTTGTTTTCAACCTAGAATCCGAATCTGTAGAAAAATACCCAAATATAATTTGAAATGGTGGATTTCGAGGTCCATATTTTTAGAACTTTTCCCATTTACTAAATGGACAACATCAGGTTTTGAAAGAAAACACAAAAAAATCTCTTTGGAATAGGTGGACGGGTGATTTTGGACAACCTGCAGACAAGTTCTCTACGTTTAATTATAAGAATTAATGTTCATTCGACACATTGTTTAAATGTGGAAAAGCGAGACAGTGCAATGACAGCTGACACGTAAAGCAACATGGTATAAGGCACTTAGTTAAAATACTAATAATTATATAATATAATAATAATAGCTATTATTTATTAACTATTCTTAATTAGAACTAAAAGTCTGGAGAGGCTGCATTAGAAACAGTTAATACTATGTTTTGATATTTCGTGAAAAATTGAAACACCCCCGGCAAAAACGTTTACGTGCTGCAATCAACAGGAATCTGGCAGTTGTCAATCTGAAAAAACACGCCTTTAAGAACAACAATTATTACTAACATGCTTCTTATTTACTTATTCTGTTTTAACAAACAAATTAAACGAGAAAAGAAACAACAACAAAAAATTAAAAAAAAAAAAAAAAAAAAAAAAAAAAAGGCTGAGTTAAACAGAGACAAAATCCCGTTCAAAAGAACGAAACTGACAATTTCGGATTTCAAGCACAGATTTCTCAGAATGAGATCCCTCTAACAAAAATTGCATAAGAACCGGTTCTGTAGGTGTACTAATCATTCGAATAGATAATTTATCTTTACCACGATTTCTCAATAGATTTCCAGATTTTTAAGGTAATAAGCTAAAATCCCAAGAGGGTTGCATAAGAACCCTTTCTTTAGGTAACACAGATATATATATATATATATATATATATATATATATATATATATATATATATATAACCTTTTCTAGGGAGGGAAAAAAAACTTTATAAAGGGGGAGTCTTGATTTTCTTTTATTTCACAATTCTCTTCAGTTTATTTTTTCATCTTTATGAAGCATGTTTATTTCTTCTTTCTTCTTTGCTCGTTTTGCATGAAATAATTTCATAATTCTTTCTCTACTTTTCTTCTGCATTCCATTTGCATTTCCTTTAATTTTCTTTCTTAACATACTATTTATATTTTTTTGAAGATTTTCTCATCTTGTCACATCCCCTCACTCATTTGCTGATATCAATTGTATGTATGCATGTAGTTAAATGTTTCTTCATCCTATAGTATAATAGTTATTCACGAAACTTCCATTAATTTTTCATGAGATTTATCGTTCTAAAGATATGAAAAATGAATTGGGTGTACACAGTCAATGAGTGTGTTTATGAGGAATTTGTACTTTAGGTGTCTGTTAGCTCTTTCCTGGACTCAAATATGGTCCGACATTGATAAAATTTGGTACAAAAATCTTTCGTCCAATTTGAAAGGTCAAGTTCTTTAACGAGCAGAATCCGTCCACCGAAACATGGTTTTGGGAGGGTAAATCGTTACGCTTACATCATATGCTTGAACGTTCTCGTTTTATAGGCTTATTGGGCTAGGAAAACGATTGAAACTTTTTTTAAGGCGATAGCTGTAACCGTTTTCGACAAAAGTGAAAAAATAGTTGTTGAATCTCATTTTTGGTTTGGGTACTCATGAGGGTTGGGGGTGTCATGGGATTCAGTTAAAATATATTCTCCCTGTTTGAAATTCATATAAACAAAGATGTTTAAAGTTTGGTTACGTTTGGAATTAAGGAAGGATTAGAATAAAATATTCTATTTATAGACATGAAAGGTTTTGGGAACTTCATATATTTTACGGAAGGTTACCATTCGAAATCTTACTAAATGCTTTACGAAAAAGATTCTGAAGCAATTTTTGATTAGACGACGTCAATCGATGAAATAAGTACTTAAAACGTCTAACTTGTTTGTTTTGTTCTTTTGAACGGGTTTTTTAGTTGGCTTACCTTTTAATTGGTTGTTGTTTTTAGCGCGGTTACTCCCTACCTCCATAGGGAGAACCCGCTTATGAGGTTGAACTCACGACGCAATCCGGAAGTGCCGACTAGAAACTTTCTCGTTTCAGACCCCATAGATCACGAAAATATAGGTGGTTCAAATTTGTATACATATATATATATATATATATATATATATATATATATATATATATGTATATATTTATATATATATATATATATATATATGTATATATTTATATATATGTATATATTTATATATATGCTTGTCTGTTAACGCTCTAGCAAGCTCAAAAATGGCCCGATTTTGATGAAATTTGTTACAAAAATCTGTCTTCTAATTTGAAAGGTCAAGTTCGTTAACCAGCGCAAAAAAAATCGTAACGCTTACGTTTTTGAGTTTATATGCTTGCAGGTACTTGTTTTATAGGTTTCTTAACATGGGAAAACGAATGAAACAATTTTTAAGGCGATATCTGTAACCTTGGTGCTAATGAACTCAGCAGTAGATGCACAAAAAAAAAAGAAAAAAAAAAAAAAAAAAAAGATATCTGTAACCGTTTTGGAGAAAAGTGGAATCAATGTTTTTGTAAGTCATTATTTTTTTGTGGGTACTTTGAATCGCGGGATTCAATTGAAATATTTATATTTTCAACTTATTAGAAATTAATCCTAACTAAGATTTTCAAATTTTGGTTATATTTGGAGTTAAGGAAGTATGCGAAAAAAATATTTTATTAATAGACATGAAAAGTTTTCGGATCTTCACACATTTTTCGTAAATATCTCAATAACGGTTGGGAAATCGTGCTAAGTGGAAGGTGACCATTCGAATGATTACTAAATTCTCTACAAAAAAAGTCCGACTCGCAGGAACTGCATCATCTTAGCGCGGTTCCGTTCTTATCCGAAGTGCGATTAGTAAAGGAATAGTAGCTATCGGTAGGTTTTGATCTGTCGTTAAAAATATAAAATAAAATCTCAAAGATAAGGAAGCTTAAAGAGCCACATATGGAAACTGACAGTTTTCTAAACGGATGGGACTCTCCCGTCATCGCGACGCTCACTCTAGGAAAACTCTATTACCAATATGATTCTTATTTTCTCAGCTTTAATGAAATACTCATTCCACCGTTAAATAAACTTAAAAAACAAAAGTGAGGTAAACAGTGACAAAAACCCGTTTAAAATAACAAAACTAACACTTTCGTAGTTTTAAGCACTTACTTCTCCAACTGACATTGCCCCATCGAAATTTGCTTTAGAATCTTAGGTTATAATGAGCGATCCGCTGTGGCATACACCAAGTACTACCACCGTGTGGAGTGCAACTAGTATAGACCGGTACGTCTGTACCACTGTGGTATGTAAAGAGCGGCTCTTCTGATACTGGCAAAAATTAGAAATCCTACATTCCTAAAGTTGTTTGGAGGCTTATCTTTATGACTCTAGACAAAGACTTGAAGATGACGAGGGTACACAGGGAGACGAGAGTACCTGGGGACAGGGAAAACGCCCCCCACCCTAAGCCTCCTAGCTCCTCACCTTCGAATTCATATGATTTCGTTCAATGAATTTAAAAAAAAAAAATTAATAAATAGATAAAAACTTCTGAAAATAGGGAATACCAAAAACAATTCTAAAGAACGAAATCAACACCAGTACAGTCATCTAGATATTCATAGGGCATCTTCGAATTCCAGGATGCCGTTGAAACAAAATATTGTTTCTATATATACGTATCCTGTTTTATTGACTAATACATTTGACTACTATAAGCAATCACAAAAATAACGAGCAGTGAAAAAAAACTGTAGGAAACACACAAAAAGATTCGTTCAAATGAACGAAATTACCTATGTTTTAAGCACTTATTTCTCCAAATATGACCATCCCATCGCAAATGTCTTCAAAACATTTTTTGTAGAAAATTTAGTAACCTTTCGAATGGTAATCTTTTGCTTGCCAAGATTCCAAACCGTTTTCGTGATATTAATGAAAATATACGAAGGTCCCAAAACTTTTCATGTCTAAAAATGAAATATTTTATTTTAATCCTTCCTTTACTCCAAACGTAACCAAATTTTCAACATATTAATTTTGATAAAATTCAAACATGGAGAAAATGTTTCAACTGAAGCCCATGATTCTAAGTACCAAAATCAAAGACAAAAAGAACAGTTCGAATAAGCGAAATCAATTACTTTAAAGTTTTAAGCACTTATTTCTCCGATTGACATCGCCTAATCAACACTTTCATTAGTTCCTTTTTTGTAGAGCATTTAGTAAGCATTCTAATGGTAATCTTTTGTTTGACAAGATTCTCAACCTTTTTCGAGATATTAAGGAAAGTATACAAAGTTACCAAAACTTTTCATGTCTGTTCATAAAATATTTTATTCTAACCCTTCCTTAACTCCAAACGTAACATAACTTTCTACATATTAGTTTTAATGAATGTAGAACATGCAGATAATGTTTCAACTGAATCCCGTGATTCTAAGTACCCAAACCAAAAACGGTATTCAGAAACTATTTTTCCAATTTTCTCGAAAACGGTTAATGCTATCGCCTTGAAAATGGGTTCATTCGTTTTCCTAGCCCAAGAAGCCTATAAAAAGAGTACTTACGAGCTTATGAACTCAAAAACGTAAGCGTTACGATTTTTTCTGCGCGAATTTCGCCCCAAACACCATCTTCTAGTGGGCGGATTTTGCTGGTTAACGAACTTGACCTTTTAAATTGGACGACTAATTTTTGTACCAAATTTCATCAAAATCGGACCATCAGGGAAGCCAGAAATGAGCGAACAGACAAATATATATATATATATATATATATATATATATATATATATATATATATATAAATAAATATATACATATATATATATATATACAAATTTGAACCACCGTTATTTTCGGTCTCTAGGGGTTCTGAAACGCGAAATTTTCTTGTCGGCACTTCCGGATTGTTTCATTGTATCAACCTTATAAGCGGGGTTCCTCCCTATGGGGGAGGGAGGAACCGCGCTAAAAAGGTTCAGAAGAAATATTCGATGGGATCAATCAGAGATATAAGCGCTTAAAACTTAAAAAGTGTTTGTTTTCTTGTTTTGAACGGGGTTTTGTCTTTGTTTATCTCACTTTTTAAATGGTTATTTTTTGTTTTAAATTGCATTTATCAGTGAAATTAGTATTTTAGTAAAATAAGCCAAGAAAAAGTGAAAGGTATTGGTAATAAGTTTGGAGTGGCTGTGGTAATCATGATGGCAGTGGCTAATCATGATGGCGTATACATAAGTTTGTTTTTAATTCTCCTATCTATATAACCTTCCTCATAGCCTACAATTGAAGTTATCGTTATTTCTTGTTTTAGAGAGAAGGGAATTTTTTTTGCCATGAAGCACATATTTACAGTTGATTATAACAGTAAAATGAATTTGCTAGTAAAACAAAAGAAACTTAAAATGACAACGAATTTTTGGTTCGAAATAGAGCCTTCTGTGCAGTAGTCGAAGAGTCAGTATGTTTTGAGTACACAATTGTATTGACTTATTCAGACTTCCTCACGAATGAGGATTAAGAATTATCCGTATTATTCAGCGTAAGTTGGCTACTGTCAGTTTCCTGTGATTTGTGATGCCTAATCTATTCCATTTCTTTGAGATTTAGGGAACCGCGCTAAGATGACGCAGTTCCTGGGGGTCGGACGTTTTTTATAAATTACATTTATTTGTAGAATTAGTATTATTCTAGAGGAACACAAGAAAATGTGAAACGTTTTGATATTTTTCAATGCATTGGACATGTGGGATAAGTATCAATAGAAGTGTATGAAGGGGGCTGGCCAGGTAAGACCAAAAAATCATTTCAAGAAAGGTCTAACCAAAATAATAACTGTTTCTATTTTAATCATTCCAAATGAAACTAGGGATAAGAACGGAACCGCGCTAAGATGACGCAGTTCCTGCGAGTCGGACTTTTTATTATACCACTTCTGGTTTTTCAATTTTTTTTTCCTTTTTTCGTGGTTTTAATACTGCGATAGGCGGCATTTCGCCTTCCCTCTTTTCTTTGGACAGCTTATTTTCGGTCAGAAAAAGGATGAGATGGGAGTGGAAATACGACTTGTTATGTTTAACAGCTGTGTATTCAAAAATTTGTTTTCTGACTATAGATACCGCAGTCCAGGTAACACAAATAGACAAATTCGAACCATCGTTATTTTTGTGATGGTCAGTTCTGAAACATATATATTTCTAGTCGTACAGGAAAAGAACCTATGCCTCTAAAACTAAATACGCCTATTTAAGATATAATATTTTAAATTAAGGAAACAGGGAGTTAGGAATTAGACGGTAGATAATAGTTAATCCCCTTGATGGATTGATAGCATTGGGAACAATGATAGAAATCTTCTAGGGCTTCAGCTAGATTGATTCCATCTCGTCCGAGCTTCACCTAAATCCTTCAGGGTCCAGAGATCCAACTTAACTCTTCTCATTCTAGCCGCTTTGAAATTCCCTAAAGACAGGGGAACAAGAGGGCTTTGAAATATTACCAACTCGGCACTAGAGAAATATCCTCTGAAATTAAATTTATTCGTTCCTCGTTACGACCTAAATAACTCTATAATTCTTGATCGAAACTTTTTGGTCTACTGTAGGGACGTTCCGATACTAGTAAATAAGAGTAGGTACTCGTTACTTTTGATTCGATACCAAGTACTAATAGCCATCGGCGGCTCTAGACAAACATTTCTGGGGGGGGGGGGGGCTAACTTAGTATGGGCTTACCGCCGTGCCGGGGGGTGTAAATCAAATTTTTATAACCAGGTACCTGGAAATCATTAAGGAGATTAACTAAGAACATATATTAATTAGAACTTAAATAAATAAATAAATAAATCAGTCCCGTCACAGGCCACGAAGGCCCCGAGGGGCAGATACTATAGAGGTATCTGATTCACGCCATACGGCACACTAGGGAGATAGTGTGGTTAGTACTATGCTCCGGCCGTCTGATTTTCCCCTTGGCTGCTTTGACTGCTAGTAGTCATTAGCACCCAAGGTACCCATTATTAAATTAATTAAATGCTGGGTTGGCCTAGGGACGGTCAGGGAGGCCGAATTCAACCCATAAACGAAGACAGTAGAAGAAAAAATCTTTAGTGTTTGCTCGGGATTTGAACTCAGGTCCTCCAACTTATTAGTCCAGTGCTCTACCACTGAGCTAACCTCGCCCCTTAATTAGAACTTATAACTATTAATTTTCCTAAACAATTATTTTTCAACTTTACCGGAAAAGATTGTGTATTTTAGCCGCCACTGCTAATAGGATCGAATCAATCTTGCGATACTTAATCGGTATCGAAACAAATGTACATACTTGGTATCGAATCGAATCAGACCTGACCCCCAGATCCCCCAGATCTGACCTTAACTTAGCCCAAGTGAGTCAGAAGATGATGCCTCATCAACTGCACCACTCATATGTGATTTTTGGAAACATCATAAGGAGTTATCACATAGACACTAGAAGAAAAAAAAATTCAAGGGGCGATGAAGATTGTCTATATTGTCGAGGAGATCGTTGACCGTAGATCATAAAAATGGTTTTATTGTGCCGACGTTTCGGCTTGAACTGCAAGCCTTCATCAGGGCGATGGGAAGATAGGAGGAATTTGTGAGGAATAGTTCTCTATCTTCCCATCGCCCTGATGAAGGCTTGAAGTTCAAGCCGAAACGTCGGCACAATAAAACCATTTTTATGATAAAATGTAGTTTTATTAAGTGGCAGTGACCGAACCCCGACAATCCCTACCTTGCAAAGGTTTTTTGTTTAATATACTTAATAATAAAACATAATTTTTGTTAATTAGATAAACATTAGTTAATTAATTACTTTACTTTTAATTTTAGCTTTTACAATTATATTTTCCTTTAACATTTGCAAAGTATCGATACATAAGGAGTATTTGTATGAGTAGTATCGAAAAATTAACCTCAAGAGTTTCATTTAAAAAAATCTATAAGCATCGATATGAGTAAGTATCGATACTTTAGGAGTACTTATATGAGTAGTATCGAAAAATTATTTGAGTACTTCTCATATGAGTAGGTATCGACATTTTCATGGTATCGGAACATCCCTCGGAGGGAGCCCCGCTCATAATGTTTACGCCATGACGCCACTCGGAAGTACCGACTAGAAGATACAACGCTTCAAAACCCGTAGATCACGAAAATATAGGTGGTTCAAATTTTAATACAGAAATTTTCCTGGTCGGTCTCCAGCTGGCTCAAAATTGGACCGATTTTAATGACATTTGAAACAAAAATAATTTGTGTGATTTCAAATGGTAACGCCGTTAACCAGAAGAAAACGGAACATGGTTTTTCGGGCGAATTCGCTAGTAAAAAAAAAAAAATCTGACTCACAGGAGCTGCGTTATCTTAGCGCGGTTCCGTTCTTATCACTAGTGCTATTAGCAAAGGAATAGAAGCAGTTATTAGTAGCGTTTGAGCTTTCGTTAAAATATAAATGAAATATTATTTTTTAAATCTTATTTTTTAGAGGCCTGATGTCCGTGAGTGTTGAGCACTTAACACTCCGTGCCAAGGGTCGTGGGTTCGATTCCCAGTATGGGGTCGTTGCTTTTCTTTAGATAAAAGAAAAGGCATCAGCCCTATCCTGGTTAGAAAAGGGTGGTAACCTATAGATAACCCGTCCTAAAATTCTTAGTTAATAATAATGGACGTTAAAATTTAAATAAATGAATAAATTAAATCTTAAAGAGAAGGAAGTTAAAGGTGTCTCAACAGGAAACTGACAATATCCTAAGCGGAAATGACTCGCCTACCATCTCAACGCTCGCTCTAGGAAACCACTCTTGCCAATACGTTTCTCATTTTCTTGCCTTCTTTTACTAAAATATTAATTATACTCGTAAATGCAATTAAAAACAAAAAAATTCCTGACAGCTGAAAAGCAATATTGTTAAAAGCGAAGTAATGTGGCGATTTTGATGGTGTATTAGGAATAATGGCCGTCATATAGAACATAAACTTTAATTTAATAATAGAATATTCTTAATATATATATATATATATATATATATATATATATATATATATATTTAAATGATTTCTTTAATTTTTTTTATAATGCATTTTTCTTTAGTGTCACTATCTTTTCTCAGTTTTTTTTGAGAATTATAAACGTTTTACCTGACTATTATACCTTTTTTAGTAGCCTAATAAACAGAGATGTTTTTAGTGTAAATAGCAGGAGTAACTACTAATATATTTTTTTAAAGAGAGATAGAGTTAAAGTTACAGGTTTTAGGAAAAACAGTAGGTAATGTAAAGTTTAGTTATTGGGTCGTACCATCCGTTGTCCCGTAAAAATTTGATATTTTTATTTAGTTAATAGTTGATTCTGAATGTCCCTGATACAAAAACAATAAAAACTTTCAGCTCAAATGTTAGAAATAAAAAAAAAACAAAAAAACCTAAAACTTAAGCAACAGTGACTGTTCTTAAGAAAAACCTAAAATATTAAATACAGTAGAACTTGAATAATTCGAACCCCTAGGGACCGATAAAAAAGTTCGAAATATTCAAAATTCGAATTACAAAAGTTTTTGAAAATAAAGGGCTAAAAAATCGAACTTCATATTTTCACAATTTTTAATTTAAAACAAAAATACATTTTATTTAAAGAGAAACAAACATTTCATGAATTGATGGTTACGTACATAAGTAATAAATCATTTATCAAAAAAGTAAAAATAAAACTCTATTTTGAAAAAAGTCCTTTTCGTGGACAAGATTTTTTTTTTTTTATTTATCAGGTAAGTTGATAATGTGTCAGGAGGAATTCCAAAGTCCTTGGAAATTTCAGATTTTATCTTTATTCCTTTTTCAACTTCTCTAATCTATCTGTCATACTGGTGTTGAAAATAGAGCGTTGTCTCGACGAAGTCATCGCCCAAATGTATCTCTAAGTTCTTCCGTTCACAGCTCCGATATTAAAGATAAATACAGATGAGTGGGCTTCTACTAGGTTTGGCCTTTGTTTGTGTAGGAATTTCTGACACAATGTCCTTATCTCTCCTGCAAGAGTTGATTGCTTCCCTGGAGGGCTCTAGGTATTCTACACTGAAATAGCTCAAGGAACAAATAGTTTCTGCACTAAATTTTCTTATTACGAGCTACGAAACGGCTTTTCAGTGCACAGCTCATTTATAATTAGAAGAGGCGAAGCACGCGAACCTTCGCCATGGAAAGGAGTTTCCTTCCAACTAGGGCGTTTAGGAGTAATTAAAAAACTTCTAGGGAGAAAAACGAGCGATCTAAGCGTTTTAGAAAACTCTGAGTTTCATAAGAAATCCGCAAAAACGGTTTTACTAGGGATTCCAACAAGGGTTTCATATATATATATATATATATATATATATATATATATATATATATATATATATATATATATATATAGTTTATCAAAACGCTTTAGAATTCATTGTTCATTGTAAAAAGTGTTTACATTTTTCACCAAAGATTCAGACAAACCATTAACTGTTTCTGTTCCAAACTTTTCAAATGTCACCAGTGATAAGAACGGAAATGGGCTAAGGTGACACAGTTCCTGGGAATGTTATAAATATAAATTAAAGGGTTAATGTGGATCAGTGAATATTTAAAGAGGTTACTTGTTAATGTATAGAAATGGATGGTTTATCTGCTCAAAATAGAAATAACCTCTCCTTAGCACATACCCCATACACCACAAACTGTAGTCCAGTAAGGAAAGTTCTAAAAAGGCCGTTTTCTGGACAAAAATATAGAAGTTTTTTTTTAATCGGTTCTTTATGCTTTTTGGGGTGCTGAATCTGAATGTTAAGTTTGCCCCCTGATCTGAGTGTGGCTTATGCTCGAAAATCCCAATAAACCTGGACAATTTCTGACTTTTTAATTTTTTTGCTAATGTTTCGGAAACTACGCGTTTTTTAGACAAAAATATTCTTTACAAAACTAAAGAAGAATCAGATTAATGAATGAATGAATGAATGAAAAAAAAACTTTATTCTGGGACTTCGTCCCATAAGAATAAAAATAAGTACAAAATAAACAATAAAGAAATTTAACCTAAAAATATAAATATGAATAAAGAAAAACAAAAGTATAAAAGAACAAAACAAAAAAAGCAACTAATACAAATATTATATGTGAAGCCTTAAATAATAAAATGAAATATAAGTAAATATGTACATTCATTGGAATGGGGCAATGATGATACAATGTTCAGAGGGGGATGGGAATAAAGTTAAAGAGTTTAAATAAACAAATAAATATTAAAAAGTTTAATAAATATTAAAGGAATGGGGGCTATAAAAAGATATAAACTAGGAAAATGCATAAACACGAGAAAAAAACAGCAATATAATTTACAAAGGTAATCAGGTCTTCCTGGTGGTGAAATTTTAAGAAGCGTCTTCCTGGGAGGATAGGAGAAAAGCAAAGAGGCGGGATTTAAAGACAGGTAAGGAAGGAGAGTGTCGAATGGAAAGAGGGATAGAGTTCCAGAAGGAGGAGGCTCGGGAGATGAAGGAACGGTCGAAGAAGGCTGTTTTATGAGTGGGAGGATAGAGATCGGAGGGACGGGAGCGGGTACCACGGGAATGGACAGCAGATTTAAACTGCAGGAGGTTGTAAATATAGGAAGGAGATTTGGAAGAAATGGTTTGGTAAAGGAAGGAACCTGGGAAATATTGTCGTCGAATTGATGGAAATAGCCACTTCAACTCGGAATACCGGTGTGAAATATGGGCATCCCTGGGGGTATCGAGGATAAATCTGAGAAAACTGTTCATTAATCGCTTAAGACGAACCTCAAGCTCCCCAGTGAGCCCTCCATGCACCAGGCAACCATAGTCGAAGTTAATAACGAGTATTAAGCTCAAAAGTTGTTATATGGGCGCTACCGAATTTGTAAATGGGACTATTTAACTTTTTTCAGGAGAACAACAAATTACGTTTTTTAATTGGTATTTAAATTTTAGTTGAATTTTTAGTTAAAGTTTAGTTAAATGTTTAGCATTTACAGTATAATTGGAAGAAATTCATGTTTGTTCAAATGAGACTTTACTTCTTCAGCTTTATTTCCCCTATAGCGCTGGCAAGACTAAAGTGGTTAGCACAAAGGCTCAATTCAGAGTGGTCTCTTATAGATCATTGGTAAATGATTAAAAGTGACCTAGTTTTAAGCTCAGAATGTTGTTATGTGGTTACAACCGAACCTATAAATGTGACTTTTCAACTTTTTTTCCGGAGAGCGAAAATATGACGTTTTTTTCAAAATGCTGCTGCGCCCATTGTAATGGTCGAAACTTCAAAGATGAATAGTGAATTTTGTAGAACAGTTTGTCTTCTTTAGTTTTGTAAAGTATGTTTTTGTCGAAAAAACGCATATTTGTGGAGATTTAAGCAAACAAATTGATTTCGATTAGAGCCTTCTGCTTAAATTCAGGAACAAAAATATGCTTTAGCTCCAAACGACAAACCTATGTAATGTACTATATAATATACAGTCTTCTTTTTCGTACATGGCCACCCAGCCAGCGCGAACATCTGCGGACACTTTTTTTCGGATTAATCATTGCTAAAGCATATTTTTGCTAAAACTTAAAAAAAGTTCGAAATTTTCGAGCATAAGCCACACTCGGATTAGGGGAAAAACTTAAAATTCGGATTCAGCACCCCAAAAAACATAAAGAACCGTTGCAAAAAAAAAAGCTTATATATTTTTGTCTCCGGAAAAACCTTTTCTAACTGGACTACTAGTAGGACTCCGAAGGGTTGCCGATTTGAAGGGCACGTGCCCGAGGCTGAGCAAGTACTTAGCTGGCTTCTTCCAAGAAGCTTTCTTAACTATCTCAATAGACACTCTGAAATTGTAAGGCTTCTTCTATGAGAAAATCAGGCAATTATAGCACTTTCCCTAGCAATGTCTGACGTCATGAGTTCAGGTAATTCAGGTAGTTACTCTATCTTATCCGGTGCTCACTTAGGATAGAAACACACATACAGCGGAGCGGAGCGCAGCGCAAGCATTGGAGCGCACATACAGTGGAATGGAGTTATGAACTCACTCGTGTGCGAAATCGTAACTAGGTAACCCAAGTAAAGAAACTCCAAAATTGTAGGCATTCAAAGCCAGACTATTTTCTGCGTCTTTAATAGTTTTTATTAGAATTGTTTGTTGTAATAATTTTACATTAACTGTCGGGTTTTTTACGTGTGTCCAGTTTATCCCAACAAGGCAATCCCACGTATGTGATGCGTGTAGACACTTCGAAAGAAACATCCAGAACCGTACAATTGTCTTAAGGGTTCGGTAGGAGTAGCCAGAATCATACGATTGCATAACTCTTCAGTAGAAACAGCCAGAATCGTACGACTACCATAACGGTTCAGTAGGAACAGCCATAATCATACGATTGCATAACGCTTCGATAGGAATAGAGTCATAAGGCTGCCATAACGGTTCAGTAGGAACAGCCATAATCATACGATTGCATAACGCTTCGATAGGAATAGAGTCATAAGGCTGCCATAAAAATGAGTAGAAACAGCCAAAATCATACGATTTCATAACGCTTCGGTAGAAGCAGAGTCATACGACTGCCATAACGGTTCAGTAAAAACAGCCATAATCCTGCGATTGGATAACGCTTCGATAGAAATAGAGTCATAAGACTGACATAGCGCTTCGGTAGAAACAACCAAAATCAAATATATAATTGTCACAACACTTCGATAGAAACAGCGAGAATTATACAACTGCTATAACGCTATGGTAGAAACAGCCAGAACCCTACGATTGTCAGAACGCTTCGGTAGATACAGCGAGAATCATGCAACTGATATAACGCTATGGTAGAAACAGCCAGAACCCTACGATTGTCAGAACACTTCGATAGAAACAGCGAGAATCATACAACTGCTATAACGCTATGGTAGAAACAGCCAGAACCCTACGATTGTCAGAACGCGTCGGTAGGTACAGCGAGAATAAAGTTATTCTGATAACGTTTCGGTTGAAACCTCCAGAATCATATGATCGTCATATCGAAAGGTCAAGTTCGTTATCCAGCAGAATTTGTCCAACGCAAAATCTCTTAGGACAAGGTCCGAGGAATAAGCAGGATGCGGCAAAAGCTCTAAAAAAATCAATAATTTTTGTAGAGTTTATTTATTTATTTATTTAAATTTTAACGTCCATTTATCCTTGCCAACGAAAGAGTTTTTGTAGAGTAGTTCGCGCCGTAAATATTCTAGCATTACCACGATAAAAGAACACATGTTGACATTCAATATTCGCGAGCGGTTTTTAAACCATGAGATGAATACATCCTTCCATCTGAACCACTGTTATTGTTTCTCTGACTCCACAAGATATTTTGGACAAGACTTCCTCCGCCTTCCCAACGTTCGCTCTTGGACACACTATAACAATGTTTTACATTTTCTTACCTTGTTTTAGTCAAATACTCGTTTTACTGTTAAATGAAATTGAAACGGGAAACAACCAGTTAAAACTTTAGGTAAACAAATACATAAACCCGTTCAAAAGAGCAAAACTAACAATTGCGAATTTTGAAGTCCTTAGTTCTTTGATTGACATCGCCCCATCGAATGTTACATCAGAACCAATTTTGTAGGGAATTTAGTAAGCTTTAGAATAGTCACCTGGTTCATGGAACAAAAAATCAGACTTCTTATGTTCAGTAAACAGTATGACTTAAATAAATAATTTTAATTAAAAGTAAAACAAAGTTTAATGAACTTAGTCCTTTTTATTAGAAACGATTGTTAAAATAAATTACTTGTATTTGACGAAAAATGTCACTCAAATGAATCAATTTTTAATCAAAAAGTCCGTCTCGCAGGAACTGCATCATCTTAGCGCGGTTCCGTTCATATCCCTAGTCTAATTTGGAAAGATTAAAATAGAAGCAGTTATTATTTTGGTTCCACCAGTCTTTTTTTTTTTAATTAATTATTATAATGGCGTGTCAACCCTTAAGGTCACTAACGCCATTCCTGTGTGTAGTAAAGTCTTGAAAGGTCATGATTTACAATCTTATCTGGAAGGGTCCGCTAACACTAGAAACGGACCCGCTAGTGATAAGGTCTTGGAATCCTGGAAATCTATATTTCTAACAAGAAATTGTTTTTGTTATTTTACTTAACCAGTTTTATTGTCAAATATATTATCCAACTATAAGCAATTAAAAAATAACAAAGAATAAACAGACAAAAAGAACCATTCGAATAAACGAAATCAATTAATTTAAAGTTTTAAGCACTTATTTCTCCGATTGACATCGCCTGATTAAAACTTTCTTCAGAACCTTTTTGGTAGAGCATTTAGTAAGCTATCGAATGGTAATCTTCCGCTTCACAAGATTGTCAACGGTTTTCGAGATACTAACGAAAGTACACAAAGTTACCAAAACTTTTTTTGTCTGTTAATAAAATATTTTATTCTAACCCTTCCTTTACTCTAAACATAACAAAAATTTCAACATATTAGTGTTGATGAAATTCGAACATGCAGAAAATGTTTCAACGGTATCCCATAATTTTAAGTACCAAAATCAAAGACAAACAACCCTCCCTAGGAAGGACGCTAGGCAGTTGAAAAGCTATATCTTGGAAATCCATATCTCTAACATTAAATTGTTTTTCTTATTTTTCTTAACCTGTTTTATTTTCAAATACATTATCCAACTATAAGCAATTAAAAAATAACAAGGAATAAAAAACAGACAAAAAGAACAGTTCGAATAAGCGAAATCAATTACTTTAAAGTTTTAAGCTCTTATTTCTCCGATTGACATCGCCTAATCAAAACTTTCATTAGAACCTTTTTTTCAGAGCATTTAATAAGCTTTCTAATGGTATTCTTCCGTTTCCCAAGATTCTTAACCTTTTTCGAGATATTAAGGAAAGTCGGGGTCTCCCGTGGTCTAATGGCTAGCGCCTTGGATTCATAAGCGGGAGATGGTGGGTTCGATTCCCAACCTCCGGCAGGAATTTTATCATCCCACGGCTCGCTGGTGAAATTCCTCGCTACACCCTGGATGTCGGCGCTAATGACCTAGATGTAGATATGCCGTAAAAAAAAAAAAAAAAAAAAAAAAAAAAAAAAAAAAATTAAGGAAAGTAAACAAAGTTACTAAAACTTTTTATGTCTGTTAATAAAATATTTTATTCTAACCCTTCCTTAACTCCAAACGTAACCAATATTTCAACATATTAGTTTTGATGAAAGTAGAACATGCAGAAAATGTTTCAACTGAATCCCATGATTCAAAGTACCCAAACCAAAAACGGTATTCAAAAATTATTTTTCCAATTTTCTCGAAAACGGTTAAAGCTATCGCCTTGAAAATGG
>OX328132.1:17048620-17091036 GCA_946811695.1 Gonocerus acuteangulatus
CTCTCCCATCTTTATTCACTTAACAAAGTCTATGGGGAAACAACTTAAACGACTATTGGGTCATTCACGGTGGCAGAGAAGGCAAAGACAACGCTCGACAGACAGCGGGAGACGGACCTAATCAAGGTCGAGTAGAGTCCCCCCTGCCAGTTCTACCTTAGTGGCTCGCATTTGGTGACTGACTGCTAGGTCTATGATAGTAGGTGTGCTTGCTGGTGCCAGGGCAACCAAATCTTCACAGACGGTGGGCTTGTTCCCAACCCTAGCCAAGCCCACCGCTCCCGCCTACCCCCGTGCACCACCCTTAACACCAGCAGCAATTAAAACAAAAAATAATTGTAACGAAATTTTAGTTAGTTACTGTCTTAATAATTTAAATTTAATCAATTAATAATCGTACCCATTTAACGTAAAGTTTCCAAGGCAGTTAGGTCACGACTAAAGCATATTCCATGGTAAAAAATGGGGAGGTTTACATTTATTTACACTATCTGTGCTCGATAGTTCAGTACCGTTTCACAGTGCAATGGGTGAATATTCTCTCGGTCATCTCTTTAGAAAAATTAAATTTCACAAAAATAAACATGATATTAGTTTTACTTACGAGTTCTTTTTTGCCCCTAAACTTTCAATTACATTATGAAATTGAATGATAATCTCAGTTTAAGAAAACCGTTAAAAATGTAAGTAAATTTTGCAACTTTTGAAGGATTCAGCGGCATACCGATTTTTTCTCGGAAAAGTGTTGTGAACTAAATTTTTTTTTCAATTGATTTCTTTATTGTTTATTACATTATGTATGTGAATACATCTCGTAATATAATACAATATGAAGGTTCTGAGATCAAGGCTTTCCAACTTCATCCTCGATTAACATTAGAAGGACTCTCAGATAAAGTTGAGAGGGGCCAGAAGAGAAATCGGTGACGGACTTAAAGGAAGAGAAAGCCATTGCTAACACTTCGCTTGGTCACTGCAGCAGATCTCTGGGCCACTGTCTCCTGAGTCGCCTTGGTTGAGAGAGATGCTCGAAAGGGAGAGGACTTGAGGATTTAGATGTGTGGAAACTTGGAATCTGGATAATATAATGCCTGGGATATTAGGGTCTTTATGATGGCTGAGGTTTGAAACGTAGAACGGAGCATTGACTATAGTCCTTAGGACTTTGAATTGTAATGTTTGAATGCATCTTATGTTCGATGTTTTTGCAGTTTCCCCGGAGTTCTGATGCATACGTCCACATTTTTTGTAGTAGTGATTTGTAATAGATCAGTTGGTTTTCAGTACTTAAATGAGATTTGCAGTTAAATAGTCTATAAAGTTGTCCAAATCGTCTCTTAAGTTCCTGTCTTTCAAGTTTTAAATTATGTTGGGACTTTTTTTATTAATATCAACTTTTTGAACAGTTATGGGAAAAAATACATATTTATGAAGTAATATAACGTTGAAAAATAATGTGTTAAAGCAGAGAAAATTAGGGGTTTCTGCACACACACACACAAAAAAAAAAAACACTTCTCTTTCGAAATAACGTTTAGAAGAGTATGTCTGGAACAGAGATAGAAACGTGCGGTTGGCAGCGTTTAACTGATTTTATTATTTATTTTCAGCCACTCGGGTATCCACCTACTGGGGAAACACTCTGTATAGGAAATAACGTTTAGAACAGTATGTCTGGAACAGAGATAGAAACGTGCGGTTGGCAGCGTTTAACTGATTTTATTATTTATTTTCAGCCACTCGGGTATCCACCTACTGGGGAAACACTCTGTATAGGAAATAACGTTTAGAACAGTATGTCTGGAACAGAGATAGAAACGTGCGGTTGGCAGCGTTTAACTGATTTTATTATTTATTTTCAGCCACTCGGGTATCCACCTACTGGGGAAACACTCTGTATAGGAAATAACGTTTAGAACAGTATGTCTGGAACAGAGATAGAAACGTGCGGTTGGCAGCGTTTAACTGATTTTATTATTTATTTTCAGCCACTCGGGTATCCACCTACTGGGGAAACACTCTGTATAGGAAATGAGGAGATTAGGGAGTATAAATTTGTCCCGGCATGGAATTCTCAAATATCAAATCCTTTTTGGCTCTTTAATGCAAAGCTTATGAAAATTGAACTACATGGGTGATGATTTAGAAGTATTTGACATTTCATAAAATGACTTTAACTTCCAATAATATTCGAGAATTGGTGTAGAGTTAACAGAACCATGCATTATGAAGCACGATTTCAGCATATAATAAATATATGCAGTTCTCAACAGAGAATCCCAATGATTTTATTTTATTAATCAGCAATTAAGTGGATTTAAATTTATTTATCTTTATTTGAGATTCTCTCCTTTATCAGAATAAATAACATTCATTAATTATAAGTTATTTTTTCTTCTGTAGGCAATGAATAAATGCCCAAATTAACATAATCGCCAATTTATTTAAAATGGCTGTACATGTTTCGTATCCTGGGATGCCTCTTCTGGAGCCTAACTCAGAACCAACCTCGTGAACAGAGTGATACTTTGCAGTAGTCAACGAAAAGCCTCCAACCGAAAGGGTAAATCGAATTAAGAACCAATCTGACTTTCAATTATACCTGAGCGATCTAGGCTTTTCAGAAGAAAGTGACATAATTCCCGCACGTCTCAACATTTGAACTTGAAGATCTAATAAGAAGCTATTTGCGAACTTGGAAAAAGAGAAGCTTGAACTGAGAGGCTCTGGAGAGGTTGTTGAGGAAGATCCAACCGCAATAAGATAGCACAGAAAGACAGAAAAGTTGGTGCGCATCTTGAGGTACTTCAGTCCTTCTTAGTGTACAACGGGACATCAATGACATTGGAGAGGTTATTGAGATTTTTCCGTGGCTGGGCAGAACACGATGACAGCGACGCTCTCAACATCAGAGAAGAAGATGTTGAGGTAGTTAGCGCAGAAAAACAGTGGCACTGGAAGCTTAGGGTAGGAAGGAAGCCTGAGGTGTTGGTATGGTAGTTGAGATACTGTAATTTTCTCTTGTGGCGCCTTAAATCGTCCTTCTCTTTGTATTTTATTTTGTATTTTTCACAAAATATCAAAACCTACCAATAACTGCTTATATTCGTTTACTGGCGAAATTAGGGATATGAACAAAAATGCGATAAGATGACACGTTTCCTGGAAGTCGGGCATTCTTAAGATTTTTCATAAACCTCAGGGATGTTTATCTGAGTTTTAGTTTTTAGAACTGAATACAGAATCAGTGGGCACAAAAACAATATTCGTGTTGGTAGCTCATAAAACTATTCAATTCATAGAACTCAAGATCAGAATCAATTATGTCGTCCTAAGGAATTTCTGATGTCACGAAGCAAAATGGCATTTAGTTTTCGATAGAGAAGAATGCCACAAGTTAAACTAACGAGTGGAAGCAGAAGACGAGATCGGATTATCAACTATCAACAAATTATTTTATTAGTCCCATTTGCATTAAATTGGGTGATAACACGCAAAGGAAAACACGGAGAATCCTTTCTCAAGGAAAGGCTACGCCAACCCTCCCTAAGGGGGTACCTACGTTGGACCCGATCCGATCCGATCCGATAGCCACCGACTATCAGAAGAAATACAAACGCATTCATCTCAATGGAGCTGCCTAGATTTGTCCCGACCCGACCCGATCCGATCCGATCCGATGGCCACCGATTCTTGGCCGTTCAAACTTGTTATTTTCTAGACCGATTTTGGACCGACGAAGCTAAATGGCGCCAAACGACATGTTGCGTTTCAAAAAGGTCTACAGCCTCGATATCTTAACCGATTTCAATGCATTTTTTAAAAATGAAAGCTAATAACATTTAGAACACCTTTGTCACTTCACATTTTTATTTTTTATTTCCCTTGTTTACTAAATTACGTGGAAAGATGTTTATAACCATCCAATATTTATAACCTTCCAATGTTTATAACATTCCAACCTTCTAGCTACATTTCTTATAAATAATTTTAAAATATGAATACTAATATTTCTCTTATCGTAGTGTAACAGATACAAATTAACTGTTACACTAAGATTTATTTTTTCGGGACTGATATACTTCTGGAAGATTGATTGGCCTCTCAACTCTTACTTCATACCTCCAAGAAGGTAATTGAAGGTTTCTATGCTTATTAGGTAGTATTTATTAAATCAATTACTCATTTTCACTTCACTACAAGTTCATTACTGACGAGCTGTGACTAGATCGGATCGGATCGTGTCGGGACCAATGTAGGCAGTCATGTTGGCCGTTGTCGGTCAAACGTAATCGGATTGGATCGGATCGGATCGGATTGGGGGAAATACGGTCCAATATAGGTGCAGTCTAATCCGTAAAAATGTTTGTATAGGCATTTTTCGTAAAAATTAAAACTTTAAATAAATTCAAATTCCTCCTCGGAAAGGGAAATTATTATTATCCTTTAGCAGAAGGGAGGTAGGAAACACGCCAAAAATAAAAAAGAAGAAAGAATTATCTTTCATCTGTTTACTGCATTTACAAGAAAGTCAAACGCAACCAGAAGAAATTGTTATTCGAACAGTTGATATTTGATATAGAAAATTGTTCTAGAGAAAGCAATTTTAACTCATTTCTGTTTTCTTCATTTTACATAAGGCTTTAAGGCTTCCCGCTTAGTGGTACTCCGCTTCAAAAAGGGGAGCCTGAATTGTGTGGCATGTGGGTATTAAACTGCTTTTGAGGAAAACAAAGGGAGACAAAATACAAAAGGATGAGAAAATATAGAATCGGTTCGTTGAAAGGGTTGAGACTTGAGAGACGGACGTATGGCCTTAGGGCATAGGTTGGAGTCTCGCCTCTTACAAACATTCTCTTCTTTCTCAACTTTAATCTACTAACTCTCTGATCACGCTTTCAAAAGCACTTTTCCCTCTTTTTTTTTTCTTTAAAAATAGCAAACGTAAAGAACCGCGCTTTTCTCTGTTTATTTATTGAAATGAAATACAATGCAACTCTTCAGGTAGATAGACCATGCAATCCCATAGACATATGTATACAAATGTTCTGTATATTAAGCAATGAGGTGTAAAACTGCATTTATAATAAACTACATTTTATACCAAAAGTTCGGCTCGCAGGAACTGTATCAGCGTGGGTCCGTTCATATCCCTAGTGCGATTAGTAAAGGAATAGAGCAGCTATCGGTAAGTTTTGATCTTAAAATAAAAAAAGTCCGTCTCGCAGGACTGCATCATCTCAGCGCGGTTCCGTTCATTTCCCTAGTCTAATTTGGAAAGATTAAAATAGAAGTAGTTATTATTTTGGTTCCACCAGTCTTTTTTTTAAATTAATTATTATAATGGCGTGTCAACCCTTAAGGTCACTAACGCCATTCCTGTGAGTAGTAAAGTCTTGAAAGGTCATGATTTACAATCTTACCTGGAAGGATCCGCTACACTAGAAACAGACCCGCTAGTGACAAGGTCTTGGAATCTTGGAAATCTATATTTCTAACAATAAATTGTTTTTGTTATTTTACTTAACCAGTTTTATTGTCAAATACATTATCCAACTATAAGCAATTAAAAAATAACAAGAAATAAAACAGACAAAAAGAACCATTGGAATAAACGAAATCAATTAATTTAAAGCTTTAAGCACTTTTTTCTCCGATTGACATCGCCTAATTAAAACTTTCTTCAGAACCTTTTTTGTAGAGCATTTAGTAAGCTTCCGAATGGTAATCTTCCGCTTCACAAGATTGTCAACGGTTTTCGAGATACTAACGAAATTATACAAAGTTACCAAAACTTTTTTTGTCTGTTAATAAAATATTTTATTCTAACCCTTCCTTTACTCTAAACGTAACAAAAATTTCAACATATTAGTGTTGATGAAACTCGAACATGCAGAAAATGTTTCAACTGTATCCCATAATTCTAAGTACCAAAATCAAAGACAAAGAACCCTCCCTAGGAAGGACGCTAGGCAGTTGAAAAGCTATATATCTTGGAAATCCATATCTCTAACATTAAATTGTTTTTCTTATTTTTCTTAACCTGTTTTATTTTCAAATACATTATCCAACAATAAGCAATTAAAAAATAACAAGGAATAAAAAACAGACAAAAAGAACAGTTCGAATAAGCGAAATCAATTGCTTTAAAGTTTTAAGCTCTTATTTCTCCGATTGACATCGCCTAATCAAAACTTTCATTAGAACCTTTTTTTTAGAGCATTTAATAAGCTTTCTAATGGTATTCTTCCGTTTACCAAGATTCTCAACCTTTTTCGAGATATTAAGGAAAGTAAACAAAGTTACTAAAACTTTTTATGTCTCTTAATAAAATATTTTATTCTAACCCTTCCTTAACTCCAAACGTAACCAAAATTTCAACATATTAGTTTTGATGAATGTAGAACATGCAGAAAATGTTTCAACGGAATCCCATGATTCTAAGTACCCAAACCAAAAACGGTATTCAAAAAATATTTTTCCAATTTTCTCGAAAACGGTTAAAGCTATCGCCTTGAAAATGGTTTCATTCGTTTTCCTAGCCCAGGAGTCATATAAAACGAGTACTTAGAAGCTTATGAGCTCAAAAACGTAAGCGTTACGATTTTTTTTGCGCGAATTTCGCCCTAAACGCCATCTTCCAGTAGGCGGATTTTGCTGGTTAACGAACTTGACCTTTCAAATTGGACGAAGGATTTTTGTACCAAATTTCATCAAAATCGGACCATTCGTCTTCTTTCTAGAGAGCGAACAGACAAATATATATATATATATATATATATATATATATATATAAATATATACATATATATATATACAAATTTGAACCACCGTTATTTTCGGTCTCTAGGGGTTCTGAAACGCGAAATTTTCTAGTCGGCACTTCCGGATTGTTTCATTGTATCAACCCTATAAGCGGGGTTCCTCCCTATGGGGGAGGGAGGAACCGCGCTAAAAATAAAATAAGGAAGCTTAAGGCGCCACATATGAAAACTGAAAGTTTCCTAAGCGAAAGGGCCTCTCCCGCCATCTCAACGCTCACTCTAGAAAAACTCTATTACCAATATGTTTCTTATTTTCTTAGCTTAACTAAAATACTCTTTTCATCGTTAAATAAATTTAAAAAACAAAATTGAGGTAAACTGTGACAAAAACCCGTTCAAAAGAACAAAACTAACACTTTCGTGGTTTTAAGCACTTATTTCTCCGACTGACATCGCCCCATCGAAATTTGCTTCAGAATCTGTTTCGTAGAGAATTTAGTAAGCTTTTGAATTGTTATATTGTACCCACCACGATATCTAAACTGTTTTGAAGATATTAAGGAAAATATACGAAGATCCAAAACCTTTTCATGTCTGTTAATAAAATATTTTATTCTAATACCTACATATATATAGGAGGGGGGGGGGAGGTTTACCCAAGTCTCTCAGGGGTGCGATTTGATGTCCGCACGTCAAAACACTTTTAATGAGAGATCATTATAGGTGCTAACGTTGTTTAGTCAGAAGTTCTAATGAGGTAAAATTGAATTCCGCGATTTGGGTGCTTGTGGTGTGATACAAACTTCGACGCATTCCTTCAACAAAATTACCCTGAACTTATTTAAATATACACTAAAAATACTTGTTGCAACTTGTTTTGATTTAGTATAACCTATTCAGAAAATCTCCTAACATTTTTAACATCCCCATAGGCATTCTGCTAAAAAAACTAAATATATATACATATACACACAAACATATATGGAGAAAAACTACAAAATGGAGATATGAACAGAAATATGACTAACTAAATATTTAATTCAAGCTTTGAAATGATATTTAGAACGAGAGAAAAGCGTCTTTGTCTGCCCGCACCAGTGCGGGAGCAGCGTGGGGAAAGTGTCTTTGTTAGCCCGTGCCAGTGCATAAGCAGCGTGCGGAAGGCCTCTTCGTCAGCCTGCACCAGTGCGGGAGCTGCGTGGGGAAAGTGTCTTTGTTAGCCCGTACCAGTGCCAAAGCAGCGTGCGGAAGGCCTCTTCGTCAGCCTGCACCAGTGCGGGAGCTGCGTGGGGGAAGTGTCTTTGTAAGCCCGTACCAGTGCCAAAGCAGCGTGCGGAAGGCCTCTTCGTCAGCCTGCACCAGTGCGGGAGCTGCGTGGGGAAAGTGTCTTTGTAAGCCCGTACCAGTGCCAAAGCAGCGTACGGAAGGCCTCATCGTCAGCCTGCACCAGTGCGGGAGCTGCGTGGGGAAAGTGTCTTTGTTAGCCCATACCAGTGCCAAAGCAGCGTGCGAAAGGCCTATTCGTCAGCCTGCACCAGTGTGACAGCAGCGATGAATGGGTTAATATTGCGTTCAATAATAGTTACATTAATTTATCACAAATATTTAGACACAGAGAATTATCTAGACATTGAAATTAATTAATGCATGGTTAATGTAGTTTATATGATACAATTAGTAGGTTTAGGTAATATTGATTTATCTTAATTATAATTAATTAGATAATTAACTATATGCTTCTATATACGATGAGAACTGTACTATATCTTAAAAAATACCTTGAAGGCGTTGGAAAAACGTCACCATCCTATATTTATGACATATGATGTTAATCTAATTCATATTTCTATATGAATGAATTTGTCTTCCTATTTCTGTATAGTTTATGTATGTATGCATATATATATATATATATATATATATATATATATATATATATATATATATATATATATATATATTTGGGGGGGGGGGGGGGGAGGATAGCTCAGTGGTAGAGCACTCGACTAATGAACTGGAGGACCCAGATTCAAAACCCGAGCGCGCACTAAACACTTTATCCTCTCGTGTCGTCGTTCGCGGGTTGGATTTGGGTATCCAGATCGTCCCTAGCCTCACCAAGCCTTTAATTAATTAGTGATTAAGTACTGACCACACTATCTCCCCAGTGTGCGGTAAGGTCAAGAATCAGATATCTTTATAGTATCTGCCCGTCTGGGCCCTTGTGGGTGATTTATATATATATATATATATATATATATATATATATATATATATATATATATATATCGTAGAAGGTAGAAAAATAATGTCTCTCCACTGTTTTTCAAAGTATTTATTAGCAAAAGCTTTTCGAGAACATGGTTCTCATCGTCAGTGCATCTATTACTCCACCGGTATTACTGCTAACCGCCTCTCCGAACAGGTGTGAGGTAAGTTAGCAGTAATTCGGAGAGGCGGTTAGCAGTAATACCGGTGGAGTAATAGATGCACTGACGATGAGAACCATGTTCTCGAAAAGCTTTTGCTAATAAATACTTTGAAAAACAGTGGAGAGACATTATTTTTCTACCTTCTACGAAATCGAGAACTCCACAAATAACGCTGCATACATCACAGATATATATATATATATATATATTACTTTTGAGGTTTCTTCGCTGGGGAGAATCATTTGTGTTCTTTATACGGCATTCTCCAGCGGTCGGTTTTTTCGCGTGATATTTCGGAGATATTACATTCTGCTTCTTCAGACGGTTGTTCATTTTTTTGCTTATTTAAGTTTGTTATTTTTCAATAACCTATAGTAGACTGAGCTTTATTTTAACACGTGGCGCCTTCTAGATGTGCATTCTTGCATCGGCACTTGTCGACACTGTGTGGAGCGGATGGGACTGTTTTGAAGCTGTTCTTCGTCTAGTTGCGATACGCCTGCTTGTCTTTTCCCGTCCGATCTTCCTTTAATCGTTCTGAGCACGGGCTTCCATGTGTAGGATGGCACCTTCATCTCGGTTCAGAGTCTTCGGGTGCTTAAATATTTCGACAGCGTCTCTGACTAGCCTTCTTTGGCGATTTTCTTCTTTGGCTAGGACCCTGGCTTCGTCAAAAAGCATTTGCCCGGGACATTCTTCACCGTTTAGATGCGTCTCAGACGGTAATCAGCGCAGTGTTGCCCTATTCTCGTGGCTACTTTCTTTCTAGTCTGTCCGATGTAGACTGAACCACAGTCACATGGAAGAACGTAAACACCCTTGTGCTGTAATCTCTGTTTATCTTTGGCTGTACCAAGCGAATCACATATTTTGTCTAGAGGTCGGAAAGAAACGTCTACACCTCGATTTATGAAGAGTCTGCCTACCCTTTAACTAATGCCTCGGACATATGGCAACGTTACTCGGCGTCCCATTTTTTCATTTGGATTCTCAACTACTTTTTCTTCTTTTTTCTTTTTAATACGGCTGACCGCTTTGTCCACTTCCTTAGTTGCATAGCCGTTCGACTTGACGTCATTCTTGAGGAAGGCAAGTTCAGTTTCAAGGTAGGCTTCGTTGCTACATAATTCGAAAGCCCTGTGAGTCAATGTCTGTACAACTCCTTTCTTCTGCGCTGGGTGGTGGTGGGATTCGTCATGCAGATATCGTCCAGTACCTGTTTGTTTTCTGTTGACTGTATGCCCTAATCCGCCGCCTGGGTCTTTGATGATCAGAAGATCTAAGAAGGGAAGCTTTCCATCCTTCTCTTCTTCCATTGTAAAATTGATCGATGGATGTCAAGTATTCAGAAAGGCTAGGAAATGTTTTATTTCTTCAGGGCCATGCTGCCAGATCACTAATACGTCATCTAAGTATCTGAGCCATAATTTTGGTTTGAGAGTAGCCTTATCAATAGCCTGCTTCTCAACTTCTTCCATTAAGATGTCGGCTACCACCGGTGAGAGAGGGCTTCCCATCGCCACTCCATCTTTTTATTTTTATATAATATTTTTGTATTGAAAATAACAAGACGTAAGGCATACCTCTGCTAGAGCTTCATCATCTTGCCTTGGAGCAGATTCTTATCACGGATAATGGCAAGGGAGTCCATGACTGGTAGATTCGTGAATAAGGCCTCAACATCAAAGCTCACCAAGACATCACTTTCCTCTATTTTGACTTTGCTAAGGATCTCCACCAGGTGTCTTGAGATCTCTACAGCAGAAAAAGATTTTCCAACCGAGGGTTTCAATATCCTTGCTAAAACCTTACTAGTTCGATAGGTGGGAGCTCCAATCAAGGATACGATAGGCCTCAATGGGACACCGTCTTTGTGGATCTTGAGGAGCCCATAGATACGGGGGATCCTTGAATCGTCAGGAGTCATCTCGTTCATCAATTTCTTGTCCACTCCGCCACTTTTTAAGATTTTGATGATATTATTTTCAGTAATTCTAGTAGGGTCTTTAATCCCACAATCGTAAGTCTTCGGGTCCAAGAGGTTTTGCTTTTTTTCTTCGTATTCCTTCCGGCTCAGGATGACTGTAGCGTTACCTTTGTCTGCTCTAGTGATGATCACGTCATCTCTACTCTTTAAGTCGAGTAAGGCTCTTCTACGTATATATATATATATATATATATATATATATATATATATATATATATATATATTGTAAGGGGCCGATTAGCAAGGACGGGATTTAAAGGAATAGATAATGGGGAAATATTTTAGAGAAGCGGAAATTCCTTTCAAAACTATAATTTACACTCAGGTTACTAACACATACATAAATATCATAAAACATCGCTAAGACGAGAGAAAAGGTTGAGTGAGAGAGAAACCGCTAGATAAGAGTAATCACATATCATTTGGGGAGGTTGGAGCATATTTTGGAACTGACTTACCTCTCATCGCCATCGCGGCCAAGACCTCAGGAACGGGCGTGGACTCTCCCCCGTCGGAGGTAAGCCAGCTTTTTATACCCATTGTGCCCCACTCCTGCTTTAGCAGGTGGCTGGACTAGAAACTCTTGTCAGGTCTTAAATCTTCCGAGAATCTTACGAATCAGCCACGTGCAGTTCCAACAACCCAGACGCAACGTTTGCTGATTCGTGGCTCTCACATCTCTAGAGATGGGCAGCCAACCTTTTCTCTCATTCTTATTCACTTAACAAAGACAAAGGGAAAATCGGGGCCTTACATCACCCCCCGATTTTTTTAAAGTCATGTTTCCCTTGGAACATTACTTTACCTTTAACACTACCCGTCCTTAAGTTACTATTATTCTCTATCTATACAGAACACTATTTTCACAATCACTTTATTTACGAGCGGTCCTATATCCACTCTGTTATCGCTGTCACGAAACTTTCCGCTGCATCGAAGAAGGAGGCGAATTGTTTTAAGCATGGTATTCCACCATAGCTTCTTGTGCTCGTCCCAAATCCATGTGGTCGAAGATCCAAGATTCACCAAAGTCCACTGCCACCATTCTTTTGACGTGTTCATCTTCTGGCGAAATGACGAGACTATACAGGAAGGTGTTTCTCTGTGAAAGAACTCGGCAGGACAGATCTAAGGTATCCTAGGTCCACATCAGGCTCTATCCTAATACCGAAGGATTGCGTAGGCTTCCTCGTTTCAACTCTTCAAGAAGAACGCCCCTCTCCGGCTGAGCTGTAACCATCCTTCCTGTCTTATTTTCGTTAAGGGCAGGACAAGAATTCGATGAAGCAACATCTTCTGATCTGGAATTGTCCAATGCTACTACTCCAGTATTAGTGGCGATGAGATCTACTTCTGAAATTTGGTTACATGTTTATCATGACATCAGCTTCCCTCCGAGAGGAGTGTCAGTCCAATTGGCAGAGCCTCTCTCTCCTTCCCCAAAATCAGAGTCAACTCTCTTGGACCTAGCATCTCTCTACTCAACTTTCCATTCATCGAAGTGCCTCCGTTGTGTAATTTTTGATTATATATAGGAATTCCGTTACTCTGTTTTCTGGGCTTTCGATAGGACGAGGAAAGGTACAGGGAACTACGGAAAAGGGTTTGTGATGTGTGAAAGATTGGTTTAAACTTTTGCTTCCTTTTTCGAAAATTTTCTTGAAAGTTTACAAACCACCCTGCCCAGGCGCGTAACCCACGACATTTTAATATAACTCAAATTTTCATGTCAATAGTCAGAACTCTAGAATCACCCGCGATGACAGCCCGGTAAGTAGATGTTTAGGAGTCGTTTACTGGCGATTTAGCTCTTTTCCTAAGCGCGTCCCACAACTACTCATCGTTAGGTCTCTGAACGCCTCTCCTCCGGAGGGAATATGGTGATCGTGGCCGTGGTCCCTGTTCCCGCACTCCTGGCGTCCAGGTGGCATCCTTGGGGTCGTTGCTCGGAGAACTAGAGGAGGAACGACGCCCACTCGCAGGCTGGGAGTCTATGCCCCGTCGGCCGTATAAACGTCCGGATCTTTCGCGGTGCCTCCCCCCCTCATTTGCGCCCTCCACCCGTCCTATAGGCTGGGGTGAACCGCTCCGTTCGGCTTCCTCCTCTTGACCTACTTCTCCCTCAGATAGGGCTGAGTCGGATAGGACCTCATCGGGGGTAGTCGTTTCCGAAGGTGGCGACGAAAACTGGCCGCCGAGAGGACAACTAGGATCTGGACACGAAGGGGATGCCCCCGCACTCACGGGACAGTCAGAATGATCGGTCGCCCTTGCCTCGCTTTCCCCTTCTTCCGCGTCACCAGCCCGGTCTGGCGTCTGGTAATTTAAGTCATATGGAAGCCCTGGCTCCATCGCCCAAGACCACTCGTCGTTGGCCTCTTCCTCGTCCTGTTCTTCGCGGTACGACCTATTAGCCGTTTCAGCCTCCTCTCTCTCCGGATCCATATTCCCCTTAGTCGCGGCCTTCTTAAGGCGGTTGATGTGCACAACTGCTCGCGCCCCGGTAGACAGCTCGACCTCATAATTAACCCGGGAGAGTACACGGGTGACTTGATGCGGCCCCGTCCATGGACGGTGGAACTTCGGACAGTGGCCCGGTTTGACCGCTGGCACATTTAAGTACACCCAGTCCCCCGCTGCTAGCTGGCGCTCTTTCCTCCGAGAGTTTACGAAGGCTGTTCGACGTTGATAACATCGCTCGGATCGTACCAACGCCTCTCGATATGCTTCCGAAAGCCGCTTCCGTAGCTGTATCACATGATCTTCCGGTAAGAGCCTATCTCGGTCCTCCTGGTTCAAGCTAGGCCCTAGATCGCAGTCGAAAGGGGTGACTAACTCCCGTCCTAAAAGTAGGTAATTGGGGGAGTACCCAGTCGAGGAGTGGGGGATGGCTCGGTAGGCCATAACTGCATAAGGGACCCAACGGTCCCAATCTCTACCATCCCGCCGCACAAAATGTGTGATCGAATCCGTGATCGTGCGATGGAGGCGTTCTACCATGCCATTGCACTCCGGATGATAGGCTGTAGTCTGCAGCTTTTTTATCCCAAGAGCTCTGCATACTTCCTTGAAGAGAGAAGAAACAAAGTTTCTCCCTTGATCAGTGAGCAGCCTCTTTGGCACACCATGTCTCGTCACAATATTCTCCACAAAGGCTACGGCCGTCTCTTGAGCGGTCTGCTCCTTTATAGGGATTGCTTCGGCGTACCTCGTAAAATTGTCGATAAAAGTCAGTAGATATCTATGCCCTCTCCTTGACCTTGGTAGAGGGCCAAAAATATCTAATGACACTTGCTCGAATGGGCCACTGGCCACATACGGCACTTCCAGAGGCACCTTCAGGCCTGGTGGGCTCTTTCGCTGAGCACACCTATGGCAGCTCTCAACGAAGTTCCGTGCATCCTTCTCCATAGAGGGCCAATAAAAGGACCCCCTTAAGTTGGCAAGCGTGCGTTCTATACCCGGGTGTCCGCCCATGGCTTCGAATGGTGGTATTCGAGGATCTTTAGCCTAAGCGACTCCGGAACTAGGAGACGCCAATCACTCCCTTCAAGATCAACAGCCCAGTACCACAATCCTTCTGCATCGGCCCTGACACTACCGCCCTTCCTTGCCAGCTTCTGGCACCAGTCATCTTGCTCTTGGGCCCTCCGGATGTGGCTCCGGGTGAGGGGGTACCGGGTCCGTATCTCAGCAACGGAGCGGCTTAGCGCGTCTGCATTTTTATGATTCACTCCGGGCTTGTGTTCAACGACATATTCGAATTCCTCAAGGCGCAAGGCCCATCGAGTCAGCCGAGAAGAGGGGTCCCTCAGACTTAGCATCCATTTAAGAGCAGCATGGTCGGTAATTAACTTAAATTTTCGCCCAAGCAAGTAACATCGAAAGAGCTTTGTCGCCCAAACGACCGCCAACAACTCTCGTTCAGTGGCAGAGTAGTTACATTCCGGCCCCTTCAATTGCCTGCTGGCATAGCAAATGGGCCTCTCGACGCCTCCCTGCACTTGAGACAACACAGCCCCAAGAGCTACTCCGGAAGCGTCCGTAGAGAGCACGAAGGGGTCTCGGAAGTCCGGATACACTAGTAGAAGGTGGGAGGTCAAGGCCTCCTTCAGGTCCGCGAATGATTTCTCCTGCGCAGGCTCCCAGACAAAAGTAGCTCGAGTCTTTGTTAGCTCAGTAAGGGCTTTCGCCCTACTTGCGAACTCCGGGATAAAACGGCGATAGTAGCTCGCTAAACCGAGGAAGCTACGTACCTCGCGTGCATTCCGTGGTTTCGGAAAGGTTTTCACTGCTTCCACCTTGCCAGGGTCGGGTTTGACTCCACTGTCAGTCACCACATGCCCTAAGTACATGACCTCCTTGGCCGCGAATGTACACTTTCGTAGGTTGACCTTTAAATTCGCCCCGCGAAGTAAGTTAAATACTTCCTCCAGCCGGGCGATATGCTCACCGAGTGTGGCGCTGTACACCACTACGTCATCGAGATAGACAAAACAGCCGGTACCCTTTAGACGACCTAATAGCTGTTCCATCAACCTTTGGAAGGTAGCCGGAGCCCCTGCCAATCCGAAAGCCATTTTCCTGTACTCGAAATGGCCTCCCTCGGTGGTGAACGCTGTCTTCTCCTGGTCTTCCGGGGCTATGGGGATTTGATGGTATCCACTGGCTAAGTCCAGTGTGCTAAAGTACCGGCAATTGCCGAGCTGTTCTAGGGTTTCCTGAATCAGGGGTAGAGGGTATGTGTCCACCCGAGTAACGGCATTAAGCCCCCGGAAATCAGTGCAAAACCGATATCGCACCTCCCCATCCGGCGATTTCTTTTTTACTAGTACAACTGGAGCCTGCCAGGGGCTAGTGGAGGGCGTAATTATACCCCTTTCCAGCATAGAATTGAGCTGCTCCGCCACCACGGCTTTCTCCGCGTACGGGACCCTATACGGTCTCTTCACCACAGGTCGGGCATTACCCGTAACTATCCGATGTTGGACGGGTAGCGCGCAACCTTCCCCTCTGGGCTCTTCGAAGAGATCTTGGAAGCGAGAAAGAAGCTCCAACAAGGGCTTCTTTTCTACCACGGGGAGGTGTCGGAGCTTCTCCTGTAGGTCCGACCCTGTCTTTACGGTTTGTTTCGCTTTGGTGGGGGACTCACCTTGACCTTCTGCCAGTGACCAATTACCTTCCTCAACCCTACCAAGAGGGGAGTCACGACGTAGTACGACTGACCCTCCACTGAGATTAACCACCTGTATCCACGCGGATCCCTCCACGACCTCACTCACGCTACGCCCTGTGCGCACTCCAGATGTAAGCCCTTCTAGTGGCTCAATTAAAATATTACCCCGCCTTATGGCCGCAGGCACTCGAACAGCCACTGTCGCCTCAGAATAAGCCGGAAGGGATACCTCCTGGCACAGTCTGACATAAGGAGATTTCCGTTCCCTCCGGCGTGCTTTGCGCCCGGAGCCATTACTTATGGTATGAGCGTCTCCGGAGCTACTCTTCTGGCTAACGGTACAACCCCCTGCGGATCCGGCAGTACTGATAATGTTTGACGAAATAACTCCTGCACCGGGGCAAGACCACTTCTCTTCCAAGATACGGGTCCTAGCCACGACCCCCTCGATCCACTTCCTGTCTCTTTCTTCACTTTGAGCCTCGGTTACCGTCTCTGTCGAAGACACCCCAAGAGAAGTGGTAAGGGTCCCCAAGTCGTAATTCCTTCCACCTATACTTATTCTAGCTCCAACGCCGCCTAGCAAGTCTCGACCGAGGATTCCCCCTCCCGAGGGGAGCACCCGGGCTACGGCGACCCTGTGTCGGAAAGAAAACCCTGGGAGTTCAATGTCCACGACTTGTTCCCCTTCCAGCGGCAATAAATGGTCTGTTACACCGCGGACCTTAAAAGAAACTGGCTGAAGCCCCGCCCCCGGCGCAGGCCGATTAAGAACTGTGATGTCCGCTCCCGTATCTACCATCATCTCCAAGTCTTGCCCATTTACCTTTACTGGGATAATAAGGCGGGGCACCCCGCAAGTTTTCCGTAGGTCATTTATACGCTTGTCCCCCCGATCTATTGTGGGCCTCGGGCAGGGGGCATCCCTCGGCCGTTCGCATTTGGGTAACGCCCCTGAATTTTAGGACTTTCCCCCCTTGCACTCTCTGGCTATATGACCAACCCCATTACACTGGTAGCACCGCATATTCTGACGGCCTGTACCTCTAACTGGTTGCCATGCCCTTCGACAGTCACGGGCGAAGTGACCCCTGACTCCGCACCTAAAACACGCTTCCTTTCGCTCGCTCGCTGCAACGGCTACTCCCCTTTCTTCGAGTCCTAGAGGTTCATCTTCCTCACAAAATTCCACAGCTACCACTTCTTTACACGTAAAATGCTGCGACTCTCCTCGGCCAAGCTCCTCCTCGATAGCAGTGGCCCTTTCGACAGGCCCTTGCAAATTAGAAGGGAAGCTAAGACGGGTTTGCTGTCCTATCTCTCCCTTCAGCCCCGACAAATAAGCTGACAGGACAACTTTGTCCAAAAGGTTCCTTGCACCCTTGCGTTCCTCCTCGGAACCTGATGCCCCACAGGATTTTTCCACTAGCTTACGGCAGCGGTCGGCAAACGCTCTGACCCCCTCCCCTTTTTCCTGCCTCATGTTGCTCAATTGTAGTAAAAACTGTTCGTGACGCCTAACCTCCCTAAACCTTTCCAAGAGGGCCACCTTAATAGTGTCGTAGGGCACCCCGGGCCCTTGTAAATCGGTACGACTCGCCAGAAAAGACGCGGCTGAGCCCTTGAGGCGCATCCGGACCACGAGCGCCATATCTTTATCCTCCCATTGCCCACTATCTGCCACTAATTCCAGTCCATTCAAGTAGTCAGTGACAGGGACCGAAGAATCATCGCCTGACCAAGGTGCTACCATCGCCTGTAAGGACATATCCCGCCTCGGCGCCATAGACCCCGACATTCGTGCTGACTCCCGGGACTTCGTTAGTTCTTCCTTAAATAACTGATTAGCCTTTAAAGCCTCCTCTAGTTGGCCCTTCAGGTTCGTAATTAGTTCTTCTGGATTCGCCATCTTATGTGCTTTAAAATAAGTACCCGCACGCCTATATTACAAAAACCCTTACAAAAAAAAACTAAATCACGGGCCGTATAATAATACGCTAAGATATTATCCCATATCTTACACCGTAATCATCAACAGAGTGCCCGATGTAAACAGCGTGTCCGATTACAGCGAACACGATAAGCTAGCCCCCGCTGCCCGCTACAGCCTCGCGAGAAGATAAGAGTCGCTTTCTCAGCTCCCCCCCGCCTCCTAGCTACTCGCTACTCTGCAAGCTCCTTCACTCGCTTCTTTAAAATTATTCGCAGTCAACCCCACACCTGACACCATTTGTAAGGGGCCGATTAGCAAGGACGGGATTTAAAGGAATAGATAATGGGGAAATATTTTAGAGAAGCGGAAATTCCTTTGAAAACTATAATTTACACTGAGGTTACTAACACATACATAAATATCATAAAACATCGCTAAGACGAGAGAAAAGGTTGAGTGAGAGAGAAACCGCTAGATAAGAGTAATCACATATCATTTGGGGAGGTTGGAGCATACTTTGGAACTGACTTACCTCTCATCGCCATCGCGGCCAAGACCTCAGGAACGGGCGTGGACTCTCCCCCGTCGGAGGTAAGCCAGCTTTTTATACCCATTGTGCCCCACTCCTGCTTTAGCAGGTGGCTGGACTAGAAACTCTTGTCAGGTCTTAAATCTTCCGAGAATCTTACGAATCAGCCACGTGCAGTTCCAACAACCCAGACGCAACGTTTGCTGATTCGTGGCTCTCACATCTCTAGAGATGGGCAGCCAACCTTTTCTCTCATTCTTATTCACTTAACAAAGACAAAGGGAAAATCGGGGCCTTACAATATATATATATATATATATATATATATATATATATATATATATATATATACGTAGAAGAGCCTTACTCGACTATGGCGTTCCTGTATGTGATCCTAGTATGTTTGTGTATATATATATATATATATATATATATATATATATATATACACAAACATACTAGGATCACATACAGGAACGCCATAGTCAGCTTCCACGAATTAGACGAAATATATTTTTGCTTGCTAAAAGCGATTGAAGAATTGGTGAATTTTTCAAGTTAGGGTTGGAGTTTTAGTCTTCTTAGAGTTTGACACATAGGTTGGAGGTCTTAGAAGTGCGCTCCCTGGACGCTTTTCTGCTGTTCGACTTTTCACTATTTCGCCTGAAATCGACTTATTGAGGTGAAATTTACTTGTAGAGTCTCGGAACCACAGATTCTGTTCGGCTTATTCAAGGATTCGACTTATCGCTCTTGAGAACATCAAAAGTTGACTGTATATCAATAAATTTTATAAATCGTGATGTAATATATCAATACTTTTTAAAAATCCTGTATTCGCCGTACAATAGTATGATAGTATGAACTGGTAAATTACTAATAATATATATATATATATATATATATATATATATATATATATATATATAATTATATTACTTCTTTACTTACAAGGTAATAAAAGTTTACCTTTGTTAGGGGAAATAGAGTTATATTTTTTAGAACAAGTCAATGAAATGTGTTAATATTATTTAAATTTACGTGATATTTTCGTTCATTAATTATTTTATGCCACGTGGAAAAATTAGGCTAGTGGGAATAAAAAATTCCAGTTTCTGCGATCCACGCGCAGACGGTTCGTCGGATCAAAAAATGTCTAACTCTCTATGGAACAAAATGTCCATCCATTGGGTTATACAAACACGATTATCTCGTAAAATATGACGTGAAATACGCTGAGCTTGGTCTCATCTTAAAGATAATTTAATATGCTATAACTTTTCTATTGAGGTGTTTTTTCCTACAACGTTTCGTTTAGGCGATAAATTGAGATTTGTCTAAAAAAATACTTTTTTTGCGTTTTTCTCGAAAACTAAGCGAAAACGAGAAAGTCGCCAAAGGACTTTTTGACTTAGTTTTTCTATTTCCCCTCGATATACGAAGTCTGTCGTTTTACGACAGACTTCGTATACATGTACTCGTGGACTAGAGTAAAAATTAATTATTTATTTAATTAACCGGAGGCCATGAGTGTTAAGGTGGGAGCACTTTATTATTATTTTTTACTTTTTATATAAAATTGGGAATCTTGAAATATTTAAATCTGTTTAATTAAGAATTTCTCTTCTTTTTCAATTGTCTATTGTAATTGCTTTTATTGGGGTATCTCTTCTCTAATTGCAGCAGTAGTCCGTTAACATTGAGGCATTCCATCGACCCTGGGTTTCACCATATCGCCGCAAAATCAAGGAAAAATATGTTTGTTTTGCCAACGATGAATCTACAGGCAAAATTATTTTTTTCAAAAATAGACATATTTGTCTTTGAAATGAACTTGATTTTCCGCTGGTGGGATAAAGCAGACCTCGGATTGGAATTCAGCGTCCCCCAAAACCATGTAAGCTCCAGTTATTTCTTCTTTAACGACTTCATACGAAATTTGACCTTCAAATGCTCTTAAACCTGACGTCAAGAGATGAAAAGGGCTCCGGATTTGGATTCAGGGTGTCGAAATACAGCGTGTTCCTTTGTAATTAACATGTCTTGACCCAGACGTATGTCTCATAATCAGGATAATATCATGAAAAAGAAACAAATAAAATAATAATTAATTCATGACATTGAGTATTTGAGTATAGAAATTGGACTCGGGGCATCTACACTCAGTTGGCGTGGGTTCGGGATTGGTGTTGTGGGGAAAGGCTTTTATTGAGGGATTCTGCTGACCAAGCTTTCCAGAGTGAGAATTGGTGTAGCCGGATCGGGTGAGGGATTGGATGGAGGAATTTCAAGGTCACACACATAAAGAGGGACATGTTCTATTTCGCAAAGGATTTTCGTTTGAAGGGATTGGATGCGGCCGATATTGGTGGGTTTGGCACCTCCAACTCATGAAGCTTGATGAGTGGGTGCAGTCGCGTTTTGTTTTGGATTGTGAAGTTCGTGTCAGGATTTTATATTGTATTTTAGTCGTTCCTGCATAGTTTAAACCAGGGATCAAAACAGTATTTTTTTTTATCGAAAAAGTTAAAATTTAACTGTTAGAAAAGAATCTAGTAACTGGATATAAGTATTTTTATTGTTGTTTTTAAAGGTCAGTTGAAGTGTCTTTACTGTTCTTAGTAAGTAACTATGAGTTCTTCTAAGTAATGAACTTGCACATTTCTTTCTTGTATTGGCAAATATTTTTTGGGGGGGGGAACTTGGCCTCTATTTCACATTTATGTTTTTTTTGGGATACACACTTACCATACCTATATCAAATAGAACTTATCCTACACGGAAGCCCAGCAACTGAAGTTATTTTTTATTTTTAATTTCTTTTAGCAATAATACTCATTTGCAAGTAAAAGAAGATTCGAAAAGCGAGCACCAATTTCTGGTTGTTTGTAATCGAGCTTTCCAAGCGGAAGTCAAAGCCGTGCGTGTAATTTCCGCTACAAGTACGAGTAGGAGTTTATGTTTGTCACAAAATATTAGCTATATATATTGCAGGCTTTCCAAATGTCCCTAGAGATAAGAACGTTATGGAATAGCGCAAACATGACGCAGTTCCTGCGAGTTGAGTCTTCCAACTCTTTGTGCTCTTTTATAATTGTCGAAAAAACAAAGTTTGAGTAATGTTTAAAAACTTCAATACTTCATTCCTGAACGGGTCTTGCTACTGATGTGTTAACATACACACAAGGACGGAAATAAAAATTAAATGTTTCCTAAAAATGATGAAAAACAAATTAGGTACATCATAATTTATATTTTTTAAATTAATGAATAACTGTTATGAAATAAATTTTATATAACAATTTTCTCGATAAAAGTTGTTGGGAAAATGTTTATAATAATTGTTTGTGAAAAAAAAACTAGTTTAATTTTAACATTTTAAAATGATTAAAAAAAATTTATTTTAGGGAATAATGATATGTTAAATGAATTCAGTTCATTAATTAAATAATTAAAGTTTATCTACAATTATTGTCTTTTATCCTCAGAGTAAATAAAGAGATACTTGTTTTGGAACCTTTTGTTTATTTTAAGTTATTTAGTTTAATTTTTTTAATTTTTTAAATAATGCTCAAATGTTAAAATAATATAAAAATATATATTAAAACTTTTATAGAAAAAATTGGAATAACATTATTCAAATAATTTTTATTTTTAAGGGTTTAACATAAAAATTATTAGAAAACTGTTTTTAAAAATAATAAAATATATCAATTATGATGTAATTTTAATTTTTATTCCCCAATAATGAAAATAAAAATAAAAGTGAAACTCATCTATATATATAAAAACGACCTGTTCGTCTTTTTGTTTGTCAGTCTGTTTGTTCCTTTTACAAATCCACACCGATTGACCGATTTTGACCAAACTTGGCACACAGGTAGGTTTTGTGAGGGGAATCTCCTAGGCTAGGTCAAAATAGTCAAATTAAAAAATTTGGTCAATAGGTCAAAAGTTTTGTTGAAGAAAAATTGGCTACACGGATCAATTGAGATTCTGACGGCCATTTTGAATAATGTCTAAAAATTTATTTTTTCATGTTGTTGATAATTAGAATAACTCAAACTCATTGGTGACTTTACATCATTATATAATCAGAAGTGCTGGCCTTTCTTTGATAAGAGCTATCTAGTTGCAGGCTGTGGTGCTGACCTCTGTCGGCTGCTTCACGAATTATTTGACAGATATATGCAAATTCACACCGTTTGACCGATTGTGACGTAACTTAGTACCCAGGTAGATCTTGAGACGGTGAGTGTCATAGGCAGAAAGTAGGTGTAGCATTGCACGCTGGGGAACAGGTAGTTTGAAATAAAAATTAATAGTTATTTTCAGTCCCTGCTTACACAGCGATGAGTGAAGGAGTAGTTGTCACTGGAAGCCAGCTAATGACAAGTACTAAGCTTGTTTAAACTAGGCCGTATTTATTGGCGGGCTCCTCTTTACCTAGCTGATTGTCAATGATCAAGCCGAGAATGTTTGAAATAACTTGACTCTGTAAAAGAGATTTTTCTTAGAGCCTCATTTACTGTTCAATTTAATATTCCCTTTTGAAGTTTTTTTTTTTTTTTTTATATTGAATGAAGAGAGTTTATTGAATGAGGCGCCATTGACGTCTAAAATTTCAAGAGAAAAAGTGGGGAAGTCTAATGGGTTTTTGTACGGAGAAGAGCTGGCTTTGATGGATTGGTGGAAGGAAGTTCAGCGGAGAAGTGCTCAAGAACCAGCGATAAGTAGATTCAATCACGGCGAGTAAACCTTTGGAAAAAATTATTTTTTGTGTAATTTTAATCCTGAAAAGCTGAAATAAATTAGCAAAAATAAAACATGAGTGGGATCTTTAAATGAATAGAGAATTTTAAAAGGCCTGGGGCCAACTCTGTTTTGTTCTAATCACAGGAGCCCGGACGTGCAGTGGTGGAAGCCTTCTAGCCAAGTATCATGTATTTGTGGCCGGGAAAGTCTTTTTTGGGTTTTGTCATGACCCATTTTCTGCTCCTAACACAGATCTGTGTGCTGGGCCGGCGCACAGTGGGGCCAATCGACATTTAGTGTTTCCGAAAAAAGCTACAGCCTCTAAATCTTAACAGATTTCAATGCACTTTTTAGCGCGGCTCCTCCCTCCCCCATAGGGAGGAACCCCGCTTATAAGGTTGATCTCATGACGCAATCCAGAAGTGCCGACTAGAAAATTTTGCGTTTCAGAACCCCTAGAGACCGAAAATGGCGGTGGTTCAAATTTGTATATATATATATATATATATATATATATATATATACATCCGCTCTCTAGGTTCCAGACAAATGGTCCGGTTTTAATGAAATTTGGTACAAAAATCTTTCGTTTTATAGGTTTCGTAACGTAGAAAAACGAATGAAACCATTTTTAAAGCGATATCTGTAAACGTTCTCGAGAAACATTGAAACACCTACTTTTTCAAACTAATTTTCAGTTTGGGTATTCAGAAAAGATTAATTCAGTTTGAACTTGTTCCAGACGTTTGAGGTAGAAGACGAATGGTCCGATTTTGATGAAATTTGGTACAAAAATCCGTCGACCAATTTGAAAGGTCAAGTTCGTTAACCAGCAAAATCCGTCCACTGGAAGATGGCGTTTGGGGCGAAATTCGCGCAAAAAAAATCGTAACGCTTACGTTTTTGAGTTCATAAGCTTGTAAGCACTCGTTTTATAGGCTTCTTGGGCTAGGAAAACGAATGAAACCATTTTCAAGGCGATAGCTTTAACCGTTTTCGAGAAAATGGGAAAAATAGTTTTTGAAACCGTTTTTGGTTTGGGTACTTAGAATCATGGGATTCAGTTGAAACATTTTCTGCATGTTCTACTTTCATTAAAACTAATATATTGAAATTTGTGTTACGTTTGGAGTTAAGGAAGGGTTAGAATGAAATATTTTATTAACAGACGTAAAAAGTTTTGGTAACTTTGTATACCTTCCTTAATATCTCGAAAAAGGTTGAGAATCTTGGTAAACGGAAGAATACCATTAGAAAGGTTACTAAATGATCTACAAAAAAGGTTCTAATGAAAGTTTTGATTAGAAGATGTCAATCGGAGAAATAAGTGCTTAAAACTTTAAAGTAATTGATTTCGCTTATTCGAACTGTTCTTTTTGTCTGTTTTTATTTCTTGTTATTTTTTAACTGCTTATAGTTGGATAATGTATTTGACAATAAATCAGGTTAAGAAAAATAATTTAATCTTAGAGATATGGATTTCCAAGATATAGCTTTTCAACTGCCTAGCGGGGTCCTTCCTAGGGCGGGTTGGCCTATCCAGGTAAGATCGTAAATAAGACCTTTCTTGAAAGTAAAGATGGAACTGTCAACTTTGGTCCTCCTCTGCCTCCCGGCACTTTCAATACTGACTAAGGCTACCAATGAGTAGCTGAAACGTCCTAAATATAGTTTTTTTTTAACAAAAATCGTATTGAGGTTTCTTTAGCCGAGTCCCAATCATTCCATCTTTACTTATCACCTCGACGGCTAACTATCTAATCTTCATGCTTTCTAGAAATGTGGACCCAAAAAAATAACAGCTTCTATTTTAATCATTTTAAATGAGTCTAGAGATAAGAACGGAACCGCGCTAAGATGATGCAGTTCCTGCGAGTCGGACTTTTTTTTTTTTAATGAAAGCTAATCGAATTTTGAACAACTTTGTCTACTCAGATTTTTTCTTATTAGCCTGATATCGTTAAAATTAAACATTCAAATCCTGATTAGAGATGGAAAAAGTTAAAAACTATTTTCAAATCATTCAAAAATCATAATATTTCAATTAATCTCATTGATGAATTAAGATAAATTCGCGTTTTGACTATGTCAGCCTGATTTATTCCACTCTAACCAGGATTTGAATGTTTAATTTCAACGATATGAATGCTGATATTAAGTTAGATTAAAAATAAAATATTATTTTATGTTCAATTGTAAAAGTTCTTGAATACTTTACACGTAATTTAATAAACAAGGGAACCGAAAAACAAAAATATGGCTAGACAGAGTTGTTCTAAATTTTATTAGCATTCATTTAAAAAAAAAGTGCATTGAAATCGGTTAAGATTTAGAGGCTGTAGCCTTTTTTGAAACACGATGCTATTAACACAGTGAGGGCAGCGAGCCTCCAGTGACATAATATGGAGCATTGACTATGGTACGTAGGACTTTGGATTGAAATGTTTGGATTCGGTGGATGTTTGAATGCTTGGCTGTCCCCCAGAGTTCTATTCAGTAAGCCTATATAGGTTTTATTAGTGAGTTGTAGACGGTTAGTTTGTTATGCACGGATAAGTGTGATGACCGGTTTAGTATTCTGTACAGCTGTCCAAATCGTCGATTGAGTTCTTATCGTTTGAGTTTAATGTGTGCATTCCAAGTCAATCGTGAGTCAAGATAAAACCCATGGTATCGAATGGCATGGGTTATGGATAATGGGTTGTTTATAAAGGACAAGTTTTACGCCGAAGGTAGCCTTATTAATTATAGGCACATAACAAATTATATATGAGCAGAATGAAAAGCTCAGACGAGTTTGAATATATTTAAATGTTTTCCTCAATGGCGTGGATGAGGAGTAAGCGTTCCAAAACACCTAACCACTCGGCAAGCCTTCCAAAGAATGCACATCCCATCCACGCGAAGCCACAGATCCCACATCCTAGCTCACCAATAGAGTGGAAATTAGTTTTAGGAATTTGTATGAAAATGGAGTGGGGAAACATCCCGAATTCCTAACTAACTCTTCCCGAGTCATCCTCAACCACGGCTCATTAATGGAATATATAATTCCACTGTACTGTTCTGATCTCCAACAGGAAGAAGGATTTGATTAGTTTTGCTGACGAGTTGTCAATTGCACAGGCACACAAAATAAAAAAAAGTCCGACTCACAGGAACTGTACCATCTTAGCGCGGTCCCGTTCTTCTTCCTAGTCTAATTTGGAAAGATGAAAATAGAAGCAGTTATTATTTTGGTTCCACTAGTCTTGAAAGGTCTTGATTTACGATCTTACCTGGAAGGGTCGGCTAACACTAGAAACGGTCCCGCTAGTTACAAGGTCTTGGAATCTTGGAACTCTATATTTCTAGCAATAAATTGTTTTTGTTATTTTACTTAACCAGTTTTATTGTCAAGTACATTATCCAACTATAAACAATTTAAAAATAACAAGGAATGAAACAGACAAAAAGAACCGTTCGAATAAACGAAATCAATTACTTTAAAGTTTTAAGCACTTATTTCTCCGATTGACATCGGCTAATTAAAACTTTCATCAGGACCATTTTTGTAGAGCATTTAGTAAGCTTTCTAATGGTAATGTTCCGTTTACCAAGATTCTCAACCTCTTTCGAGATATTAACGAAACTATACATAGTTACCAAAACTTTTTATGTCTGTTTTTGTGTCACTAACTTTTTAAAAGTTTTTTTCTAAGAATATTTGTATTTTACCTGACTGTTATGCCTTTTTGTGTAGCTTAATAAATACAGATGTTGTGTAGTATAACTTGCAGGAATAGCTACTCATATTTTTTTAAAAAGCGATTGAGTTGAAGTTACAGATTTCAGGAAAAAAATAATGTAAATTAGTTTTTGGGTCGTACTATAAGTTGACTCGTAAAAATTTGATATTTTCCTTTAGTTAAGAGTTTATTCTGAATTTCTTAAATACAAAAACAATAAAAACCTTCAGGTCAAATGCTATAAATAAAATAAAAATACCCAAAACTTAAGCAACAGCGACTTCTTTTCAAAAGAAGCCTAAAATATTAAATATCTCCAAAACGGGTAACTTTCGGATAAGACAATATGGGCTTAAAATTGTTTATTTTGACTAAAACTATCGCTTTGCGAAGGATGTTGGTCTACTTACGAGTAACCCTGTATATTCTTCTGTTTGCTCTCTAGAAGTGTCAACAATTGTGCAATTTTGGTAAAATTTGGTACTTAAATACTTCGTCTGACTTGAATAATAATTTATTCTTTGGCCAGTACAACCCGTCCGATCGTTGTTTTTGGAGGAAACAATTCGCAGCACTTAGGTTTTTGTGTTAATAGGCTTGAAAGTACACATTTTGTAGGTTTTCTAATTTAGGAAAACTATTGAACCCATTTTTAAGGCGATATCTGTAACCGTTCTAGAGAAAAATGGACTGAACTAGTTTTCCATACTCATTTTCGTTTTGCTTATTCAAAAATACGGATTCAGATGCATATCTTTCGAGATTCGTCAAATTCATCTAAACTGATATATTTAAGTCTTGGTTTTGTTGTTTTATACGCTTCTTTGTGTCTATTTTGCATAATGCTAGTTGTTTTTTGTAATTTGACAGTAAGACAAGATAAGTAAAATGAGAAAACATATGTCATTTTTTTATTTAATTTTTTTCCCCGGCGCATCGACAACTGGGTCTCTAGCGCTTACTCCTATAAGGATGTAAAGAACCTCTTCAACGGGTCCTGAGATGAGATTCCAGCCGCCGGAGGGACTCGAACCCACATCTCCCCATTAGAGAATCTAAGGCGTTAGCCACTAGCCCCTAGCATTTGTTATTGTTTGTAATAGACCTTCCCGAGCAGATTTCGAAGAGGCCGAATGAGTTATTTCCGCTAAATTTCTGAGCATTTTAGTGGCTGCAATCTCATTTTCCTTAACCTTTTGACCGCTACATTCAATACAAGGGCATTGTGCGGGTCACGCCGAATTCATTTGGCCAGTATTTCACGGCTACCGCGGAGCTGTTTCCTATTTTTCTTCGCCCCTTTACTAATTAGTGAGTTTAGTACTAATAGAGAAGAAGGGAGCAAGTTATACATCGCGTACTATCTATGTAGTGAATTAGGGAAACTACTAGAATAATAAGAAAAAAAAACCTAGTAGGCACAAGAATTCAGTTTTATGAGAAAATATGTGCCTTTGACAGCCCGCACGAGTACGGAACAGCGTACCGTTGGGGGGGGGGGGGGAGCCTCTTTGTCAGCCCGCACCAGTGCACGAATATCGTAAGGGAATCTCTTTGTCAGCCCGCATGAGTACGGAACAGCGTGGGGGAGCCTCTTTGTCAGCCCGCACCAGTGCGGGAACATCGTGGGGAGTGCGTGAGTAGCGCGTCTTAGTCAGCCCCCGGAGCAGCGGTGAATGGGTTAAGATGGAGGTGTTTAATGTTCTCAGAAAATATTAACTATATATAACTAGTTCTGTATTTAATTTTTTTAATGAATTTATGAGACAGAAAACTAGAAGAATTCTCAGTCTCGTCGATTTTACTCGCACGTGCGACTTTATTTGACGGCATTTTAATTTCCAATGAGAGAAACGTGTATACGGAATAATCTGTCCTTGAGAATCTGTCTCAACTCGAAGGGTGATTTTGTATTTCATTTCAATACAGTTGGACGGAGAAAGGTGCAGCGATTCGATTTAATGGAGTTTCATGGAAGTCTGCAGTGGGATATAGGCTTTCAATGATACAGGCTGTCATTACTTCTATCTTATACATCTATTGAATTAAATCTTTCAACGGGAATAAGACTTATTATTATTATTTTGGACTATTGTTTGCAACAATATGAGGTTGCACTCATGACGGAATTTTTGAAAAATTTCTTCAAATCTTTATCGATCCTACCTAGTAGACACCGAAAATGACCCCCGTTAAAATTTATGCATATATATATATATATATATGTGTATATGCATATAAGTAAAGATGGAATGGTTGGGATTCGGCTAAAGAAACCTTAATACGATTTTTGTTAAAAAAAATCTATATTTAGGACGTTTCGGCTACTCATTGGTAGCCTTCGTCAGCTAAAATGACAAGAAAAAACAGAAATTAATAAAAAAAAAGTTTATAACTGAGATAAGTAACAGAACTATAAATACACTTAACTTATTATAAAAGAACCATTTGGTCTTAAATTCTTAGAATGAGTAGAATGAAAATCAAAAGAAACATAACAAAAAAAGAAGAAAAAAGGCTATTATATTGAAGTTTATATAAGTAAATAGGTGCTAATAGTAACATTTATTACTTATAACAAAGAAACAAGATACTACATACCTATGGAAATGCCTGGAGGCAGAGGAAGACCAATGTTGACAGTTAAGTAACCATTGTGGAAGTGTTTAAGAAAAAAGGAAACTACTAGGGTAAATGAAACTGAAAACAAACAAGGTGGTGGGAGAAGGTCGGTAAGGATCAAAGGCCAGTTTATGACCTTTTATGACAGGAAAGGAGAGAAAGGTGTTAATGGAAGGATACACAAGGGGCATGGGAAAATACGAGGTGGGAGGTCGGGAGAGTTTTGGAAAAATATGAGCGTACATAGGAGAAATGCCTTGTTTGTCAGTTTTGTAGTTTATATTGTTTTTGTTTAGGTTTATGTGTACAGATTCAGAGATCTGTAGTCTTTTTTTTTTTTTACGTTCTGTAGAAAGAATTTTTGTGTCTTCAAAGTTAAAAGAGTGTTTTTGCGTAATGGCGTGTTTAGCAAGTGCAGATTTATCTATTTCTTTGTTAGTGATGGTTCGTTTATGTTACATATATATATATATATATATATATATATATATATATATATATATATATGTGTGTGTCTGTTAACACGATAGCGGCCGGAGTTTTTGTTTTTTCTTCACGAAACGTGGTATATAGCATTCAATTAGCAAACGATTGAACGAGTTCGTTAACCACCAAAATCGGTCCACCTGGAGGGGGGGGGGGGGTTAACCCCGGACCCAAAACACTAATTTGACCGTGCCAGCCGTAGTTTTTGTTATATTTCAACGAAACTCGGTATTCCTTATGTTGATCTATGACAGATATACGTTGTAAACATAAACTAAATCGGTTCAGAAAACGATTGAACGAGTTCGTTAACCACCAAAATCGGTCCACCTGGAGGGGGGGGGGGGGGTGTTTACTCCTGACCCACATTACCAGTTTGCCACTACTAGCCATAATGTTTGTTATATTTCAACGAAACCCGGTATTCGTGGTGGTAATCAACAGAGAAAAATGAGTTGTAAAAATAAACTAAATCGGGTTATTTGGAGAGGGGGGGGGGTTACTCCGGACCTAAAGTACTAATATACTCATACCGGTCGTAATTTCTGCTGTATTGTAACGAAACGCGGTATACGTCGTGGGTATCTCATGAGAAAGAAGTGTTGTAAAAATGAAGTAAATCGGTCTATTGGAAAGGAGGGTTTACTTTAAACTTTGTTTCATTAGAATTAGCTCGCCAGACGTAGGTACCCAAAGCCGCCGCGAGGAGCGCTATCTCCCACTGGAGGGCCTGTATCCTGTTCCTGCGTCAGATCAAAAGACGGAAAATGAAGTTTTTGTGTATTTATTAAGTAGTACAGTATCATGTATTAACATAACTCTTGAAGCAAATTATTTACAAAATTAATAATTGAACAGTTTTCATAAGAAATGTAAATTAGCAGAACTATTCACGTTTTTATTTTATTTATATAGGTTATTTACAGCAAATTATTCAGTAAAGTAGTCTATACTAGAAAAATTCTGAGGAAAGTGCTTAGTTATGCAGCTCCTGCGTGACGGACAGTGGTGGGGTCTCCGATCAGGCCCATTTTTTCCTGGTGATTTTACATCGAAAAATAGTCCACAAATGTCCGAGCGTTTCGTCTAATGCGCCTTAGGAGCTAAGGAATAAAATAAAATAGGTTGAAAATTCATTATTTCATCTTTTGGTAGTTTGGAATTTTCGACTTTTTTCGAATTTTCGATCTTTTGGAAAATGATATCGAAATGATTCTTTCACTAATTCATTTGTTTTAGAAAGTAGATTAAAGGAATAATCCAATTTTTAAACGATAATTTGTTATATATTTTTTTAAAATGCATCTCCTCCTAGAGCATTAGCGCCGGGGAAGCATGGATGCTAGCCACCTTTGCTTCTTGCAATTCGAAAATACACAGTGATCTAGACTCAATGGGTAAAGCATTATTTTATTTCTCGGTTTCCTCTTTATTTTTTCAATTACAAAATAAATAGAATATCAAAATATGTAGCAAAAATATGTATTTATGGCAGAATATGTAAAAATATGGATTTTTGACAAAATGTGTAAAATAAAAACCTGTTTAAATCCTTTAACATCCCTTAAAACGTTCAGAATTACATCAACAATTACGATTTAAGAATCAGAAAAAAGTATTTAAATACAATAACATTCGTACCCTAGTAATAATTATTGTGAAATATATATATAAATATGTGGGAGGCTATGGTAAATTGTATCTCGATGAAAACGTCCGACTTGTAGGAACTGCGTTATCTTAGCGTTAGCATATATACAAATTTAAACTGTCCACAAATCTGATATTCTAAAATTTGATCTCTGGGCGAGATTGGCCCAGTGGTAGAGCACTCGACTAATGTTCGGGAAGATCTGAGTTCCTAACTCGGACGCGCATTAAACATTGTATCTTCTATTGTCCCCTTTGGCGCCCCTTTTGGTCCTCGTGGCCTGTTACGGGATTAATTTTTTATTTAGTTTTATTTTCCTTTAGTGTTTATCTGCTAATTATTTGAGTATATAGTGCTTTAAACGTAGAATCATGATTTGCTTCATACTTGATCTGTAATCATCACTGTTGCCTATCCTTCATACTCATCACCATAAAGTCATTCACCCCTTTAGCCCCCTGAACCGAAGTAATAATGATGTCATCCCTTTTTTAATGGTATCTATCTATTTATTAATAATTATTTTTATTTCACAGAGGCTTTCTCTCAATCAGATATGGGCTATCTACCTCAACCCCAGAAAGGTACTGGTCAAGTTAATCCCGTGAGTTAATCCTTCATAAAGTATAACAGTGTTTCTCTTAATCCTTTCTTTAGTTTGGGAGGTTGAATTTATCGACGTCATGATGGGTCCAAGGATATATTCGCTGATGCCCAGTTTTTGTAAAAGGGTGTACCCAAGAAGTACGTCTCCTCTTCTACGAAGAAATAACTATTGTTTTTATATAATCACTCATTTTATCGTTTTGTACTTTTAATGAGACAGAAGATCAAAACACATTTACAATAAACTATTACTCAATTTCGAGTCAGTTTTTATGTTCACATTATACTTCTTCGAGAACACTTCAACTTGGCAATTACGGCCACATCCACAATGTTCCTATTGCTGATAGGGCCATGTATTGACTGATAAGATTAATCATAGCTCTGTTTAGAGAACATTAACACTATTTATTAACCATTTACCAGACCTGGTACTGGCATAAATTTCAATTACAAAAAATACATTTGTTACTAATATATATAAATTAACATTAAGTTCATTAAATGTATTCTCTACTTATAGCTAAAAAAGTCATAATAACATTTAGGAAATCAAATGTTATATATAGTAAGAATTTTGAATTGAAATTGCACGACCAGTAAAAATGACTGGTTTGGTAAATCTAGTGTTAACTATCTTTATTTCATTTCAGCCTCAATTAATGGGAAAGATCTTCCAAAGGTAGGACCACGTCTAAAATGAAGATGGCCGTTGTCAAAGAGTTCTTAAAAATCGGTAGTGTCGTGGTTGAAATCTATTTATCTATCTATCTAATGAAAGCTTAATAATAATAATAATAAAAAAAGATTATAATAAAAGAAAACTGATATCATTATTCCTAAATATCATTTGTATTTAAATATTGTCTCCTTTTTTTTTTTTTTTTTTTTTTCTCTTTAATTTTTCTGTTGTTCTTTTCTTTATCTAGTACATTTTAAATAATTTATTTCCTATTTAAATAACATATTTTTCAATATACTCGTAATAAAATATATTAAAAAATAATGATAAGAATGGCCTTTTGGGGTCTGCCCGTGGTCTATTGGCTAGCGCTTTAGATTCTCAGAGATGGAGAAGGTCGGTAAGGATCAAAGGCCTGTTTATGACATTTTATGACAGGAAAGGAGAGAAAGGTGTTAATGGAAGGATACACAAGGGGCATGGGAAAATATGAGGTGGGAGGTCGGGAGAGTTTTTGAAAAATATGAGCGTACATAGGAGAAATGCCTTGTTTGTATATTGTTTTTGTTTAGGTTTATGTGTACAGATTCAGAGATCTGTAGTCTTTTTTTTTTTTACGTTCTGTAGAAAGAATTTTTTTGTCGTCGAAGTTAAAAGAGTGTTTTTGCGTAATGGCGTGTTTAGCAAGTGCAGATTTATCTATTTCTTTGTTAGTGATGGTTCGTTTATATATAAATATATATATATATATATATATATATATATATATATATATATATGCATATATATATGTGTGTCTGTTAACACGATAGTGGCCGGAGTTTTTGTTTTTTCTTCACGAAACGTGGTATATAGCGTTCAATTAGCAAACGATTGAACGAGTTCGTTAACCACCAAAATCGGTCCACCTGGAGGGGGGGGGGGGGGTTAACCCCGGACCCAAAGCACTAATTTGACCTGCCAGCCGTAGTTTTTGTTATATTTCAACGAAACTCGGTATTCCTTATGTTGATCTAAAGACAGATGTACGTTGTAAAAATAAACTAAATCGGTTCATTAGGAGGGGGGGGGGGGTTACTCCTGACCCACATTACCAATTTGCCACTACTAGCCATAATGTTTGTTACATTTCAACGAAACCCGGTATTCGTGGTGGTAATGAACAGAGAAAAATGAGTTGTAAAAATAAACTAAATCGGGTTATTTGGAGAGGGGGGGGGGGTTACTCCGGACCTAAAGTACTAATATACTCATACCGATCGTAATTTCTGCTGTATAGTAACGAAACGCGGTATACGTCGTGGGTATTTCATTGGGGTCTGCCCGTGGTCTTGTGGCTAGCGCCTTAGATTCTCAGAGATGGTGGGTTCAAGTTCCACCGGCGGACACCGGTGGGGCCAAATGACATTTTGTTTTTTTAAAAAAGACTACAGCCTCTAAATCTTAACCGCTTTTAATGCATTTTTTTATTAAATGAAAGCTAATAAAATTTAAAACAACTTTGTCTGGCCAAATTTTTGTTTTTTATTTCCCCTGTTTATTAAATTACAATCAGATATGGCCTATCAACATGGCCTTTAAATTCACATGGGGCGAATCTAAATAATTCACGAACTTTTACAATTGAACATAAAATAATATTTTATTTTTCATCTAACTTAATATCAGCACTGATATCATTGCAATTAAACATTCAACTCCCCATTAGACGCGGAAAAATCAAAATCTATTTTCAAATCATTCAAAAATCATATTATTTCCATTAATCTCATTGTTAAATTAACATGAATTTACGTTTTGAAGATGTCAGTCTGATTTTTTCCAAGTCCAATCATGTTTTGAATGTTTAATTTTACCGATGTCAGTGCTGATATTAAGTTAGTTCTGAATTATTTACACGTAATTTATTAAACAAGGGAAACAAAAAAAAAAAAAAAAAAAAAAAATATGGCTAGACAGAGTTGTTCTAAATTTTATTAGCTTTTATTTAAAAAAAAAAAGAAATTCATTGAAATCGGTTTAGATTTAGAGGCTGTAGCCTTTTTTGAAACAAGAAATATCGTTTGGCCCCACTGTCCGACGGCAGAAATTTTCTTATCTCACGGGTCGTTGAGAAAATTCCTCGCTGAACCATGGATGTCGGCGCCCAGATGTCGGTGCGACGATATAAAAAATAAATAAAAATGAATGGTCTTTTATTCTAATAGTTCTTTAACCAATGATTTCTCGGGAAATTTATTTTAACCATGACACTATCGACTTTAAACAGCTATTTGGCAACGGCCATCTTTATTAGATTTAATTATATGAGTCCAGTGACGTGAAACATGTAGAACACAACGTAAAAAATTACTGATGAAAAGTTGATTGTTTATTAAAGATGACCTTTTGCCAGTTTCGGGGGCGAGGTTAGCTCAGTGGTAGAGCACTGGACTCATATGCTGGAGGACCTGAGTTCATATCCCGAACAAGCACTAAAGATTTTTTCTTCTAGTGTCTTCGTTCAAGGGTTGAATTCGGCCTCCCTGACCGTCCCTAGGCCAACCCAGCCTTTAATTAATTTAACAATGGGTACCTTGGTGCTAATGACTCTAGCAGTCGAAGCAGCAAGGGGAAAATCAGGCGGCCGGAGCATAGTACTGACCACACTATGTCCCTAGTGTGTCGTATGGTCATGAATCAGATACCTCTACAGTATCTGCCCCTCAGGGCCCTCGTGGCCTGTTACGGGACTGATTTTTTTGCCAGTTTCACCCCTGGTTTGTATGAAGTCTCTCTCCGAGACAAGGGCAATTTCAGTCAAGTATGTTGGCAGCAGTGAGCGTCTATTATCTAGATTCTCACTGCTGCCAACATATTTCACTGAAATTTCCTTTGTGCCTGTCAGACATTTTATACACACCAGGGGTTATGATAATGACACCATGTCATTTAGTTCAAAAGTTATTCTTAGTCCATATCTAGTATATTTTTTTTTTTTTGGTGCATCTACTGCTGACGTCATTAGCACCTTCTAGTATATTTAACTCTCTTTTTAACTGTTTATTTTATGGTCCCTAATTTTTATTCTAAAACCACTTGCTTAAATTTAAGTTTTATTATGATTTCCTTTTTTTTAATTTTTGCTATTTCTACTATTAGCAAAGATCTCCTACTAGTTACTCACCACCTACGCTTTTTTGTAAATGTTTAATAGTTAATGACAGTTATTAAGAAATAGACGAGCATATCGCCCTTATTGCGCTGATCCAATAAATAAATATTTAAAAAAAAAAAAAAAAAATACAAAGAATTCCATTGGTATGGGTTCATTAATAACATGTGTCTTCAGATATCCCCTACTCTCAATACAACGATTTTGGTTATGTAAATGTGTTTTGACATCCTGTTTTGCTAAATTAACTAACAAATTTAAGCAAACACAAGGAGACGTTTAATTAATAAAAAAAATATTTCTTTTATATAAATGTTAGCATGTTTGTTCAACAGCATGGATTATTGTTTCCTCTGATTCGATGTGCTTTTTTCCTCTTTTCTCTGTAATCTATCTAAAACTAATTTTCTATAGCCCTTACCTTTAGTATAGATTCTGGGTACGCCCTTATATAAATAAGTATATATATATATATATATATATATATATATATATATATATATATATACACACACAAACACACATTCTTAAGTAGTGTATATTGAAGAGTTGAAGAATCTTCTTATTAGAAGCAAAAAAGTGAACGGAGCAAAAATCACAGGAAATCTGAAGAAAAAAGTCCGACTCGCAGGAACTGCATCATCTTAGCGCGGTTCCATTCATATCCCTAGTGTCATTTTGTATACTTAGAATAGAAACAGTTATTACAAGGAACCGGATTCTTAGGTTTTCACGTATTTTTTTCCTTTCTCCTAAACATGATAAAGATCGATTTTTTATATGATTCGCATCTTGTAGTATCATTCATGCAGATTTGGAAGAACCTAAAAAAACCTATTCTGGATGATATCACCTAAAACCCAATGGAATGACCTAGACGGATCGGTGACAAAGGGCCAGCAGCGTACCCTTATACCTGGAACACCCTAGAGCCTGGCTTGGCCAGGCTGCACTGCTACACACATGAAATTTTTATTTCATTGTTCAATGTATTCAAAACTATCAAAATGTTTATAATTTCTAAATGTTTCATGAAGTAAATACAATTTAAAACAAACAATTAAAACGTGAGCTAAACAAATACGAAAACCCGTTCAAAAGAACAAAACAAACACATTCAAAGTTTTAAACACCGTTTTCTCCGATTGACGTCGACTAATCGAAAATATTCTCAGAATATTAATTATAGAGAATTTAGTAAGCTTTTGAATAGTTTCGATCCACTTATGACGATTTCCCAACTTTTTTCGAGATATTAAGGAAAATATGCGAAGTTCCCAAAACTTTTCATGTCTCTTAATAAAATACATATGTTATTCTAACTCTTCCTTAACTCCAAACGTAACCAAAATTTATTTAGGATGCAGCTTGAGACACGTGAAATAGTGTTGGGAGGGGGCAGGGGGTGGGGAGAGGGAGGGAGAGAGGTTTAGGATGCAGTTTGAGACACGTGAAATAGTGTTGGGAGGGGGCAGGGGGTGGGGAGCGGGAGGGAGAGAGGTTTAGGATGCAGCTTGTGACGCGTGAAATAGAGTGCAATATTCCGATAAAAGCCAAACGTAATTAATACCTGAAAGGAATACTGTAATTATTAAAACTCAAAGTACCTTTTGAACCATGGATTCATTAAACGTAATCACCTGAGCATAATACCAGGAGAGAGGAAAATACTCGAACCGTGGCAGTTATATTTAGTAGACAAAAATGGGATTTAAAAACATGAGAAGATACTTGTTTCGAATAAAATTGGAGAAAGAGGTGTCAAACTCATGCAGGAATACAATTACGTTTTCACAAAAGTTTAAAATGAGAAACAATTAGTTTTGCAGATCGTTGCCGAGGCCCGAAAAAAAATACCCATACTAAGTAGGTACTCTCTTAGAAAAAAATAATGTTAAATATTTGTAATTTTTTATCGTTCAAATTATCCCTTGATTCTATAGAAATCATTGTTGTAAAAAAATAATTGTGATATACAAATTGTGTGCATTAGTATAATCTTAATATTTTTTAAATTGTTCATGTTATTCCAGAAATTTTAAGAATTGACTTTTGAGATATTTGATTTAGAATGCTTTTAAACAATTTCTGGGGTTGCCTTAATGTAACTACGTAAACTTTTTTAAGAAAATGATTGAGATAGAGAACAGTATATCCCTTTTTAACGGATTTAATCGTTGCGTATACTATTTTTCAATTTCAAAGCGTTTGAGGGTCGCCTAGAAGTTGGCTGATTGCGCTGAAATTATGCACAGCTAGTTTTTTTGTTGATTGGAACAGAATTGGGGGGTTGGAGGAGCAAGATTTTGACTTTCAAAAAAATTCCCTATAGCCACCTTAATATATATGTACTATGTATAATATATAAGAATTCAGAAAAATATGGATAAAATAAAAAAAAAAAAGAAAGAAATACTGAATCGAAGGAACTGCGTCATCTAGGCGCGTTTCAATTACGGTATTATCTCTACTCCTCACCGTTTGACCGATTTTACCAAACCTGGCACTCAGATAGGTCTTGATATGGGGGGTGTCATAGGCTAGGTCAAAAACGTCTACAAGGATCTGTTTGTATGTTTGTTCCTCATACAAATACACACCATTTACCGATTTTGACTAAACTTGGCACACACGTAGGTCTTGATCCGGGGAGTGTCATATGCCAGGTTAAAATCGTCTAGGACTCACAGTTCGTAGGCCACGGGTTCGAAACTGTGAACCTGAACATTTACAGATTTGTGTTATTAGCTATTGATATTACTACTTTGGTTTCTAATTTATTTTGGCTTTTCTAGATGCAGAAAATAGGTGTAGCATAGCTCCCCGGATAACAGCAAGTGCAATTTAAAAGCTTGAGCCATGTTCCAAGCTCATTGAAAGCACTGAAAGTAATACTGTAATTATTAAAACTCAAAGTACCTTTTGAACCATGGATTCATTAAACGTAATCACCTGAGCATAATATCAGGAGAGAGTAAAATACCCGACACGTGGCAGAGATATTAAGCAGACTGAGAAGCTTCAGTATTTTCCGCTTTCCTCGAATACAATTCCGCCCTCGTGAAGGCCATGTGAGGAATGCTCTTCAGGGCTTACGTTAATCCACGTCGATATTTTATAGGTTTATATTTACTGTTTTGAAGTGATTGAGAGAGAGAGAGAGAGAGAGAGAGAGAGAGAGAGAGAGGGAGAGAGAGGAGAGAGAGAGAGAGAGAGAGGAGAGAGGAGAGAGAGAGAGAGAGAGAGAGAGAGAGAGAGACCCTATATATATGTGTATGTATATATATATATATATATATATATATATATATATATATATATATATATATTATATATGTACTTCGCATATCGATCGAGAATTGAAAAACTAAGTCAAAAATTCCTTTAGCGATTTTCCCGTTTTGCTTCGTTTTCGAGAAAAACGCAAACGAACTTTTTGTAGACAAATTGTAGCTTAATTTTTTTTTTTTTTTTTTTTTTTTTTTTTTTTTTTTTTTTTTTTTTTTTTTTTTTTTTTTTTTTTTTTTTTACGGCGCATCTACATCTAGGTCATTAGCGCCGAATTGTAGCTTAATTAATGACTTTAAGATGAGACCAAGTTCAGTGTTTAGCTTGAATATTTTTACGAGGTAATCTTGTTTGAATGACACATCGGATGTACATTTTGTCCCATAGAGTTTTTTTAACCCGACAACCGGTCCGCGCGTGGAACGCAAAAAACTGGAAAAAATAATCTCGGTTCACTTTTTTTTTCCGCTAGGAAACTTTTTTTTTTCTTTTTTCTTTTTTTGTCTAACTTTCTATGGAAACAAAATGTCTATCCGATGGGTTATTCAAGCACGATTTATCTCATTAAAATATTCAAGCTAAGATGCATGGTTACATCTTCATGATAATTTAATAAGCTACATCTTTTGTATTAAGGTTTTTTTTTCGTAAAACGGTATCGCTTAAGCGATAAATTGGGATCTGTCCAAAAAAGCACGGATTTTGCGTTTTCCTGCAAGTTTTTTTTCGATTCCCCATCAATATACGATGTCTGTCGGCTTAACACTGCGACATCCCTGTATATATAGGAGAGGAGGTTATTATGGAATAACATTTACATTTCTACAAATAATTTATTAATTTTTTGAATATAAATCCCCAATACCATGAGTACATCCTCTAAAAAAGCTGTAATGAACTTTCATCAGTAAAAAATCATAATCGTTTTGGCTGGTAAAAAGAAATTTGTAAACCAAAAAAGTTCCGAAAGGAGGTCAATGTAAATTGACGGGTAATATAGGCAGTTTAAACCATTGACAAATGAGTTAAAGGTGATAATAAATAATAATTGTTAACGAATCCAACCCAAATTTTAAGATTTCGTTAAGCCTATTTACAAAAGTCACAGATATAACCTGTCTCTGCTCCGTAACAGTGATTGTGAGCCAATTTTATGTGTTATGTGACAGCTCGGAGACTTGAGCTGTCACATAACAGCTCAAGCTCTGAAATTTCTTTGTTTTCCGGTTCTTTAGATGAAGGCATCAAGTCCATTACCGAAGATATTATCAGAATTAAACTATTCATTGGTGATCACTGAAGTAAATACTAGTATTCTATATTACCTGATAAGCGATAGTGGGAAAATCAATTTTAAAACACATTCGGGAAAAAACGTTCAACTAAAAACCAAGAACAGTATACATATCTACAATTTTTGTAGGCTACATTAAGGTTAACCGGAAGCACATTTTGGAGGGTTGATTTCACACAATATTTCAACTAGAACACTCGGATCATCTCAGACATCTTTTCCGGTCGGCACTGACTTGAGTGCTGCAAAAGAAAACAATCAGTCTTTCATTTGATTCGAATGTTTTAGATAGAGGATAACGCGCGTCTAGTCCCTAGACATGTCTGTTAGTCATTTACCGAGTTCGTTCATCTCTAGCACAGAAGTATGCAGGTTCACGCTGCTAATTTCGGTCTGGGGGGTCTTTCCCCACGGAAAATGTAAGCCCCGAAATTTAGAGAGACGCAAAAGCTTCCTTTAGAAGACAAAAGGAAATTTGATATGTGTATTTTTTTTTTTTTTTTACTTTTTCTGTATTCCCCGTCCATGATTACGATTGGAAAAAATTTTTTTTTTGCCCTTCGAACATCCCACTAAAACAACAAAAAACCTGGTCAACCTTATCGGTTTGAACAAGTAAATTTGAAGGAACGACGTGAGGATTTGGGAAATTTTCTTCGTTTCTTGTACATCAATGATTAACCACCGTGTTTAACCACTAACCATCAATGATTAGTTCCCGTGTAAACCGAAGAGAAGAAGTGGTTTTGACCCGCTTACGGATTTGTCATTCTCGACTTACTCACAGTTACTTAATGACGAGACAAGAACAACCGCAATGTTGAAATATGTAACACTACTCTTACGATAAAACACTTACTCACAGAATGCATGAGACGACGTGATCTGAACTTACCCTACGACTTATGCGAGTTGTTAAGTGAAGATAGCCAACACATAGACTCTATACTACATTACCTACACAACAATGGATTATACGAACTTATTTGAACGCAGCTTAATGTTTCGTTACCATAGTGTCCTATAGAGACATGAATATCCCACCGAAGGCAGATAATTCATCTACCTTCTGATCCATACCTAGGATGCAAATGCAAAAAGACTGGTGTACAATCATAATGTAACTAAACTTAATTTAAAATCATGTAATCTAATATTATATGTGTATGTATATATGTGTGTAATTAATAAAAACAAACTTATTAAGCATAATGTAATGTAAATATGTAAATAGACAATACATTGATATAATGTAATTTAGTAATATAGATATATGTATGTATGTGTGTGTATGTATATACTTGTGTGTGTGTATGTGTGTGTGTGTGT
>OX328132.1:17091236-17196236 GCA_946811695.1 Gonocerus acuteangulatus
AAATGGAATGTTAAGGTCATTGTAAAGGGCTTTGTTTGAGACGTACAAAGGGGCATTTACCATTTTACGGAGCACTTTTGACTGGAATGCCTGTATTCTGTTGATGTTGGATGGTTTTGCAGATCCCCAGAGTTCAAGTCCGTATGTCCATATTGGTCGAATGATTGTTTTGTATATCGTTAGTTTGTTCTGTATTGATAATTTAGACGAGGGTGCAAGGAGTCGTCTAGTTAGTATCTTTTGTTCAGTTGGATGTTTAAATCCTATATTTCGATCCTAGGATACTCAGGAATAATAGCTAAATATGAACGGTCTACCATTTTCCAAGAGCAATCCTATAATGGAAATTCTAGTTGTAAATACAGAGAAACTGAAATATTTTTAATAGTGGATTTATTTATTTGTTATGTATTTAACAACTTTTCGCAATGTGACCTACAGTAGTGTATCATATAGTAGTATGTAAATACAGAGAAACTGAAATATTTTTAATAGTGGATTTATTTATTTGTTATGTATTTAACAACTTTTCGCAATGTGACCTACAGTAGTGTATCATATAGTAGTATGTAAATACAGAGAAACTGAAATATTTTTAATAGTGGATTTATTTATTTGTTATGTATTTAACAACTTTTCGCAATGTGACCTACAGTAGTGTATCATATAGTAGTATGTAAATACAGAGAAACTGAAATATTTTTAATAGTGGATTTATTTATTTGTTATGTATTTAACAACTTTTCGCAATGTGACCTACAGTAGTGTATTATATAGTAGTATGTAAATACAGAGAAACTGAAATATTTTTAATAGTGGATTTATTTATTTGTTATGTATTTAACAACTTTTCGCAATGTGACCTACAGTAGTGTATCATATAGTAGTATGTAAATACAGAGAAACTGAAATATTTTTAATAGTGGATTTATTTATTTGTTATGTATTTAACAACTTTTCGCAATGTGACCTACAGTAGTGTATCATATAGTAGTATGTAAATACAGAGAAACTGAAATATTTTTAATAGTGGATTTATTTATTTGTTATGTATTTAACAACTTTTCGCAATGTGACCTACAGTAGTGTATTATATAGTAGTATGTAAATACAGAGAAACTGAAATATTTTTAATAGTGGATTTATTTATTTGTTATGTATTTAACAAGTTTTCGCAATGTGACCTACAGTAGTGTATCATATAGTAGTATGTAAATACAGAGAAACTGAAATATTTTTAATAGTGGATTTATTTATTTGTTATGTATTTAACAACTTTTCGCAATGTGACCTACAGTAGTGTATCATATAGTAGTATGTAAATACAGAGAAACTGAAATATTTTTAATAGTGGATTTATTTATTTGTTATGTATTTAACAACTTTTCGCAATGTGACCTACAGTAGTGTATCATATAGTAGTATGTAAATACAGAGAAACTGAAATATTTTTAATAGTGGATTTATTTATTTGTTATGTATTTAACAACTTTTCGCAATGTGGCCTACAGTAGTGTATCGTATAGTAGTATGTAAATACAGAGAAACTGAAATATTTTTAATAGTGGATTTATTTATTTGTTATGTATTTAACAACTTTTCGCAATGTGACCTACAGTAGTGTATCATATAGTAGTATGTAAATACAGAGAAACTGAAATATTTTTAATAGTGGATTTATTAATTTCTTATGTATTTAACAACTTTTCGCAATGTGACCTACAGTAGTGTATCATATAGTAGTATGTAAATGCTGTCATGGAGTGTAATAAACTTAAGCGGTAATATAACCTTGTTTATTCAAAATCAAAGTAGTTTTCTCCAATTTGTGAATACCAAATGAATCAGTATTTTTCAATTCTTTGGGTCATAAGTTTTATATGAGATGTTAAAATATCAAAATATCATTTTTTAATTCTTTAAATAAATGGCGGCGCTGTGTCTGACGAAAGGAAACACTCTTTTTTCATGGACGATAGTCTGCAGGGGGCAATTTTTAATCTCTAAAAAAAAAAATGTTTAAAAAGAAGAAGTCAAAATCTCTTAATGTACGTAGGTTGTTTGAGAAATAATAATCTTTTTAAACAAGGTGAACAATTCTTCATTTTCTATTAAAAAATCGGTCGATAATCGGTTATGAAAATGGTATACTTGAATGAATCGAAACACGCCTTGGTAATTTAATAGAAAATATCCTTAGAAAGCTGCAGTTAAAATTTAAAGTTGATTGGGTGAAAATTGAAAAACACAGTACTGAAATCTTCTTTTCTTCATAATTTCTTATAATAAGAATAAAATAAATGGTTCTTAATTTTTAAATGTATTGAAGGAGGATTGGTGACAGTGAGTATAAAGGCACATTTTTCTAACACTTAAATGATTTTGGATATCACTTTTGATTAGTTAAGGAAGCATCTAAGCCCATAAAAAAAAGTCCGTCACGCAGGAGCTGCATAACTAAGCACTTTCCTCAGAATTTGGGTAGTGTAGACTGCTTTCCAGAACAATTTGCTTAAAATATCCTACATAAATAAAATAAAAACATGAATAGTTCTCTTTTAATTTTGTAATGAGTAACTGATGAATTATTAATTTGCTTCCAGTTATGTTTACACATGGTACCTACTACACTACGTAATAAATACAAAAAACCTCATATTATCGTATTTTGATCTAACGCAGGAACAGGATACAGTCACTCTAGTGGTAGAAAGCGCTCCTTGTGGCGGCTTTGTGAACCTACGTCTGGCGGGCTTTTCTATTGAAATATATTAAAATTAAACCCCCGCTTTCCGATTGACGGATTCAGCTCATTTTTACAACACATCTTTCTCAATACAGCAGAAATTACGACCGGTATGAGTATATTAGGAATTTGGGTCCGGAGTAAACCCCCCCTTCTAATGAACCGATTTAGTTTATTTTTACAACACATATTTACCTGTAGATTACCACTACGAATACCGAGTTTCGTCGAAATATACCAAAAATCACGGCTGGTAGTGGCGAATTGGTATTGTGGGTCCGGAGTAAACCCCCCCCCTCCTAATGAACCGATTTAGTTTATTTTTACAACACATATTTTCCTGTGGATTAGCTCTACGAATACAGAGTTTCGTCGAAATATACCAAAAATCACGGCTGGTAGTGGCGAATTGGTATTGTGGGTCCGGAGTAAACCCCCCCCCCCCCCCTTCTAATGAACCGATTTAGTTCATTTTTATATCTCACTTTTCTCTCTATATTACCACTACGAATACCAAGTTTCGTTGAAATATAACAAATATTCGGCTGACATAGTCAAATTAGTGTTTTGGGTCCGGGGTATACCCCCCCTTCCGGTGGACCGATTTTGGTAGTTAACGAACTCGTTCAATCGTTTGCTAATTGAATGCTATATACCAAGTTTCGTGACGAAAAAACAAAAACTCTGGCCGCTATCGTGTTAACACACACATATATATATATATATATATATATATATATATATATATATATATATATATATATATATAGATATATATAAATTTTAACGGGGGTCATTTTCGGTGTCTACTAGGTAGGATCGATAAAGATTTGAAGAAATTTTTCAAAAATTCCGTCATGAGTCCAACCTCAATAGCTACTTTCCTTCGGAGGAAAGTGCTAAAAGAAATGGCGAACAAAAAAGTTGGAAGGTAGTATTACCCTTTACTGACACATTAGTGAACATTTTTATGATTTCCGGGTCAGTGTTTTCAAGGATTTTTAATGCTAAAAGAATTGTAAGATGTTCCGCTTTGTATGCAGAGATGAAGTCGGATAGTCTTCGTTGATACGAGTAGCTTCTAGTTATGGCGCACAGTGGGGCGAAACGACATTTCCTGTTTCGAAAAAGGCTACAGACTCTAAATCTTAACCGATTTCAATGCAATTTTTTTAAAATGAAGGCTAATAAAATTGCAAACAACGTTGTCTAGCCAGATTTTTGTTTTTTACTTCCCTTGTTTATTAAATTACGTGTAATTAATTCACAAACGTTTACAATTGAACATATAATTTTTCATCTAACTTAATATCATTCAAAAATCATATTTTTTCAATTACACTGATAAGTAATAGGAGAGGTACTAATAATAGATAATAATAGTAATAATAATAATAATAATTAATAATTACTAGACATAAAACTAATTGAGCAAACTATATTCATTAAAGACTGATTGTAGAAGACCTGTGTTTATGTTTACAGCTTAGTACCTAAAGCTATCTGCTAGTCCTAGCTATGAGATAATAGGAGCAGAGATCAGGCAGTATACTAGATATACCACCTAGAGCTTACATATTTACTTTTCAGTAGTCCTGTTCATAAGGATGTGTTTAGTACGTTTGTGCACGTATCTTTTACCTGATGTTTTGGTGTAGTTACCTATTTCTTTTATCAGTGGATTCCTGCTTTTCCTGCATCTTTGAAAGAAACTATACCTCCTATTACTTATCAGTGTAATATCTCTTCAAATAATTATTATCATTATCATTGTAATTAAGTATTATTTATCATTAATTATTTTAGTTATCGTTAATTTATATTATCATTATATAGTAGTTAGTAGTATAAGTCAGGGTTTTTGTGTCATTTTTCCCTTATAAATAAGTGATAGACTTTATTTTAAGACACTGCAGTGTGTTAATCCTAGAAATAGAGTGTTTGTGTGGTATAGAGGTACACATGTGTAATTTTAATCGTTGTCTTTTATTAAATAAACATATTTAAATTTAAAAAAAAAAAAAAAAAAAAAAAAATTATTTCAATTAATCTCATTGCTGAATTAAGATAAATTTACGTTTTGAAGATGTGTAAGTTTGATTGTTTCCAAGTCTAATCAGGATTTGAAGGTCGAATTAGTGCTGATATAAAGTTCCTAAATTATTTACACGTAATTTAATAAATAAGGGGGGAAAATCAGAAATCTGGCTAGACAAAGTTGTTCTAAATATTAGCTTTCATTAAAAAAAAAAAAAAATGCATTGAAATTTGTTAGGATTTAGAGGCTGTAGCCTTTTTCGAAAGACGAAATGCCGTTTGGCCCCACTGTGTGGCGGCTGCTCCTGTCCCTGGTGGATTTGATGAATTAAACGAAAATATATCATGAAACGGCTTGACTCTATACTATTATTAGACAGAATCTATATTTCCTCTATAAAGATAGGAGAATAGTTTCCTCCTCCGAAATCTTTCCTTGCTTAGAATCTTGGCGCCCCCCTTGATATCGGCAGTCCACCAGCTTTTCCCTTCCACCTGTCGTATTGATTCCCTCGCCTCTTTTCCTGTCCTTACCCCTATTCTATCTCTCTATTCGAAAGCCTATTACGTAATCAATTTAGTTAATGTATGCATATAAATTCTATTCATGATCAAAATGAACTACCCCTTTTCTTTACTAAAAGAAAATTTACTACAATATGGAAAATTCTTCTTGGATCTTGAAAAACAAGATGGATTGATTAGCAATAAACGAGAAACAGTAAACATCAGACAGATAGATATTAAAGGCTAATACTTCCTTGTGCGCTCAAAATCAAAGTAATTTTTTTAAATTTATAAATAATAAATAAATCAATATTTTCCAATTCTTTATATCTAAAGTTTTATAAAGGATGTTAAATTATCCAAAAATATAAGTTTCGATTCTTAGGAAAAAAATGGCGGTGCAGTGACTGACGAACGAAAACCCACTTTTATCACGGGCGATAGTCTGCAGGTGGCAATATTTATTCTAGAACAAAAACTAAAACTATTTCGAAATAAGAAGGTTAAACCTAGTAAAGTACGTAGGATTTTTAAGAAATATTAATTTTTTCGAAAATGGTGAACAATTATTCATTTTCTATTAAAAAATCCGTCGAATAAAATCGTTATAATTTAATCAATCGAAAAAAAAAACCTACGTAATTTTCTAGCACATGTCATTAGAAAGCTGCAGCTAAAATTTGAAGTTGATCGGGAAAAAATTGAAGACGCCAGAGTATCGCCCGATTTGAAAAACGTAGTTTTGAGAAACTGTCCTTAATGTTCTGAAAAGTACATTTTTTTCCTATTAATTTTTTCCATACTTTCTTGTAACAAAGAGAAAAAAATGGGATTTTATTTTGAAATGTATTGAAGAAGACCCAACAAAAACTTAGCAATTAAAACGGGACCATTTAAAAACTTTTTCTTCAGATATACTGATATCATTTTTGATTAGTCAAGGAAGAATTTCAGCCCATAAAAAAATTATTAAGGTAGTATTACCCCTTAATGTTAGCCCAAACAAATATACATTTTTTTTATTGCGGATAATTAACTGTATAAGAAAGTTCAATAGGCTAAATGATCCTGAAGTAATCCTTAAAAATCCGACTTTCAGGAGCTTCGTCATCTAGGCGAGTTTCCACTCTTATCCCTAGTGTCATTTGGAAATCTTAGTTCTTATTCCAAAGTAAGTAGTAAGGAGCATTGGTGACAGTGAGTAAGTATTCCAACATCCGCCGAATCCAAAACTTTCAATTCAAAGTCCTACGTACCATAGTCAATGCTCCATATTATGTTTCGAATCGCACCCTCCATAATGACCTAAATATCCCTTTCGTCCAAGATATAATACATAGACGCTTCTGATCCTTCCATAGCAAATTAATCAATCATCCTAATCCTATAACCCAATCCTTAACCAGCACCAATCATCCTTCCTCTCCACCAAATTCTCGTCCTAATAGAAAGTGGCCCCGAGATATACTAAGGTAGTGAAGTGTCTTGGAGTGATCAAAAATCACTGTTTATATACGTATTATTAAGAGTGATATCGATGGATATTTTCTCTCCTCGTGATATCACAGACAACGTCTCATTCGCCTCCAATCCTCTCAGCTAGTCACAGGCTGTGGTTGGATGGCGTAAGGTTAACTCCAGGTCAACCTAGAATCCTTCCTTCGAAGAAGTTATTCGGCTGACAACTGGGGACACCTGAGGCGTCGGCTAGTAACCAGTATCAAATTGCATAATAAAATTGAAATTATAGATAAATAAATAAATATATAAAAATAAATTGTTCGTGAAAAAGATAAACATAATTGAAACGGTTAGGTGAAATATCTAAGCGATGCAAAGTCACAGCTCAGGTGTCACATGAGAAAAATTACAGAATCCTAAGCGGAAATGACTGCATTTAAGGACCAATTTCTCCGAATGAGATAGCTCTATAAAAACTCACGTAGAGATCGTATTTGTAGGGAGTTTAATAAGCATTCGAATAGATAATTTATATTTACTACTTATCTTCCGATCGGTTTCGATATATATAACAATATATTCGAAAATACCACGAGAAATCTATTTTTTTTCTATTTTCCTAGAAAAATATAATACATGTGGCCTTAGAAATGGTTTCATTAGATTATCCACGTCCAATTACTTAAAAAACATACGTGTTTCTGGAAGCCTAGTAACGCAAAAACTTAGGCATTACGATTTATTTCTCGCAAATTTCGCCCAAAAACTATATTATTATCATCATAAATCACGCCCTTGGATTTCTTCACATGGGGACACTTTAAAGATTTGGTCTGCAGTGAGCCCATTGGCTCAAGGAAACACCTAATCCGTTGCATCTCACCAGAAAACTCCCAAAATGTTGGTTTAATTCCTTGTTACTTCCAAAATTTGTGTAATCAGCATATACTCTGATGCCGTATAAGGGAGAAATAGTCCCTGAACAAAAGGCATAATAAGAGGACACATTAGATTTCTTATCACTTCCCTTTATAAATATGAAGCCCTATTCGTGAATCTTTTTGAACTAAGGTTTTAAATAAGAGAGAGTGCTTAGAACCTTCACTTCTCAGGGAGCACAATTACCCTAATACATCCTCTTACTCTTCCTCTCCTTTCCCAATTAAACAAACTCCAGGGAAGGTTGAGGAGCCTTTAGTCCTCCTCAAACACGCAATTTATATTTCTTCTTCCAGATCGGGAAAAAACTTGGTGTAATTGACTCAGATAATAACTCAGCAAAGTATATTGGAGTTTTAGTGATGGTTTATGTTTGAGATGGAAGGTTCAATAAGTTATACTCATAATGGTAATTGAATAATGTACTCTCAAAGTCCTATTTCTTTTAGAGTGGAAGACACTTTAATTATGAGGGTAAAATAACAAGAACATCAGTTACAAAAAACGTCCGACTTGCAGGAGCTACGTCATCTTAACGCGATCCATTCATATCCTTAGTGTCATTAGTAAAGGAGTAGAAGCAGTTAAGCAGTTGGTAGGTTTTTATCTTTCGTGAAAGAGAGAAAACTTTATTAAAAAAATGAAATAAAATGGGCTGCCCAATTACATTGGGTTGCTAGGTTCACAGCGTGCTTATCATCCATTCGGAAATAGGGTAAATTTATAAGCTGAGGATGTAAGATTTTCAAAATAAGGAATAGTGATTAAACAAGTTGAAAACGAAAGAAGAAGATAGTGAAAGAAGAGAAGGAATTGTTGGAATTGAAAATATAGTGGAAATTATATAAAGAAATAGTGTGAATTGATGATAAGCACTCAGTGGCCGTAAATACGATTGGCGATTATTCCGAGTGTGTCCACTAAAATGGACTCAGCTAACGCTGCCAGCTGGTCTGTGTTTAGTCCTAGTTCTTGAAGGAAGATGGCCGTGTTCTTCGGAATGGTTCCTTTCGATCCGAACCATAGCCCCTTTACTATATACGTGCGCTTCCCAAATTCCTCTTGGAACTTCTCTTGGTAGTATGCCGAGCATTTCGTGTATATGTTTTTCTTTTCGGCATAAAAAAACATCTCAAAGAGTAGGAAGAATTACGGTGCCACAAGAGGAAAATGGTAGTATTCTAAGCGGAAATGACTCCCCCACCAAAACGTTTCTTATTTTCATACCTTATTTTATTGAAATAGTAATTTTACTATTGAATGCAATTAGAAAAAAACAATAATTAATTAAAACGTTAGGTAAACAGTGACAAAACCCCCTTGAAAAGAACAAAACTAACAATTTTGAAGCTTTAAGCACTTATTTCTCGGATTGACATAGCCCCATATAAAATTAAGTCATAGCCTTTTTTGTAGGGGATTTATTAAGCTTTCGAGTGGTGACCTTCCAGTTACCACGATTTCCCAGCCTGTTAATGAAATATTTTATTTCCAGTACTTCCTTAACACCAAACGGAACCAAAATTTATCTATCTTAGAATAGATATATATCAAACGTCTGGAACAAGTTTCAACTGAATTAATCGTTTCTGGAAACCCAAACTGAAAATTAGTATTGGGTTGTCCGGAAAATAATGCAGGATTTTTGTATCAAAATAAAAAAAGTATTTTATAACTTTGTTCATTAATCAAAATAGTCTTCCATGCTCTCAATACGTTTCTCCCAACGTGTTGGTCACTTCTTAATACCGTCTGAATAGAATTCAGAATTCATAAAGTCAATAAACGCATTCTCTAATTCCGTTCGATCCATAAATATTTTGTGTTGTAAGCAGTGGTTCAGGCGTCTAAAAAAATTATAGTCAGTAGGCGAGAGGTCCGGAGAGTAGGGCGGATGTGGCTAGAAATGGGTAATGTTTGTTTCGGCTAGGAAGTGTAGCACAAAGTTTATAGCGCAGATATTTTTGGCGGTCGTTTAATGCATGTGGAACTCAACTTTTGAGCTTTTTGACTTTTCTAATCGCCTTGAGGTGGTCATGGGCGGTCGATTAGCTAAGTTTTTCTGCATGTTATTCTGTTTTTTTTCCAGCGATGATTGCAGAACATCGTCATCAAGAGAGGAAGGCCTTCCGCGACCTTCTTTATCTTCAGGGCTGAAGTCTCCACCCCGAAATTTTTGTAAATCATCTTTGAACAGTCCACCCAGACGTGGTTTATGTTTCTAGCCGTCGGGGGTTCTCTTTGATCGAATTTAAACTCTTAAAAGAAAATCTTACGAAATGCATGATGTGACATCCTAAGAGAACTTAAATTATTTCCTTGTAGCGAAATGCTACAGAGGTAAACAAAAATTATCATTTAGAAGAGAATTAGTGAGTGTTGACATTCATACAAATAAATAATTCAGTAAACAGATTATTATACAGAGGATTTTGTAAAAGAAAACGTAAAATCCTGCATTATTTTCCGGGCAACCCGGATCAAGAAATGTCTAAGTCTCTATGAAACAAAATGTCCATCCGATGGGTTATTCAAATATTATTATCTTATTCAAGCTAGGACGCTGAACTTGGTTTCATCTTAAAGATAATTTAATAAGCTACAAATTTTGTACTGTTCTGTTTTTTCGTACAACGCTTCGTTTAAGCGATTAATCGGAATTTGTCAAAAACAACACGGGTTTTTTTGCGTTTTTCTTGAAAATAAAGCGAAAACGAGAAAATCGTCAAAGGACTTTTTGACTTCGTTTTTCGATTCTCCATCGATATACGAAGTCTGTCGGTATAAGACTGGGATACCCTGTGTATTTGGATTTGATTAGAGTAATAACCAGCGACCCCTCACGGAAAAGCCTATTGAACTCCTGTTCAACCACTAGGTTATTTACGAGAAACTGGTGTCTTTGACGAAACCTTTAATCTTGTTGTGTCAAACCAAAAATAGCCCGAGTTTTTTCCACATATCCAAAGTGCTGAAATCTTATTCTCTCCGGTGCCAAGCATTAGCTGATAAGATGAAACGGAGTTTTCTCTTCAGCTCCGCATTTCCTGCATAGGGAGCTTGTTGCCAGGTCCGTGATGCTTGTTCATCCGTGCATGATCTGTAGTAATGTCAAACACTTCTTTTCTCGCCTTCCGGCAGAGGTAAAGTATTGCCTCCTTCCGGTTTTAAACGCTTAGAAAATATTTGTTTAACAAATTTACAGATGATTCAGCTTGGCCCAGTCGAGTGTCATATTTTAAGACCTGGCCAGCAGTATACCACATACAGACTAACTACCAGAAAGGGTCCTCGGGCTTCTGCCAGGTAGCCTGCCATCTCATTACCAAATACTTCTGAGTGGCCAGGAACCCATTAAAATCTCGTCCACTAAGAGACAAAAGCCTTATTACTTGTAAATTGTGGAAGAAGTGAACGTCTACGACATCGAGTTATGAAAAAGATAACTTAGAAATACTCCCGTCCACTCATACAGAGCAGAAAACACTCTGAATGGTCTATAAGAAGCAGGGATGACAGATAATTACTGGTCACCAGAGTATACTCGGGCGTAACCTGTAGAGGGTGTTTAGCTGACACGGGGTTTAAGAGGTTAACACGCTCGACAACCCTGGATGGACCCATTTGAGGGTCACAATACCAACTAGCATGTCTGATAACGATGTGCGATTCTTGAGTATGAATCCCCCCATTTGATCCCTTTGAATCTAAAGGGAAAAGTAATGGAGGAGTGTCCTTCCGAAGGGACACTCGCAGCGAAAGTGTTAAAGCAACCTTGGAAAAAAAACATTTTTTTTTTTTGCAGGTAAACAAAACATTTGAAGAAAGGTTTATGGCATATTATTATTGGTGAATGTATTTCTGATAAATATAATTTTTCTCAATTTAATGGACAGCGATATAAATAAAAGAAAGGGTGCTTCAATTGCTGCCTTGAGCATACAGGATATAGTGAATTTGTATTTTACAAGAGGCTGGTACATTTGGTTGGTATGGAATACTAACAATCTAGAACTTAGAATAGTTAGCCAACTAAAACGCTAATACACTAGAAAAATAATATTTTTTTTTGAACCAAGTGATCTTATTTAATTTATTTTTAAGGTTTTATGACACATTTTTACCGATAAAACCAAACTTTCGGGGGAGACTATATACGCCCAAGACAGATTATTACCATACGTGATAAAAATACAGGTACGTCAGATAATGCTGGGAATTGCAGCCAATAGATCTCTAGTTAAGAGCCTTAAAAATATTGCAAAGAGCATTTTTTTAAGATTCTTCATGGAACCCTTCCAGCCTCCCAGATGTTGCGTTACGGAGACCAAAATATTCCAAATAAGAAAGTGAGAGAAAGATAAGTAGAATTTGAAAACAAAAATATATACAAACAACGCAAGCAATTTTTCCCTTTTTCCTGTTCCTGCCTTAAAAAAAAAAAAAAAAAATTGAATTTCCTGTCTTTTAGCATAAATATGCTTCAGCGGTGACTAAACTGGAAAAACCCGTTACAAAAAAGTGTCTGCTGGAGTTTGACATGCGCAGTGGAGTTCGCGCATGCGCAGTGGCCATGTACGAAAAAGAAGACTATATGTTATACATTACATTATATAGGTTTGTCGGGTGGACCTAAAGCATATTTATGTTCCTGAATTTGAGCAGAAGGTTCTAATCGAAATAATTTTTTTTTTCATAATTAGATTCCCTGACGTTTCCCCGTCTGTGAGAACCCTGTATATGAGCTGGAAATGTAGCTAATCCTAAGGAGGACTGAAGAGTGGCTACTAGAGATATGATTAAGAGTGATGTGTGGATATAATGTCAAGCTCTCAAACAGCTGAGTGCTCCTCAAGGGTGTCATTAGCTAACGGAATCTGGGTTACTGGAATAAAATGACTGTTCTCTGTCTACTAATGACATCATTATCTCCTCTCCCAACTCTCATATAGACCACTATATGGCCAAGCACTATGTCCGAATTCAAAGGCTTCAAAATGAAAACTTCAGCTTAATTGTTTTGGCGAAGGACTTTCGTGGACAGAAAAAAAATAAAAAGAATTTTTTTTTCATTTTTGAAATCACTGGATACACTGTATCTATTTTGATGCAAAAGTTTGAAAAAAGGGACCAAAACAGTAAAAAACAGTCCGACTTGTAGGAACATTTTTTACCATCGATGTTTTATCAAAAAGTACACAAGGACTCGTTGCATCACGAAGCACTGGGCTCGATTTAAAACATTGTAAATCCTGACAAGATTTCGCACAGATTAGTAGTCCAAGAGTTGCTAGCTTTGAAACCATTTAATCACTTTGAACATATTACATCAGTAAGAGTGATTGATGTTACGCGATCATATAGAAAGTATCTTTATATTGCAAGTAATTTTCTTCAAAATAGTTACCTAATTGTATGATTAATATCGTATATAGAAAGTTACCGTTTTACGTAAATAAATATTTCACTATCCAGAGCGGCTATCCAGCCCGTGAATAACGTAATGTTCGGGTCTCCCAGCGGTAGTGATGGGCAATTCTCTAATTTGAATCGATCTTTTGAATCTCTTTTAATCGAAATGAAAAGATCGATCCACAAAAAAGATCGGCGAGCTCAGATCGATTCAAAAGATCGATCTTCTAAGCACAGAAGATCGATCTACGACATATTGATCGATCTTCGATACGGGTCGATTTCACGATCTCTTACAATTACCTACGGAATTCGTATTTCATTTGGTTTTGAATCGATTCTCATTCCAGAATCGATTCTCATTCCAGAATCGCCCATTACTACTATGAATTGACATAAATAAGTCTATCTGAATATTTCATAATATGGAAAACATATCTGTAACCTAAAATTAGAAACATTTAAGACTATTTTTCATCATGAATAAAACAGAATGATCTACTACTGTTACATCATATTAAAATATACGGGTATTATTACATATATATGTTCATAAAAAAAAAAAAAATAGAATCAAATAATAATAATAGAAACAAGTAGTTATAAAAATTAAGAGCACAGTTTGAAACCACATTTTTATTTTATTACCTTCTTCCCTCTAAAGTATTAAATCGTTGTTTTATGTAATTTTTGTATTAAAAGTCTTCCGTTAAATAATAGAATTGGGATTGAGTAATAAGAGGTGAGATTAAGTATTTAAAAAAAAAAAAAAAAAAAAAAAAAAAAAAAAAAAAAAAAAAAAAAAAAAACTTTCTTTTACGTTATTCTAGATAGATCGTTTCATTAAAAGATCGGCCGTTTAAGATCGATTTAATAAAAGATCGGCCCTTGGAGACCTAGTCAAAAGATCGATATATCGTGTTGAAAAGATCGATTCAGATCGCCTATCTCTACTCAGCGGTCATCAAAAGGAAGCTGTTTGCTCTCCAACCTGCCAGATAGTAAGCAGCGAGGGCAATGGTCCCACAAGAGTCCAAAAGAGCAAGGTTCCTTTTGTTCGCCGCATACCGCGGCTCTTCCACTCCTCGGCTGTAGCTGATCCTCAAAATGCAGGCACGGACTAGTCCTTATTATCTTGCGTTGCAAAAGATGTGTAAACATTTTCGAAAGGCAGCCTATAAAAAGGGACCCATTTTAAAATAACATTGATAAATACAGGTATGAAGGAAGTTTATCTCACGAGATTCATAAACTTCAGGAACAGCAAGTCAACGCATACCAGGGCCACATGGGAGAAAAGGTTATATCTTTTGAACGAGAGATCCCATCGAATTTTCGTTAGTGTAGTCGATTAAGAAAAAAAAAAAAAACAGTCCTAACATTTTGGAATTTGGAGTATAAAATACGAGAGCGTCCCCCAATCCGTCCTATATTCTTTCTTCTTCTTTTTTTATTTTTTAGGAAACGCATCGACTTCTGGGCCATTAGCCCCTACATCCCTGATGCATCGAGGAATGTTCTCAACAAGCCGCGAGATGAGAAAATTCCTGCCGCCGCACAGAGCCATTTCGTATGTCTAAAAAAGCTACAGCCTCCAAATCTTATAACATTTAGAAAAACTTTGTCTAGCCAGATTTTTGTTTTTTGTTTCCCTTGTTTATTAAATTACGTGTAAATAATTCAGGAACTTTTACAATTGAACATAAAATAACATTTTATTTGTCATCTAACTTAATATCAACATTGATATCGCTGAAATTAAGCATTCAAATCCTGACTAGACTTGAAAAAATCAGACAGACATCTTTAAAACGTAAATTTATCTTAATTCAACAATGAGATTAATAGAAATAATAATGATTTGAAAATCGATTTCGATTTTTTCCATGTCTAATCAGGATTTGAATGTTTAATTTCAACAATATCAGTACTGATATTAAGTTAGATGAAAAATAAAATATTATTTTATGTTCAATTGTAAAAGTTCGTGAATTATTTACCACACAAAGGGGAAACAAAAAAACAAAAATCTGGCTAGACAGAGTTGTTCTAAATTGTATTAGCTTTCATTAAAAAAAAATACATTGCAATCGGTTAAGATTTAGAGGCTGTAGCCTTTTTTGAAACAAGAAGTGTCGTTTGGCCTCACTGTGCACCGTTGGGGCTTGAACCTACCATCTCCTGCATGAGAATCTAAGGCGTTAGCCACAAGACCACGGGGAGACCTCACACACATTACCCATTGTTACTATTTTTTAATTTTTTGGGGAAATCTCTCTAAAAACAAGTACTGAATTTTTCGACTTGCTATTGGTCTTAATCGAATATGGGCGAAGAATTGCATTGCGCGAACACCCTAAACCTGACCCCCCCCCCCTTAGACTACTTTATGGTTAGAAATGCAGATTCATATAAATACTGGCCGGGAGCAGAGAGACTGCAGAGAGAGGTGTTGTCAGAGAGTGAAGCATTGTGGGCGAAGATCCCACAGCAGTCGAACAGAGGAAGGATTATGTTGTCCTCTTCCGACTTATAAGACTAGAGGGACAAGTCTTGTCAGAGAGTAATTTATAATGACAGATATTCCAATAATCGCAATCAGACTTTCCTGGAAGCAGTACAATCTCGTCTAGATCCCATTCACTACCCGGGAACAGACCTTGGCGGGCGCACTTAGCTCTCCTGCCATTAAAGATTTGATGAAACATTCTAAAATGTCGAAATTCCTGTGATATTCCTTCTGTACATTTCGAAAATTCCCAGAATTTATTCAGTTTGGTAATTAAGGTGAAAATAATTTCATTTTGTGTTCTTGAATCATTCGGAATTCCACCGGCGGAATAATGAATATCTCCTGAGCAGAATAGCGAATCTCTGCTGATAAATGCTAAGAAATTTTAGCTAGGACTACAGAAGAGATTCCTGCAAATGAAAGAATTTACAGTTAATTAAGGACTTGTTGAAAAGCATTTACAACTCCTGTAAGAATTTAATTAATGGAAAATACAGGTTTTGCCTTCTGTAATTCAAATCTAAGATTAGTTCCTCAACAATAAAGGAATCCTATTGGAAATGCGTAATCTTAGCGTGATTCTTCATTTTGGAGTCACTACTGAACTGTATAATATCCATAGATGTAAGACGTACACTTCAATAACGTATCATTACCCTCTTCTGATTCAGCGCGCTACCGCGGACTACACTTGGACTCCCGACTTACCTGGAAACATCACTTAAAACTTAAAAGACAAGAACTTAACAGACGATTTGGACAACTCTACAGACTGTTGAACCGCAAATCACATTAAAGTACTGAAAACAAACTGACCATTTACAAATCTCTACTGCAATCCATTTGGACATATGGATCAGAACACTGGGGAACTGCGAAAACATCGAACATCAGACGCATTCTAACATTCCAATCCAAGGTCCTAGGAACAATAGTCAATGCTCCCTTCTACTTTTCCAACCTCAACCTCCATAAGGACCTCAATATCCCACTCGTTAAAGACGTTGTATTATCCAGATTCCAACGTTTCCACCCTAAACTTTCAACTCAAAATCCTGAAGTCCTCTCCCTAAAGTGTTACCAATGGCTTTCTCTTTGCCCAAGTGCGACAATTTCTGTGGCTCGCCGATCGCTCTTCGACTCCACTGGTCGGAGCAGAAGGGAGCTTGAGTAGGCACCTCTCAATGTCATCTGAGCGTCCTTTTGGCGTTAATCGAGGATGATGTTGGGAGGCCTTCAGCACAGAACCCTCATATTGTATCATTCATCATATTACCAGATGTATTTATATACAGGATGTAATAATCAATAAAGATACATATAAAATAAGTAAGACCTGCACGTTTGTAGTTTCCTAGCAGTTGATGCTAAACCGTCATGGTGACAATCTAAACTAAAAAGATGCTGACAGATAAGATGTTCAGAAAACGAAGAGTTGGCAGAAGAAGCGTCCCAAATGGTCAGATGCGGGAGAGCTACTGAGAGCTTGGAACTGGAAAGCTGCTACGTAGGACCGAGACATCTTGCGGAGGCTTTTGGAGGCGTCCTAGACCCCGTGACGGGTTGTTGCGCCGAATATTATGATGATGTACGATTAGGTTACTGATAGTCGCAGATGGCTTAAATCCATTTCCTCGCCTTTGAATAATGTGGATTGTTGAGTTGTATTAGCAGCCCGAAGACTGGCGTGAAGGCACCCCGCAAAACGCCCCTTGAATTTGAAATCTGAGCAGGGATATACTACTGATAGTTGGCTTCATGCTATTCCCTCGTTGTAGGATTATCTAGATTCTTGAGTTGTGATAACAACCAGGGGATCGTCCCGTAAAATCCTTGTTGGCATTATGCCTGATAATGAATAAGCTATTGATAGTTGAATTTGGATTTAAGCCATTCCCTCGTTGTAGGGTAATTTAGATTCTTGAGTTGTGTTATGAACCTAGAGATCGTCACGTAAAATCCTTGTCGGTATAACGTCTGGTCACAAGTAGACTATTGATAGTTGAAGTTGAGTTCAAGCCATTCCCTCGTTGTAGGATAATATAGATTCCTGAGTTGAGATAACAACCTGGAGATCGTCAGGTAAAATCCTTGTCGGTATAACGTCTGTTCACAAGTAGACTATTGACAGTTGAAGTTTGGTTGAAGCCATTCCCTCGTTGTAGGATAATCTACATTCTTGAGTTATGCTAAAAACCTGGAGATCGTCAAGTAAAATCCTTTTCGATGTAACGTCCGTTCACAAGTAGGCTATTGATAGTTGAAGTCGGGTTTTAAGCCATACCCTCGTTGCAGGATAATCTAGATTCTTGAGTTGCGATAACTAGCTGGTGATAGTCTCGTAAAATCCGTTTCGGTATTACTCCCGGTCACGAATAGACCGTTGATAGTTGAAGTTAACTTCAAGGTAGAAGTTGGAATCCCTCGTCGATTGAATACTGGATTCCGGACGACCCGATGATGAGTCCATGCCGAATACAGACAGAGCAATTACCCGACAATTGGCTTTTCTTGGTCCAGTAAGTGCATAATAGGAATCATCGATTGCCTTCGCCTTCATCAGCAGATCTACTCGATGGATTACTACTTCAATTATCATTTCAATGTTCCATATTTATAATCTTAAACATTCCCTGAAACAAATTTCACTCATTGCATATAAACTGCATTTGGTAAATTTTAAGTCACGTAATTAGTTTATATACAGATTTGATTTTCTCTTATATTCAGCTCTGCCATTTCCTAATCAATAACTTCATTTTTTGAATGTGTGTTATAAAAAAATGAAAGCAACGTAACTTTGGCAACTTAAAAGGCTTACCAAAGTTTTTGGTAATTAAGTAATTCATTCCTTCAAGTTTTCTTAAACTGTTAACTATTGACATTACTTGCTTAATTTTCTGGCACTACAACCCATGGGTGGGGGACAGGGCTTCGTTTAACATCAGCCACCAGTCGAGCTTGGCGTGAAAGCGTCACGCAAAACAGTTCTCGAAGTTGAAGTCTGAGCACGAATAGAATAAATAGTTCACTTTAAGCCATTTCCATCGTTTTCGGATAATCTGGATGCTTGAGTTTTGATAACAACCTGGGCAATGGGGGAATGAAAATGCGCAAAGTAGTTGTTGAAATTGAAGGCAGAACATATGTGCTTCTTCTTACTAGTATGGATCTAGAGTTGGCATTTACACAATAAAACCAAAGCAGATTAATTGAGATGTGTTTTTGAAATCTGGTCTTCAGGCTACATATTCAGCCCAAGGGAATCTACCAAACTGGATGACCAATTAGTTCCAGCAAGATTTGGCTTTCCCGCCCTAGAAGGGTTTTCTCTTTTACTCCAGAAACAGTAGCCCCAGTAATGGATATTTGTATAAGTCCAATTTATTTTTCGGACGATCGTTTTATTATTCATGTTTCCGTAAAGTCCAATATAAATTCTATTGTTGGTTGGCTAACCTCGCATTATATATCATTATTCGGTTTTATCTGGGTACCGTAGTAGATAAACTTCCTAGATTAGATTAGATTATGACTAATACCCTCCGTGAAACAGGATACACCTTGGTCTTTTACCCTATTTTGCGAGTCCTAAAATGGTAAACCTTACCTTCCGGATGAATTTGAGTTATTTTCTGAGCACAGTTGACCTCCTGATTTCGTCTTTATTCAGGCTTCCAAAATGTGGTCTTTTTTCGATTACTACACTCTCTACAAATATTACATGCCTGGGTGTCTCATCTTTGTATCCACACCATATGCAATCTGGGGATGACCTGTGACCTGAGATAAATCCTCTAACACATTCAAAAGCAAAATACCCAAATTGCGCTAATTCTTCCCTTCCGTCCAGTGTATCCTGCAAAACAGTAAGCATGGTATGTGCCTTGTTTACGACATTGCCGGCTACTGTAGCAGCTGCCTGAAGTTCGAGGAATGCGTCCTGTACATTACCAAGCGTACTTGCTATTATGGGTTTGTGATCAACGAAACTCGATATTTATAAAGATTTATAGAGAGAGGTTTCGCTTACCTTAATACAGGATCTTCTGATTGCGATTTCCACTGGAAGATTGAATAAGAGGCAAGCCAGGCCTTGCTTGAGGCTTTTGTAAGTCTCCAATTGTATCTTCGTCCACCTCCATCATATTCTGCAAGAGCTCATCTCTCCGTATACTATCATGGGGTCCTTTGAAGTCCATGATTAGTTGGTGGGTCTGTATTGAGGATTCACTAGCTTTTCCCTGAATCGTCTTTAGTGAGAATATTCTGATCTATTGTAGATTTTCCTTTCAATATGGTAGGTGCCAAAGACAGCAATCTTCGAGAAAGGACCCTTAATAACCAGAGAATAATAATAATACGAAATAATTCGTATAATCTGCAATATCACCATTTTTAGCGCGTTTACTCCCTCCCTCCATAAGCAGGAACCCCACTTATGAGGTTGACCACATAATGCAACCTGGAAGTGCCGACTAGAAACTTTCACGTTTCAAAATCCATAGATTACGAAGTAACAGTGGTTCAAATTTATCTTTATCTGTCCACACTCAAGCAGGCTCAAAAATGGACTAATTATGATGGAATTTCGCACAAAAATACTTTGTGTGATTTTAAAGATCATTTTCGTTAACCAGCAGAATCCGTCCACCGGCACATGTTTTGTGGTGAAATTCACGCGAAAAAAATCGTAACGCTTACGTTTTTGTTCTTTACTAATCTTCCAGAAACACGTTTTAAGTAATTGGGTGTGGGGAATCTAATGAGATCACTACCAAGGTCTTATCTACAGCCGGTGTTGAGGAATATGGAAAAAACGTCATCTAGTCCAAGTGAATTCAAACCACCATGGGTATAATCAATTCAATTTTTTATTTTCCATTAAGTCACAACCTATAGTATCTCTTATACAATATCATTAGTTTCTATGTTAGTAAACTAAATAATTTCTTGGTAAGGTTACAAAACTTAAATATCAAGTAGCAATAAAAACAATAAAACTAAGTAATTTCTTTACTTTGGATAAAAAAAGGAAAGAATAAGAGAATATATATTTATACATAAATTTGATTTACATGTAGTAGCTATTTATGTAGTTGTAATTATGTTTAGTTATTTATGTAGTTGTGATAATGTAAAGTCATAGTTTACATAGGAACTATAATCATACACTATGATTTACACATGGGATTTCATGTTTCTTTGGTTTTTCTACTTTTTCTTTTATTTTTATCTGTTGGTTTTACAAAATTATTGTTTTCACAAAGTTATTTTTGTTTTTAGGTGTTTCTTATTCACAAGCTCGATACGTAAAATTGTATAATTGTATTATTGTGTAATCCGATTTATAATTATTATGTAATACTTATAATTATTATAGATTTATAATTATAAGTAACTGGAAGAATGTGTATTTATATTTCATTTCTGCATATCGGCGAATCGCCATCGTTGATTAGGACAAGGATCAGGTTATTAGGGCAAGCAACTTCTTGGTTCTTACGCCCTTACTATGGATCGCCATCGTTGATTAGGACGAGGATCAGGTTATTAGGGCAAGCAACTTCTTGGTTCTTACGCCCTCACTATGGATCGCCATCGTTGATTAGGACTAGGATCAGGTTATTAGGGTAAGCAAGTTCTTGGTTCTTACGCCCTTACTAAGGATCGCCATCGTTGATTAGGACTAGGATCAGGTTATTAGGGCAAGCAAGTTCTTGGTTCTTAAGCCCTTACTATGGATCGCCATCGTTGATTAGGACTAGGATCAGGTTATTAGGGCAAGCAACTTCTTGGTTCTTACGCCCTCACTATGGATCGCCATCGTTGATTAGGACTAGGATCAGGTTATTAGGGCAAGCAAGTTCTTGGTTCTTACGCCCTTACTATGGATCGCCATCGTTGATTAGGACTAGGATCAGGTTATTAGGGCAAGCAAGTTCTTGGTTCTTAAGCCCTTACTATGGATCGCCATCGTTGATTAGGACTAGGATCAGGTTATTAGGGCAAGCAAGTTCTTGGTTCTTACGCCCTTACTAAGGATCGCCATCGTTGATTAGGACTAGGATCAGGTTATTATGGCAAGCAACTTCTTGGTTCTTAATCCCTTACTATGGATCGCCATCGTTGATTAGGACTAGGATCAGGTTATTAGGGCAAGCAACTTCTTGGTTCTTACGCCCTCACTATGGATCGCCATCGTTGATTAGGACTAGGATCAGGTTATTAGGGCAAGCAAGTTCTTGGTTCTTACGTCCTTACTATGGATCGCCATCGTTGATTAGGACTAAGATCAGGTTATTAGGACAAGCAACTTTTTTTTTTTAATGTTACTTTTTAACTTATTAAATAAAAGTTTTGTTTACATTTGAAGCTTGTTAACTTTCCAGCAGTCGCGCCCACTGTTGGAACATGGGACGTCGCGCGGCGCACATAGTGCGCCATCGTGTTTTTTTTCGTGTTATTCCGTTTTAAACGTCTATTTATTTATGTTTTTCTTTACTATTACATTATTTATTGCAGTTAAGTCATTATCGTAGACATATATATAGATGGTAATGCAAATAAGATCATTTTATCTTTTAAAACATATATATTGCATATAACTTCTTTTATTTAAAAAAATTATTTTGGTTGCAATAAGATTGAAAATTGTAATTTGTTTAAACATTAATGTCTGGAACACACTTTAAAAAAATGTTTAACATTAAAAGATATTTAAATAAAAGTTCAAATATACATGGTAATTCTTACGATTTACATGTTAATTTATTACACGTTATTTTGGTGTTTATATTTTTTATTCGTCCACAAACATGACATCGCCCTTTCATTATCTTCGGAGGTGGTTTTTTCATTCTTACTTCTTCGCTCCCTGGGACAACAATTTTTTCCCAAAAAATTGAGGAATGCGTGAAAGGGTAGAACACCACTTGTCACAGTAGGCGTGGTAGGGTTTTTCCTTGGTATACCTAAAGTCTGTGGGCCGTAGGCTTTCCCGGCAATTTCTGACAAGACGAAATGCTGGTTATGGCGCACTCCGCGCGCCAGCACGACTACTGGAGCGTTTAAAACATTACTTTAATCATCTGTTCTTCACTAGTATTAATTTAACAATAACATAAATGACTATTTTAGAAATAAGTAACTGGTTTGGGAAAAGTAAAAAGCACCTGATATTATAAAAGTAATTGAAATTTGAGTTTTATTTTTTTGAAAAATCATTGTTTACTACCTTAGGTATATTGTGGCCGAAATAATAGTTGCCGGGAAAGGGAGAAATATGGCGGGAGAGCCTTAGTCTCCTGTCGTTTCTAATCCTTCGTCATGACATTCACACGCCTTCATCCCCTCTCTTCATGACGGCTTGTCAATTCTATATCACGCTACAGCGACTAAATTGAATATTTCTTATACTAAAGAGAAATCAAACCACAAAATGGTTTTAATATAAATGCCAAAAACACATGGCTTTGGCCGACTCGCAGGAACTTCGTCATCTTAGTACGGTTCCATTCATATCCCTAGTGCCATTGGCTAAGTAATGGAATCAGTTATTGGTAGATTTTGGTATTTCGTGAAAAATATAAAATTATGTTCGTGTTTATGTTGGTGTTTTATGTTCGTGAGAATATAAAATGAGATCTCAAAAAGAAGGTAGATTTAAGGTAACGGGAAACTGAAAGTATCCTAAGCGGAAATTACTCCATCCTCTATCTCAACATTCGCTCTTGGAAACACTATGACACTTCTCATTTTCTTAGCTTGTTTTACTAAAATACTAATTTTACTGATGAATGCAATTTAAAACAAAAACAACCAATTAAAAAGTGAGTTAAACAAATACAAAAATCCGTTCATAAGAACAAAACTAAAACATTCGCAGTTTGAAGCAATTAAACACGAGTGACACAGCTCCATCGAACTTTTTTTGTCGAGTTACTCTTTTACATCAGCAATATTTACCTCAATCCCCACCAAATTAGTCATTAAATTTCCCACCAAAATCGATTTCCGGTCAATTTGCCAATGACGTCTCTTCCGTTACACGTCTGTGTTACCCGTGACGCAAAATTTATAATTCTCCAGGCATATCATATTTTCATCTCAAAAATCAAATTGAACATTTTTAAACAGTTTTTTTTTCGGATGTTCAGTGTCATTGTCCGTATAAGTTTCACTTTCGCTGTTATTACTAATTATTAACTATAGTGAGAGATATATAACATGTAACTTCGGGAAAGCGTCGAGAGGGCTGAACGTTGCCAGTTCTACAAACCTCCCAGCACCCGCTTTTCCTAGACACGGGACTAGGAGAGTGAGGATTGGCAACCCAGGAAGGCCGCAATTGGCTAGAGGCGCCACCACCTTCGCTTACCTGTTCCCACCCAAGTGACAAGTTACATCTCTCACACTATAGGCTATAATTTTGCAATACTTTTGGCCAGATTGTGTTTTTCTTTTTGGTAGCTTCATTGAACCCCGAGTCAACTCATGTTTTGAAGCATTATTATTATTATCATTATTTATTTCTTGGTGTTCCGCTTTATAGCGATGCACACCTTACATATAGTTATTACAAACATTACATACATACATTACATTGTCTTATATACTTACATTATACATATATATATATATATATATATATATATATATATATATATATATAAAACACACACACACACATACATACATACATATATCTATATTACTAAATTACATTATATCAACGTATTGTCTATTTACATATTTACATTACATTATGCTTAATAAGTTTGTTTTTATTAATTACACAATATATACATACACATATAATATTAGATTGCATGATTTTAAATTAAGTTTAGTTACATTATGATTGTACAACAGTCTTTTTGCATTTGCATCCTAGGTATGGATCAGAAGGTAGATGAATTATCTGCCTTCGGTGGGATATTCATGTCTCTATAGGACACTATGGTAACGAAACATTAAGCTGCGTTCAAATAAGTTCGTATAATCCATTGTTGTGTAGGTAATGTAGTATAGAGTCTATGTGTTGGCTATCTTCACTTAACAACTCGCATAAGTTGTAGGGTAAGTTCAGATCATGTCGTCTCATGCATTCTGTGAGTAATTGTTTTATCGTAAGAGTAGTGTTACATATTTCACATTGCGGTTGTTCTTGTCTCGTCATTAAGTAACTGTGAGTAAGTCGAGAATGACCTGAAGCATTATAAATATATTTTTATCGAAAAAAATGTTGTTGTTTTTTTAATATTATTTCCGCCCTACTGAGATACATCTATTAAAATTTATCTGTATATAATAAAAATTGAGCATTTTTGGCATAATTTATAATATAACTTCGTCTATTAGAGGTTAAAACTGACGCTAATAATACTGGCAAAAGTGGTCTTTTCCAAAGACACTTTATTCACATATATTTTTATGTATTTCGACTCGCTCAATCCAAATCCGGTTTACCCCAGCTTGGTTTAAGATCATTTGAAGGTTTTGTATCAAAATCGTTTAAGAAGAAATAAATAGAGCTTCCGTGGTTTTGGGGGTTGCTAAATTCGAATCCGGGGTCTGTTTCACTCCATCGGCACAAAATCAAGGTGTAATCTAATGTGACTACTGACATTGGAAGCATTTTCTTCACGACTGCTCAGAGTTGCAAGTTTTCATAAGTCAAACTTGAATAGGTTTGGTCGAATGTGCAACGGCGCGATGTTTCCCTCGCAGAACATGTTTAAAACCTGATATAAATAAAACCGCTTTGAAAAATCGGGGAATTCCTCGACGTTCATTTGTGAGCGGCTTCCGTTGTGAAGAATCCAGCTGGACTAAGCTAAACGAGATAGGATTCTTCTCGGTTTATCTGTGCAGCCCTCAAGCGGTGAATATACGAATAGGGGCAAATAGGATCGATCCGTGAATTTTCTCCCTCTATTTGGTGTATCAGCAATAAACCGTGTCTGTGTAGCTTCTATATTCAATGCCCGCACCTCTCAAAACTCTTAATTCCCCTAATAAAACGAATGTTCTCCCATTGAATTTGGACTTTCTCTTTGAAAGTCATAATTACACGCGCAGCTACACATGATATACGAAAATTCATCCTCCATTACATTATCACAGCAATAAAAGAATTCATGAACAGTTGCTGAAATATTAATCGATTTTACTGTATCGGAACTAAAAATTAAAAATTTCTATAATATGTATATACATAAATTACTATACTACCTATACAGGGGTCTCCCGTGGTCTAGTGGCTAGCGCGCTGGCTTCATAAGCGGGAGATGGTGGGTTCGATCCCCACCGGCGGCAGGAATTTTCTCATCTCAGGGCTCGCTGAGATAATTCCTGACTGCACCCTGGAAACCGGCGCTAATGGCCAAGAAAAAAAAAAATAAAAAAAAAAACTACCTATATACAAATACACGAAAATTGCAACACTACCTCAATACATAAATTCGTATATTATCTAAGTACATAAATAACTATACTACCAAGATAAATAAATCAAATAATGTATACTACATATATACTATACATGGGTCTTTTTTACTTTAGGTACCTACACCAGTTACTTTTTCATGTTATTAGTGAATTATTATACTGTTATTTAACAACATATGTCTATTTTAGAACAAAAAAATTGAAATAAAAAAGTTATATACAAAAACAACATTTATTTAAAATGTAAGCATTTCCTTCCAGAAATTGTAATATAGAACCAAATTTCATTTTAGGGGCCAATAACACTTAATTGATTTTAAAATTGCTTCAAAAAGGTCCTTTTTTAGCGCGGTTCCTCCCCCCCCCCCATAGGGAAGAACCCCGCTTATAAGGTTGATACAATGAAACAATCCGGAAGTGCCGACTAGAAAATTTCGCGTTTCAGAACCCATAGAGACAGAAAATAACGGAGGTTCAAATTTGTATATATATATATATATATATTTGTCTGTTCGCTCATTTCTGGCTTCCCTAATGGTCCGATTGCGATGAAATTTGGTACAAAAATCCATCTTCCAATTTGAAAGGTCAAGTTCGTTAACCAGCAGAATCCGCCTACTGAAAGATGGCGTTTGGGGCGAAATTCGCGCAAAATAAATCGTAACGCTTACGTTTTTGAGTTCATAAGCTTGTAAGTACTCGTTTTATATGCTTCTTGGGCTAGGGAAACGAATGAAATCATTTTCAAGGCGATAGCTTTAACCGTTTTCGAGAAAATTGGAAAAATAGTTTTTGAATACCGTTTTTGGTTTGGGTACTTAGAATCATGGGATTCAGTTGAAACATTTTCTGCAAGTTCTACTTTCATTAAAACTAATATGTTGAAATTTTTGTTACGTTTGGAGTTAAGGAAGGGTTAGAATAAAAGATTTTATTAACAGACATAAAAAATTTTGGTAACTTTGTATACTTTCCTTAATATTTCGAAAAAGGTTGGGAATCTTGCGAAACGTAAGATTACCATTAGAAAGCTTACTAAATGTTCTACAAAAATGGTTCTAATGAAAGTTTTGATTAGGCGATGTCAATCGGAGAAATAAGTCCTTAAACCTTTAAAGTAATTGATTTCGCTTATTCGAACTGTTCTTTTTGTCTTTGATTTTGGTACTTAGAATTATGGGATTCAGTTGAAATATTTTTTGCATGTTCGAATTTCATCAACACTAATATGTTGAAATTTTGGTTATGTTTGGAGTAAAGAAAGGGTTAGAATAAAATATTTTATTATCAGACAAGAAAAGTTTTGGTAACTTTGTATACTTTCGTTAGTATCTCGAAAACCGTTGACAATCTTGGGAAGCAGAAGGTTACCATTCGAAAGCTTACTAAATGCTCTACAAAAAAGGTTCTAAAGAAAGTTTTAATTAGGAGATGTCAATCGGAGAAATAAGTGCTTAAAACTTTAAAGTAATTGATTTCGTTTATTCGAATGGTTCTTTTTGTCTATTTTATTCCTTGTTATTTTTAAATTGCTTATAGTCGGATAATGTATTTGACAATAAAACAGATTAAGTAAAATAAGAAGATCAATTTATTGTTAAAAATGTAGCGTTCAAAGAGAGAGATCCCAAGGCTTTCCAAATGCCTCTGTGCGGAGGCCTTTCTGCCCGACTTATGGGATAGCTGACCCATACAGGTAAGATTGTAAATCAAGACCTTTCAAGACTGGTTAGTTTGAGATTTCATTTGGGTAGGTGTTTCGCTATTGATCTAAACAAAGTAATAACTGTTTCTATTCTATGCCTTCATAAACACTAAAGATAAGAACGGAACCGCGCTAAGATGACGCAGTTCCTGCGAATCGGACTTTTTTCGTACCTCCTCCTCCACACGAATTACCTTCTTGAAATAGCAAATTCTATTAGGTTCTATAACCATCAATAAAGATCATATGACTTGGTAACTGAAATCACTAATAACATGAAATATTAACTGATGTACATAAAGTAAAAAAGACCCCTATAAGTTGCTATACTATCTGAATAAATAAATTATTATACTGCCTAAATCGATAAACTAAACACCTCTGTGAGAGAGCGAACAGACAGTAAGTAGTGTGTTTCTAGAGCTAACTTTGACAAGGCAAGGGAGTCATTTTTCTATGTTAGGTAGTGAGATATGTACCCTTGCAACTGTGACCTATTTGGGGTCATAAACTATTTCATTAAAGGTCTAACCAAAATTATAACTGCTTCTATTTCAACCTTTCCGAATGAGATTAGGGATAAGTATGGAACCGCGCTAAGATGATGCAGTTCCTACAAGTCGGACTTTTTTTGTGTTTGTTAGCCTCACCTTTCAATTACATATTATAGTAAAATGAGCTCGCACGGCCGCGGTGCGCAACCTTGTGGAGGACACTTTGTAAATATTGTATTATATTGTCAAATGAGTATTTTAGTAAAACAAGGTAAGAACTGTTCTGTATTTTAAGCTTTCCAAATGGATCTAGGGTTATGAAGGGGAGGGCGCTAAGATAACGCAGTTCCTGCGAGTCGGACCTTTGGGTTTCAATGCATTCCTAGATCCCAGTAGAGTCTTATTAGTAATATTTAGAATTGCATTTGCTCTTTAAAGCTGATTAACAAGCTAAATAAGTTGACGGGTCAGATACAGCTGGTGCCACCACCAGCTATGTGAGTTATTGGGGTGCCACCACTAAATTTAGTGATTGGGGAGCATTGAAAGGTTAAAGTCTATTTTACCTGCAATAATGGTAACTTCGTGACAGAATTATCGTTCATGATGTCCGTGTAACCTCGGCTCTGCAATAAATTTATGCTCTTACATAAATGTAGGTGAGTGAAGACATACAGAGCTTTATGAATCATAATCCACGATAATACTGGAAGCTATTCATACAACGCAACATTGAAACAACAACAGAGACTTTGTGCTCAATCCCATATGCAAATTGGAGCAAAGGGAGCCAACCTATTTCCTTTAGAGCATCAGCAGCTAAAGTTTGTATGAGTTTAAGTTTCTCTGCTTCTGTAATGTAGACTTCGAATAAACAGGGGTTTAGCTTAAAATACCTCAACTCTAGTCAAAAGCAACAAGCTCTGGTGCTATAAATTAAATGACAGAATTTAATAATTTTTATCAAATAGGCAGAAGATCGAATGTTAAAATAAAAACACTTTTACATACCAGTCATTTTTAGCGTGGTTCCTCACTCTCTCCATAGGGAGGAAACCCACTTATAAGGTTGACCTTATGACCCAATACGGAAGTGCCGACTAGGAAAGTTCACGTTTCAGAACCCATAGATCACCTATCTACATACCTTGGAAGAGAAAGGGCGAATCGGAAAAATCAATTTTTTATATTATTTTCTGAGTCAGAAAGATGTAGGCAACACAACGCTTCGCCTTGTTTCTCTAGATCGTCTTTAGTTCTCTCACAGTTTCAAGTTAAAGTGAAAAGCACCATCATCTATGAAAAATTCAATGTCCGATTCAAAGGGCGAATCCAGGATATGGAACTCTCCTCCAAGCATTTTGTTACCAATAAATCACTTGTTTAAATCAAAATTAAAATATTGAATTTTAATAGCATTCTTTTTCAATCAGGTTTGCGAAGCAACTTTCCATAGAGTAAACATTCGCCTTTACTATCCTTAAGCATCTCTAGAACTTTGACTTTGATTTCTCAACATCCCGATTTCGTAATTCGCCCATTCTCTTCCAAGGTCCTGATATGATATATCTACGTATGACAATTGAATAAAAAAAAGTTGAGAAATCTTGGTAAGTGGAAGGTGACCATTCGAAAGCATACTAAATTGTCTACAAAAAAGGCTCTACTGTAATTTTCGATGGGGCGAGGTCAATCCGAGAAAAATGTGCTTAAAGCTTCAAAATTGTTAGTTTTGTTCATTTCAACGTGGTATTGTCACTGTTTACCTAACGCTTTAATTGGTTATTGTTTTTATCTCAGTTCCTTCCTCCCTCCATAGGGAGGAACCCCGCTTATAAGGTTGACCTCATGAAACAATCCGGAAGTGCCGACTAGAAAATTTGACGTTTCAGAACCCCTAGAGAACGAAAATAACGGTGGTTCAAATTTATATATATATATATATATATATATATATATATATATATATATATTTGTCTGTTCGCGCTTTCCTGGCCTCACTAATGGTCCAATTTTGATGAAATTTGGTACAAAAATCTTTCGTCTAATTTGAAAGGTCAAGTTCGTTAACCAGCAGAATCCGTCCACCCGAACATGGTTTTTGGAGCGAATGTCGCGAGAAAAAAATCGTTGCGCTTGCTTCATATGCTTGCAAGTACTCGTTTTATAGGCTTCATAGCCTAGGAAAACGAATGAAAACATTTTTAAGGGAATAGCTTTAACCGTTTTCGAGAAAATTGGAAAAATAGTTGTTGAATAACGTTTTTGGTTTGGGTACTTGGAATCATGGGATTCAGTTGAAACATTTTCTGCATGTTCGAATTTCATCAAAACTAATATGTTGAAAATTTGGTTACGTTTGGAGTTAAGGAAGGGTTAGAATAAAATATTTTATTAACAGACATGAAAAGCTTTGGGAACTTCGTATACTTTCCTTAATATCTCGAAAACGGTTGAGAATCTTGGTAAACGGAAGGTTACCATTCGAAAGCTTACTAAATGCTCTACAAAAAAGGTTCTGAAGAAAGTTTTGATTAGGCGATGTCAATCGGAGAAATAAGAGCTTAAACTTTGAAGTAATTGATTTCGTTTATTCGAACGGTTCTTTTTGTTTGTTTTTATTCCTTGTTATTTTTTAATTGCTTATAGTTGGATAATGTATTTGACAATGAAACAGATTAAGTAAAATAAGAAAAACAATTCATTGTTAGAAATATAGTTTTCAATGAGAGAGGTTCAAAGGTTTTCCAACTGCCTTTATGGGGGCCTTTCTGGGGTTGGCCGACCCATTCAGGTAAGATCATAAAACCTTTTCAAGAATGGTCGAACCAAAATAATAACTGTTTCTATTTTAATCTTTCCACATTAGACTAGGGATAAGAACGGAACCGCGCTATGATGACGCAGTTCCTGCGCGACGGAACTTTTTTAATTGCATTTAATATTAAAATTAGTATTTTAATCAAATAAGGTATGAAAATGAGAAATGTATTGTTAATAATATTTTCCCCAGAAGGTGGGGTGAGTCATCTCCGCTTAGAATACTATTAGTTTCCTGTTGTGGTGCCCTAAATCTTCCTTCTCTTTGAGATGCCATTTTATATTTTTCACGAAAAATCAAAACCTACCAATAACTACTCCTACACCTTTGCTAATGCCACTAGTGATATAAACGGAACCGCACTAAGATGACGCAGTTCCCGCGTGAAGGACTTTTGATCACAAATGCTTACGGAGGTAAAAGTCTAGGAGCGCTATATTATTAGGCTTCTAGGAGTATTAGATGCGAGATTAAATTTAAGCTTAGTGATGAGTGAAATACTTGTCAAACTAATTACTAACTTCACCAATATGGTGCTAATAGGTTGTCTGTTAGGTTTCCGAACTTTTAATGATTTGAACTTTCTTGAAGTTTATACATTTGTTTTTCAATCAGACAGAGGTGCAAGCGAGTTTGATTAACCATGGAGTCATTTGTTCTCTATTCAATGTAACTGCATTTAGAAGGTGAACATTGTCTGGGGTTTGGGCATAGGAGGTAATAAAACTACATATTTTTTAGCGCGTTTCCTCTCTCCTTGCATTACGATGTAAAATGCTAATGACATCAACCTAATGACGCAATTCTATATGACGATAATACGTGTGGTTAATATATATATATATATATATATATATATATATATATATATATATATATATTCGTTTTACTGTTATAATCAACTGTAAATATCTGCTTTAAGCGCTTATATCTCTGATTGACATTGCCCCATCGAATATTGCTTCAGAACCTTTTTTTTTAGAGAATTTAGTAAAAATTCGAATGGTCACCTTCCACTTACCACGATTTCCCAACCGTTATCGAGATATTTACGAAAAATGTATGAAGATCCGAAAACTTTTCATGTCTATTAATAAAATAATTTTATTCGCATACTTCCTTTACTGCAAATATAACCAAAATTTAAACATCTTAGTTGGGATTAATTTCCAAGATGTAGAAAATATTTCAATTGAATCCCGCGATTCTAAGTACTCACAAAAAAATAATGACTTACAAAAACATTGATTCCACTTTTCTCAGAAACAGTAACAGATATCGCCTTGAAAATGGTTTCGTTCATTTTCCTATGTTAAGAAACCTATAAAACAAGTACCTGTAAGCATATGAACTCAAAAACATAAGCGTTACTATTTTTTTTGCGCGAATTTCGCCCCAAACACTATCTTCCAGTGGGCGGATTCTGTTGGTTAACGAATTTGACCTTTCAAATTAGACGATAGATTTTTGTACCAAATTTCATAAAATCGGACCATTTTTGAGCTTGCTAGAGAGCGAACAGACAAGCATATATTTAAATATGTATATATATATATATATATATATATATATATATATATATATATATATATATATATATATAAATATTTGTCTGTTCGCTCAGTAGCTCCCAGACGAATGGTCCGATTTTGAAGAAATTTGGTACAAAAGTCTTTTGTCTAATTTGAAAGGTCAAGGTCGTTAACCAGCAAAATCCGCCAACTGGAAGATGGCATTTGGGGCGAAATTCGCACAAAAAAAATCGTAATGCTTACGTTTTTGAGTTCATAAGCTTATAAGTACTCGTTTTATATGCTTCTTGGGCTAGGAAAACGAATGAAACCATTTTCAAGGCTATAGCTTTAACCGTTTTCGAGAAAATTGGAAAAATAGTTTTTGAATACCGTTATTGGTTTGGGTACTTAGAATCATGGGATTCAGTTGAAACATTTTCTGCATGTTCTACTTTCAATAAAACTAATATTTTGAAATTTTGGTTACGTTTGGAGTTAAGGAAGGGTTAGAATAAAATATTTTATTAACAGACATAAAAAGTACCTGTAAGCATATGAACTCAAAAACATAAGCGTTACTATTTTTTTGCACGAATTTCGCCCCAAACACTATCTTCCAGTGGGCGGATTCTGTTGGTTAACGAACTTGACCTTTCAAATTAGACGACAGATTTTTGTACCAAATTTCATAAAATTGGACCATTTTTGAGCTTGCTAGAGAGCGAACAGACAAGCATATATTTAAATATATATATACAAATTTGAACCACCTATATTTTCGTGATCTATGGGGTCTGAAACGAGAAAGTTTCTAGTCGGCACTTCCGGATTGCGTCATGAGGTTCTCCCGATGGAGATAGGGAGTAACCGCGCTAAAAAAAAAAACAATAGTTTTGAAAATAGACAAAAGTAACTGTAGCTCTGCTACACGTTGAGATAGAACGCTCGTTTCTGCGACACTTAACTACAAATGGCGTGTAGAATAAACCCCTAAAGTTATGACATCTCAATGCGGGACACCCTGTACACTGATCAGTGATCTGTACACTGTACACTGATCAGTGATCTGTACACTGTACACTGATCAGTGATCTGTACACTGTACACTGATCAGTGATCAACGCCAGAAATTATTAAAGATAGAACAGACGAATCTCCAGATTCCGTGATTCAAAAATAGATTCTTTGGTACCAAAATGTGCAGAATTTGGTGGTCTACAACATTTATTATTTACAACATGTTGAGAGGTTACCGGAATTTAGAGTCTGAAAAACATGGTTTTAGCAAGATTTTTTTTTTTTTTTTTTTTAGTTCCATTGCTCCCAGAAAGCATTTCCGAGCCCATGTTCCGGACCCTTGAAGATTAGAAGCTATTTTGGGGCCACCCTGAATTATACCTTCAACGCAAATGCTGTTTGTTCCGAATAATATTAACCCAATATTTTTCAGGCGGAAGGTCAATAAAAGGGAATTAACAAAGTCAATTCATTTTATTTCTTCTTCCTCTACATGTTTCACACCTTAGGTGCCTCTAAGGGAGCTAAAAAACTCAATAAACTAAAACTTACAACCGAGTTGTATTAAGGCGAACCTTCCCGTAAATGGCCACGTCCAATATAAGGTTACTATTGCCTACCTTTAGCGTCAATCAGCTGCATAAAATCGATAGATTCTAAAAATCCAAAATCGATCCTCCAAAGGAAGATAATGCCATTATAATAAAATGATTTTTTTAGATTTTGTCACCGGATAAAAATTAATTAAATTTTGATTAGCAAATTAAAAAATGTACTATTTAAATATTTGACATAAGTTTTTTTGTGAAACGTTTTTTCCTGTTTTTTATGATGCGAATTTTTCATTTCGTCAAGTTTCTTTCTTTTCTAAAATTTCTACATTTGCGAAGTCGATTACGTGCTTATATTTTATGAAATGGTTAGCCAGAGCAGTTTTATTATCCTGATGATCCACATTTTTGACGTGTTGTTTTATCTCTATTTTTTGACCTTCCGCCTGAAAAATATTTGATTGAAGAAGATTGGGTCACTCTAAAATATAAATAATATTAACTCCTCATCTCCTATGCTGATATTTTCCAGTTGTATTTTCTCTTCAACGCAAATTCGTGTTATTCGAAAGTTAATAACCTCTTAGTTGTTACCCCTCTCACCAGCGTTAGATCTGAAAACATTGTTACATATTATTAATAATTAAAAGATTAAACTATATTCCAGATTAAATAATAACTATATATTAATTAAAGATATAACTATATTCCAGTCAGAACATATTCGGATATCAGGTATTTAACAAGCCACATTTCTACAAAATGTTTTTTTTTTCAAGCCCGTTTTTGTCACTATATTAACGAATTTTTGCCGACGGGCTTTCGAGAGTAACTCGTAATCAGTGTTGCATTTAATTACCATAGACAAATAATTGAGATCGCTTTTGAATAGAGAAACGATAATATACTCCGCTAATTACACACCAATAGATGCTGATTAATCTCCTGTTATTAGCTTCAACATGCCGTGCATTGATAGCGGGCATAGGCTATTATGCTTAAGCATAGGAGTTAAGCATGTTTGGACAGTTTTAATAGGCAAGATAGGCATTCCGTAGAGATGATACTTCGCCTTTCATAGGAAATTTAGGAAGTCCTTCGCCCAGATAGATTTCTTTCCATAAACTTTTTAGGTCGACTTCCATAGGCAACGTAGGATACCTTCTATAGGTAGAATGTGCATTTCATAGGCAAGATATGTAATTTGCCTTCCATAGGCAACGTAGGATACGTTCTATAGGTAGAATGTGCATTTCATAGGCAAGATATGTAATTTGCCTTCCATAGTTAACGTAGGATACCTTCTATAGGTAGAATGTGCATTTCATAGGCAAGATATGTTATTTGCCTTCCATCGGCAACGTAGGATACGTTCTATAGGTAGAATGTGCATTTCATAGGCAAGATATGTAATTTGCTTTCCATAGGTAACGTAGGATACCTTCCATAAGTAGAATCTGGTTAACGAACTTGACCTTTCAAATTAGACGAAAGATTTTTGTACGAAATTTCATCAAATTTGGACCATTATTCACTGAGATAGAGCGCGAACATACAATATTTCTAAAATATGGATAAAAATAGTTTTTCAAAGTAAATTTCAGTTTGGGTAATTTTCGGTTTGTGTTTGATTCCCTTCAATTGTTTCCTTATATATATATATATATATATATATATATATATATATATATATATATATATATATATATATATATATATATATATATATATATATATATGAGTCGTGTCATAGCTTTCGAGTGAGACACAGCGTTCCTTAAAGCTCTTGTTTTTACTAGTGAAAAGTGGTGGTCAGTGGTCATATTTTCTTGTGATAATTGGCACACTGATGGACCAAGTGTGAGTGCACACATCAGTGTAATATCCTTCACCAAGTCATCACCGTTTACCTACAATCTGTAAGTAAAGTCATCAATATTCATAGATTATTCAGCCCTCGCTGCTAGTAGGCCTAGTGGTGGGGGGCTTGGCTGTGGTGACCCGCTCCTGGTGCATATAGGACCCCTTCAGCGTGGAAAATACTTTATCCCGCCAACACTGTCTATTGACCTACAGCTGCCAGCTAGCACGCTTAGCTCAGAGCGTACGTACTCGACACCTGGTCAACAGTCAGCGGTTCGATTCCCCCAGTTTACCGCTTATTTTTTTTTTTTTTTTTTTTTTTTTTTGAAAAAAAAAAAATCAGTATGTCTACTATGTTGGACAGTGAACAACAACTGACATTTATCGAATCTACATCAACACATGATGGGGAAAACTTCGCTTTAGGGAGACGAAAACGCCTTCGTAAGAGGACATCAACCAACTTATCGCCCAAAGCAAAACAACAAAGGAGTATTAAATCATCAGAAGAGAAAAATACTTCAAAAGTCAATAAAACACCTCCAACCGAAATAGTGAGCCAGAAGCCACCGAACATATATTTTCGAAAAATTAATAATTATAAATCCTTCTGTGCCCGACTTGGTCAAGCCGCCGGAGAAAAATCTTTCACCTGCAGAGCACGTTTCAATGATATAGTCATTAGCTCTATTAATAGTGACGCCTACAGGGCAATTATTAAATGTCTTAATGACATGGAAGCCGACTACCATTGTTACCAGCTACCTGAAGAGAAGGCATACCGAGTAGTCATCCGTAATCTTCACCAATCCACACCTCCAGAAGATATCATAGCAGAGCTTAGTGAGTTAGGGTACCATGCAAACAGGGTAATCAATGTACGTCACCCAGCGACTAAAGTGCAACTTCCGCTCTTCTTTGTGGACCTAGAGAAAACTGAGAAAAGCAAGGACATTTTTAAAGAAAAATACCTACTCTACACCAAAATCTCAGTGGAGGAGCCTCGCCGTCGGAATCAACTGCTGCAGTGCCATAAATGTCAAGAGTACAATCACACCAAGGGCTATTGTAATCACGCACCTAAGTGTGTGAAATGCGGCGAGCAACATAAATCCGAAGATTGCCCAAAACCCATCGACGTACCAGCATCCTGCGCCAATTGCGGCGAGAACCACCCTGCAAACTACAAAGGATGTGAGGTCTAAAAAGCGCTTCGGACTCTTCGAGCTCAAAGACAAAGAACAAGCAGTACGTCCCGTCAGAACCAGGTTCCGGCAACTACCCCTAAAGAGGATCGACCCACACAGCAACTGCAGCCCTCTACATCATCCCTCACTTCTAAACGGAGGCCAGCTATCTCTTATGCCTCTCTTCTCTCCTCCAAGGAGAAGAAGGTGCAACTAATGCCTCATCCTAATCCCAATCCACAACAAAAACCACCAACCACTTCCGCACATAAAAATATGTCACAATCCACGCCCTCAGCACCCCAACAAAATATTACAACAGACTACCCACCTAAACCTGCTAATGCTTCCACAGCCCCTAAAGCAGTTCCTCCCACTCCTACACCCCAAGACCCTTTTATTTTGTTTTCCACATTTTTAAACAAATTGGAAACGTTATTAACTCCCCTTATCTCCCTCATGACTTCCCTAATATCCGATATCCTTCCAAAGCTCCTTAAATGATATCCCCCAACCCCACTCCCCTCTCCATAATCCTATGGAATGCTAACGGACTTACTACACGACATTGACATTGCACTAATAACAGAAACACACCTACTGACCACACAACACTTCTCAATCCCAGGATACGTGTGCTACAGAGCAGACCATCCGTCCGAGGCCAGGCATGGAGCAGCAGTAATGGTAAAAAATTCGTTGGCTCATTTTTCACATTCCACTCTCTCAACAGACAGCATGCAGGTAAGCTCAATCTCCCTTTTCCTTTCTTCCAACGATATAATTATTTCCGCAGCGTATTTTTCCCCGAACTTCACTATCTACCATCCTGAATTCCTCACTCTGTTCCAATCCTTCGGTCCTCGCTTCCTCATAGGGGCTGACTTCAATGCGAAACATCCCAGATGGGGAAGCCGTCTAACCAATCCTCGTGGCAGAATTCTGTGTGACATCCTTCATTCCCAAAATTATGACACTATTTCCTCTGATTCTCCTACATACTGGCCAACCGATCTCTCTCGCACTCCCGACCTTGTGGATTTCTTCATCACTTCTGGCCTACGAGGAATATTATACTCGATTCAGTCACTGCTTGAACTTTCATCCGACCACTCAGCCATCCTACTCGTCCTAAATACATTTCCTCTACCACGTTCACGAATTCCCTCCCTTACCCCAGGGCCTATGAACTGGGAGTTATTTCGTTCTCAACTATCTCAAACCATAAACCTCAATATACCTCTGAAATCCTCATCTGAAGTGGACGAGGCTGTCTCAATGTTCACGAAAGCGATACAAGACTGTGCCCTGAACTCCTGCAGACCAAGATCACATCTTCCCTATCGCCCGAAACTCCAGCTACCCGATCACATCCTTAACCTCCTGTCTGCTAAGCGACAAGCAAGGGCCCGCTGGCAGAGGTCCCGATACCCATCCGACCACGCTAACTTTAATAGACTTACCCGACTCCTAAAAAAATTCTTATCCAAATTCCGATCCGAATCATTCAATGACTACCTGCAATCACTTACCACCGAAGATAATTCCCTTTGGCAAGCCACCCAAAATCCTTAAATTCCCTACTGTTCCCCAACCTCTCCAGCGCAGTTACGGAAGTTGGGCCAGAAGCGATGAAGATAAGGCTGAACTATTTGCTTCCCACCTAGAATCCATTTTTTCTCCTCATCCCAAAACAAACTCTTCCCAGGATATAGAAATACTCGATAACCTTAACAGCCCTCTTCCTCTATCCCTTCCTCCTAAAGCATTCCATCCTGCAGAAATCAAATATATTATCAAACATCTTCCCCGAAAATCTCCTGGTTGCGACCATATAACAGCTCCAATCCTAAAAAATTTACCGCAGAAAGCAATAATCTTCCTTACATACATATACAATGCAATCCTCAGAACTACCTATTTCCCCATTTCATGGAAACACTCTGTCATAATCCTTATACCTAAACCACATAAACCCCCCAAGAATCCATCTTCTTATCGTCCTGTCAGTTAAGGACTTGCCCACCAGTTCACATATCCAGTCAAGAACTTCCTTTATCCGACGAAGTGCGCTACCTGGGATTAATACTAGACAGTAGACTCACTTGGAACCCACATACCCGACTGAAAAGACAGGAACTGAACAGAAGATACGGACTTCTTCGACGACTATTGGGACCTTCATCAAAACTCACAATACAGAACAAACTCGCTATATACAAAACCATCATCAGACCTATTTGGACGTACGGACTTGAACTGTGGGGAACAACCAAAAGATCAAATATACAAAGAATACAGGCATTCCAATCCAAAGTCCTACGCAAAATAGTTAATGCCCCTTTCTGCGTTTCTAATAAAACCCTCCATCATGATCTGAATATCCCCTTCATCCATGAACTGGCTAAATCCCGATTCCTAACCTTCCACTCTAAACTATCTGCTCATCCCAATCCCAGAGCTCAATCCCTCTCCTCTCAATCCCACCCCGAAAACCCTCCTAGGAGGCTAAAGAGATCTTGGCCTCGTGATCAACTCTGTAATTAAAGCGGTCAACTAGGAAGTGTCAATAATGATTGGCTCCTTCCAAACTTCTATTTTATCTTTTGATTTATTATTTTTATTATTATTACTTTTATTTTATTTTATTTTTAGCTATGATTTATTTATTTATGTACTTATTTATTTTTATTATTTTCTTTTTGTTTCTGTAATTCAATTTAGTATGTACTATTTTTTTTTTTTTTTTCTGTATTCTCACTATGTGAATTCATAAAAATGGCGTTACTTATCACAATTAACCAATGTGCTATATAATTTGTGCAGATGTTAATAAACGCTTTATTATTAAAAAAAAATATATATATATACATATATATGTGAATCAAACCCAAACCGAAATTTTCTTTGAAAAACTATTTTTATCCACATTTTAGAAATCTTGTCTGTTCGCGCTCTATCTCAGTGGATAATGGCCCGAATTTGATGAAATTTGGTGCAAAAGTCTTTCGTCTAATTTGAAAGGTCAAGTGAAGCCACCGGAACATGGTTTTTGGAGCGAAATTCGCGTGAAAAAAATAGTTACGCGCTTACATCATATTCTTGTAAGTACTCGTTTTATAGGCTTATTGGCCTAGGAAAACGAATAAAACTATTTTTTAGGCGATAGCTTTAACCGTTTTCCAGAAAAGTGGCAAAAAAGTTTTTTTTTTTTTTTTTTTTTTTTTTTTTTTTTTTTTTTTTTTTTTTTTTTTTTTTTTTTTTTTTTTTTTTTTTTTTTTTTTTTTTTACGGCGCATCTACATCTAGGTCATTAGTGCCGACATCCAGGGTGCAGCGAGGAATTTTACCAGCGAGCCGTGGGATGATAAAATTCCTGCCGGAGGTTGGGAATCGAACCCACCATCTCCCGCTTTTGAATCCAAGGCGCTAGCCATTAGACCACGGGAGACCCCCAAAAAAGTTGTTAAATCATTTTTGGTTTGCGTACTTAGAATCATGGGATTTAGGTAAAATAATTTCTGCATGTTTGAAATTCATATAAACAAAGATTTTTAAATTTTGGTTACGTTAGGAGTTATGGAAGGATTAGAATAAAATATTTTATTAAGAGATGAAAAATTTGGGGAACTTCGCATATTTTCCTTAATATCTCGAATACAGTTGGGAAATCATGGTAAGTGAAAGGTAATGATTCGAAAGCTTACTAAATTTGTTACAAAAAAGGTTTTGAAGCAATTTTCGATGAGGCGATTTCAGTCGAAGATATAAGTGCTTAAATCCTGTCCCCCCAGTATCCTTTAATAACCAACCCCTTGTTCCCGTCAACACAGTCCGTTACCTTGGCTTTTATTTAGACCCTAGACTCACTTGGAAAGACCACATCAGACTGAAAAGACAAGAACTCAACAGACGCTTTGGACAGCTTTACAGATTACTGAATAAAAACTCACCTCTCTCACTCGAAAACAAACTCATAACCTACAACACAATTATAAAACCCATTTGGACATACGGAATAGAGCTATAGGGAACTGCAAAACATCGATCGAACATCAGACGCTTCCAAACCTTCCAATCTAAAGTCCTCCGAACTATTGTCAATGCTCCTTTTTACATAACCAATAAGAATCTTCATAAAGACCAGAACATTCCTCTAATACAAGACCTTATCCCCATCCGATTTGCAAATTTTCACCACAAATTATCCCTAAACCCTAATCCTGCTGTCCAGTCACTGTCCACTCCCAACCATTCCTATTCCCCAGCAGGACGGTTGAACAGGATGTGGCCCCGCGATCTGCTTTAAGCAACACAAGGGAGTGATAACGGAGGTTATCTTCTCCCTACAAGCCCCTAGAGTGTCTGCAGTTCTCTCGTCCCTTTTCCAGCTCCAGTACTTCGTACTGCTGCTGGTTGAGGAATCGAGTACGGCTGTCCCTAGTCATCTCGCTTACCCGAGGAGACACGGGGGCAGCTGGTGCGGACGCTTGTGATTTTATTTTTTTTTTCCTATGTTTATGTGAGCACATTACAAAATGTATTATTATTTTGCAGAATGTAATTTCATTAAATTAATAAATAAATATAAATATCCTAAGGTGCCCCTACTAAAAAAAAAAAAAAAAAAAAAAAAAAAAATCATTAGCTTCAGGTGTTGTATAGCCATTTTTGATAAATTTAACAATAATTTCCTCCGTCAGATGTATATTGATAATTTGTGCCTAGAGTAATCTCTAATTTTCATAAGACATTTACTACAACCCAACCCTCATTACTTTTTGATGGTACTTTGAGACATCATAACAACAATTAAGACATGGTGGTCTCAGAGGTGTTTTTCCTTCCGTCAATCTTATTTGACGTTGTTCGCTGAAAAACTGTCTAGCTTCATGAGACTTATGTTGTCACAGTTTCCGTCAATCTATCGATAACTAAGAACGCCAAGGATACTATCCTGTCCTGGAAGAGGGAAAGCTGTGAAGGAAAGCTACTATGATTACCTTTTTCTCAAGAGACGCATTTTTTACCGAATAAATGGTATAGTTGGGTTTTGCCAATGTTATTGGCCTTCTAGATAAGCGGGATGGCCCAGGATGTCGGATGGCTTAAAATGTGCCTTCAGCTTTTGTAAATAAGCGCTAACGAAATAAAACATTGTTGGGTTATCCCAATGCCGAAAGCATGGGCATAAGGGGGGTGGGCTGAGGGAGCTGCAGCCCCCTCCCTGAACTGTTGATTTGATGGTAAAAATGTGTCGTAAAACCCTTAAAAATAAATGAAATAAGATCACTTTGTTCATAAAATGTCTTTTATTTTACGTGTAGTAGCTTTTTAGTTGCTTAAAACTATTCCAAGTTCTAGTTTTTTAGTATTCCATACCCCGGAAATGGTCGCAGCCCCCCCCCCGAAATTTTCCCAGCCCCTCCCGAAATTATTTTCTATATACGCCCATGCCAGAAAGTAGGTTGGAAGGGTGAATGGAAGGGAGGAGTGGTGTTTCATGACCACTGACCTTTTATAAAAGCGGGGTGGTCCATGGTGTCCGATGATGTGAAGGTAGGAATGTGAGCCTTGAGCTTAACACCTTTGAAAATAAGCGCTATTCTAATACTGCATTGAATTGTTAAGTTTGAACATTGTTGACAGTGGATTAGAGATCTACTTGTAGAAGAATTGTAGTTTCTTGACCGTTCTTTCTTGACAAAAGAAGCGATTGTGCCGTGGTGTCGGATGGCCCGGAGGTAGAAAGGCAAGCCTCCGGGATAACTGCTTGGCCCAGGAACGATGACTTAATAAAACATTGAATTGGTGGTTTTTGTCATATCCGAAAGTGTATTGGAGGGGGGTGGGTAGTGGAGTTCCTTGACCAATGACCTTCCAGGGAGGCGGGGTGTCCCATGGTGTCGGATGGCGCGGAGGTAGGAAGGCGAGCCTCGAGGTTAACTCCTTCGTCAAGGAACGCTAACCTAATAAAACATTACATTGTTGGGTTTGGACATTGTTGACAGTGGTTCGGGGGGGAAAGGGGGGAGAAGAGGGGGCTGGAGGGGCGGGGGACCCGTATTGATCCCCTCCCTCCCTGATGATGCTCCCTCCGAGTACTTGCTACCACCTCCCCAACCCTCGGCCGGCCTGTCTCACAGCCAGCAAGTCTCTACTCTACCCGATCTCTTAGCCCGGCAGAATTAGGAACACGAATGGGGAGTGATGCTCTATGCGAATAATTGTCGAGTACAGCTGACCGAAAGTGTCATGTAACCGAAGGGCGTGAAATTGGTCAATATGTCACTATAGGAAGGAAAACCGCTAGTGAAGTGCCATATCACCGGAGATCATGAATTTATTATGGTAGTGGACAGTGGATACCCTGATTAGCTTTCAATGAGCCTAGAAAATGCGATCCCAAAAATCGACTTATGTGTTAAATTATTCGAAAATTTCAAGGCTATTCTTCTTTCAAAGTGTATTCTCAATATTTACGGAGGGGGTAGCAGGGATATGTAAAAAGTGGCTACTAGTTATGATGAGAGTTAAACAAAAAAAGGTCTTTTCAGTTTAAATTGCTAAGGAAAATTTTAGCTTCTCATACATTTGCCCAAGTTATAAGACAAGTGTTCCTTCTAGAAGTAGCCTTAAGTCCAACATGTATGTCACCACTCATGCATTACCGCTACTGGCCATGCAGTACTATCAAGAAGATTCCTCTTGCTTATTATGGCTGTCAGAACAAGTGCAGAATTCAAACGTCTGAGCATACAGTGCAATCAAGAAGATTTCTCTTGCTTATCGCGGCTGGTCTAACACGTACAGGAGTCAAACGTTTGAGCGTACAGTGCCATCAAGAAGATTCCTCTTGTATGTCACGGCTGGTAGACCTCGTACATAAGGCATAAGTCTGAGTATACTGTGCCATCAAGAAGATTTCTCTTCCAGCAGCAGTTTGTCTACCGACTGAGTTCTCAACAACCGCAATATACCAATTTTGCTCACTCTATGTCCTATGGCGAATGCGTCTGTCGACTTCCTAGAGTATACTCACAAGTGATTGAGCATATAGTAACAAATTAAGTGATTTCCAGAATTCCATAAGTACCGTGGAGTAGCGAATAAACGGAAGCACATGAAAAGTTCATTTATAAGCGAATTGTGAAGTGTTGAGTCGCGTGAATGTGGCGCGCGAAAGTTCTGCGGAAGTAAAAGGTTCTGCCAATAGGAGTGGTTTAGAAATACCAACAGCTCCTCCAGCTCTGCCTTTGTCCTTGTGATGAAGCCACTAGTCCAATAATATTTTCAAAAACTAGTAATAGCATCAGTCACTGTTCTTAGAGGTTTTGTCACTACCAGTACTTAACACGTAGGTGACTAAACCGTATGACGTAAAGTCATTTCCCCTGGCTGAATTTTTTGTCTTCTAAAAATGATATCTTTATTCAATGCTTTGAATGTATCAAGACAAATTTTACCGACTTGAAAATTTTTCAACGGTAAAAAACGCCTGTCGAACACGGGAATCGCTTCGAGATGGGTGTTAAAAAGGCCGTTTTTCTAGAGAAAAATATAAAAATCGGTGGAATTCATGACGGAACATACTTAAAAATAAATAAATATATTCTGTATATAATATTTGTAACCTTTAGGTACTGAGTGGAAGAGGATTATGGTACGGTGCGGATGTGTATGTAAGAGACAATATCTCAAACAGATTTCAGACCTGTGACGTAAAAGGTTCTTGCTAAACAAAGAAAAGGATAATGTACAAATGGTGATTTCATATACCTGAATATATTTTCAGTCTAGAGAATATATTATATAGGTAATAAAATATGTTACCTGGGAATTACCCTTTCACAACTGAAGGATATACGTACTAAGAAAAGAGTTTCCCCGGGTTGTGATTTTAAAACATTCCATTTCCTTAAAAAACATAATAATACTAAGAACAATAAATTTGTATAGAAAAATAATAATAAATGTTAATTTTGATTTGTATAGACATCTTTTAACTTATTTACAACTGGAGTTCTGCACTAATCACACTGAGAAAACATTCAGAATGTAATTCGTGGATGTCTTATCAACGGAAATTAATTAATTCAAATATTTAAATGAATAGTATGCACGTAATAATTAAAAAAAGAAAGATCCAAACCGTATGGGAAGATCGCTGGAAATTTGTACAGCGATTTTTAAGAAAAAGTCTGTATTGCGTTGAAAAAAAAAATCCAGTGGCAGGGCTATTAGGCCTTTATAATGGCTAAGAACAGGTAAAGAGTTGTTTCAGTGTGGCGAGACAAACTCACTATCAGGTGTCGAAGAAGACGGCCGCCATTTAGAAGGAGGCACTATTGTCGAACACCCTTCGACATCCGCCATCAAGGTGTTAAAGCAGGAGGAAGACGTGAGTTCGGAAGATCTGTCACTAGAATTATAAGTCCACGGGCACCTAACTCCGACTAAAGGACAGCTCTGACGATATCGTGCAAGAACATATTCCAAGAATCCATTAAAGGAAGCGGTGATTATGATTTAATACGACAGTTTTACAATCGGAACGAAACCCTTTTAAAACTGTCAGGGGAACTTTCCACTTTGAGGCTCTTCAAGATTTAATAGGAGGAATAAAGGGCGGGTAGGAGTGAATTACTAGTCATAAACTTAATTTTATAATAGGTCTTTGATGGTCTATGAAGTGTGGAGTTCGTAAATCTCGCTGTTTGATTCTTGAGAAGCAATTCATTATAATTGCTCGCTTTGCTTGCAATTTATCGCGCAGTTAACGGAAGCATTCTCTTCATAAACTGCATCCTGCAAAATACATTAAATTAGACAGGACTCTACTCTTGAGGGACATTTGGTACTTCTTAAATTAAGCAAAATGGAAGTTTGTGGTAAAGCTTTCACAACCCGGCCTGTTAACGACGTAGCTGACGACAGTTCGACTAAGCAATCTACTGAACATTCTTCAGGCACATCTTGGCTTGTATAGGATTACAAAAACATGATTACAAAATATTTTATGAAGATGTCAAATACATATGGAAATAGGTATTTTCGTACTTCTATGAAAGATATAATGGCTATTTTCCCACTTATACTGACAGAAATCCCACCAAAATCACCAAAATGTTATCTGAGTATCAATATGGTAACAGTTATCAGGTACCTGTTCCTGGATAACAGTTACCGCGGAGAGAGGTAACAATCACTCAATAAATACAAGGTTGTAAAAATAAATTCTTCTACTTGAAACTAAATATATACAGTATAACATGCCAGGCAAAAATAATAAAGGAGCATTCTCAGAATAAAATAATAATAAATAAATAACATGCTTTACTTGCTTATAACAAAATACGTCGAGTGCACTCATTAAATATTACTTACTAATTAATGGCCATCGATCTAAGTTGCTTGGGCATGCCCTCAGAGATTTTTATTACAATGAACTTCGCCCGCACAGTATTATTCACAGTTTATATTACTACAGCGACAAACTAAAACAACTACACAACGTGCGATTCCTAGAACTGCTGAAGCAAGGTCTACCGGCTTTTAGCACTTTCCTCCGAAGGAAAGTAGCTATTGAGGTTGGACTCATGACGGAATTTTTGAAAAAATTCTTCAAATCTTTATCGATCCTACCTAGTAGAGACCGAAAATGACCCCCGTCAAAATTTATATATATATATATATATATATATATATATATATATATATATATATATATATATATATATGTGTCTGTTAACACGATAGCGGCCAGAGTTTTTGTTTTTTCGTCACGAAACTTGGTATATAGCATTCAATTAGCAAACGATTGAACGAATTCGTTAACCACCAAAGTCGGTCCAGCAGAAGGGGGGGTTTACCCCGAACCCAATACACTAATTTGACTATGTCAGCCGTAATATTTGTTATATTTCAACGAAACTTGGTATTCGTAGTGGTAATATAGAGAGAAAAGTGAGATATAAAAATGAACTAAATCGGTTCATTAGAAGGGGGGGTTTACTCCGGACCCACAATACGAATTCGCCACTACCAGCCGTGATTTTTGGTATATTTCGACGAAACTCGGTATTCGTAGTGCTAATCCACAGGTAAATATGTGTTGTAAAAATAAACTAAATCGGTTCATTAGGAGGGGGGGGGGGGTTTACTCCAGACCCACAATACCAATTCGCCACTACCAGCCGTGATTTTTGGTATATTTCGGCGAAACTCGGTATTCGTAGTAGTAATCTACAGGTAAATTTGTGTTGTAAAAATAAACTAAATCGGTTCATTAGAAGGGGGGGTTTACTCCGGACCCAAATTCCTAATATACTCATACCGGTCGTAATCTCTGCTGTATTGTAACGAAACGCGGTATACGTCGTGGGTAACTCATGAGAAAGAAGTGTTGTAAAAATGAGCTGAATCGGTCAATCGGAAAGCGGGGGTTTAATTTGTAATATATTTCAATAGAAAAGCCCGTCAGACGTAGGTTCACAAAGCCGCCGCAAGGAGCGCTATCTACCACTAGAGTGACTGTATCCTGTTCCTGCGTTAGATCAAAATACGATAATATGAGGTTTTTTGTATTTATTACGTAGTGTAGTAGGTACCATGTGTAAACATAACTCTGGAAGCAAATTAATAATTGATCAGTTACTCATTACAAAATTAAAAGAGAACTATTCATGTTTTTATTTTATTTATGTAGGATATTTTAAGCAAATTGTTCTGGAAAGCAGTCTACACTACCCAAATTCTGAGGAAAGTGCTTAGTTATGCAGCTTCTGCGTGACGGACTTTTTCCAACGCACAACCAACCCTTACTCCTCAGTCTCGTACAAAGAGGTACGGGCAACAGACGCGATTATTTGCCGATGCAGGTAGCTCCCGCTACACCCTCTTATGAAGTCAGCCGGTAAATACAGGCGCTAGGTATAATAGAAGAACTTGACTATTTCCCTATTTCTACTGACTGAAATCCTTCTTGTGAAGTTGGCCGGTGATACAGACGCTAGGTATAATAGAAGAACTTGACTATTTCCCTATTTCTACTGACTGAAATCCTTCTTGTGAAGTTGGCCGGTGATACAGACGCAAGGTATAATAGAAGAACTTGACTATTTCCCTATTTCTACTGACTGAAATCCTTCTAGTGAAGTTGGCCGGTGATACAGACGCAAGGTATAATAGAAGAACTTGACTATTTCCCTATTTCTACTGACTGAAATCCTTCTTGTGAAGTTGGCCGGTGATACAGACGCAAGGTATAATAGAAGAACTTGACTATTTCCCTATTTCTACTGACTGAAATCCTTCTTGTGAAGTTGGCCGGTGATACAGACGCAAGGTATAATAGAAGAACTTGACTATTTCCCTATTTCTACTGACTGAAATCCTTCTTGTGAAGTTGGCCGGTGATACAGACGCAAGGTATAATAGAAGAACTTGACTATTTCCCTATTTCTACTGACTGAAATCCGTCTTGTGAAGTTGGCCGGTGATACAGACGCAAGGTATAATAGAAGAACTTGACTATTTCCCTATTTCTACTGACTGAAATCCTTCTTGTGAAGTTGGCCGGTGATACAGACGCAAGGTATAATAGAAGAACTTGACTATTTCCCTATTTCTACTGACTGAAATCCTTCTTGTGAAGTTGGCCGGTGATACAGACGCAAGGTATAATAGAAGAACTTGACTATTTCCCTATTTCTACTGACTGAAATCCTTCTTGTGAAGTTGGCCGGTGATACAGACGCAAGGTATAATAGAAGAACTTGACTATTTCCCTATTTCTACTGACTGAAATCCTTCTTGTGAAGTTGGCCGGTGATACAGACGCTAGGTATAATAGAAGAACTTGACTATTTCCCTATTTCTACTGACTGAAATCCTTCTTGTGAAGTCGGCCGGTGATACAGACGCTAGGTATAATAGAAGAACTTGACTATTTCCCTATTTCTACTGACTGAAATCCTTCTTGTGAAGTCGGCCGGTGATACAGACGCAAGGTATGATAGAAGAGCTTGACTACTATCCTACTTCTACTGACTGAAATCCCTCTTGTGAAGTTGGCCGATCCTCCAGACGCTAGGTATGGTATAATAGGTGGCTTTAACTATTTTTGTTTTTTTTTGTTTTTTTACACTCGTATATTTCGCATTGTTGGGCAGTTTTGGACGAAAGCTGCACTTTTCTTTAGGATAAGAAGTACTTATTTTGGCTCATTTAATCCATTTTAGTAGGTTACCCTCCCTCTACTCTATTGGATGGAAAACTAGTTTAGTACCTCGACTCGATTACGAAATACTGACTAGAAATGTAAGCATACATAAAAACCGGGAGTAGCTATTACTCAAGCAGTATTACGTAGCCCAGAATTCATAACCATAGATGAATTGATTTGGCCAGGACAGCTAAGGTCTTTGATGGATTTTGGAGAAGTCCCTCTTGAACCGAACCATTTGCTTTGCATGATATTGTTGTTTTTTTTTTTTTTGCTTTTTTTTAAAGCATTTCAACAACTTGGGTCATTCTTCCCTATTTATAAAAGTCTAATTGAAAATCCATCCATATATAGGAGAAGGTACCTAATAGTTGCATTAAAATAATTTGTCAGATCAAAATTTTTGTATCAAGTTATTTTGAAGAGAAGTAATAATGTAAAGATTAAAAAATGATCAGACATACTTCTGAAAGAGGAATATACCCTTATATTAATACACAATTACACTTACTCACTCTCACACAAAGATAAAAACATACACACACAAACAAAAACACGAGCTTCACAAACACACGCATTCACCTGTTTATGTTCTATCCTAACTTTCCCCTTTTAATGTTGGTTAAATTATTAAAATTAAAAAAAAAAAAAAAAATCATATATCTTAAAAATGTAACGTACTTTAAGATTTACGATTTAAGATTCTTCTTTCAAAATAATTTTAATTTATTGTTCTAAATTAAAAATTGCAGCCTGCAGACTATCGTCCTTAAAAAACGAGGGTTTCCTTCCGCCAGCTACAGCGCTGCCATTTTGTTTTCAAAGAATTGCAACTTGTTTATTTTTTGGTTACTTTAACATCCGATATAAAAATTAATGACCAGGGGTTGTTGTTAACTTTTATTTTAAGAGAAGTATTTTTTAAACTTTTACTAAGTTTTAAAAAGTAAAAGTTCGAAAATAACTTTTTTTTATAAAGTTTTTTATTACTGTTATTTTTCAACTTAAAAAATAAATGTTTTAAAGTAATTGTTATTAAAATACTTAATAGTAAAAAGTTTAAAGGGATAAATTAAAGCTACTAATTGTATCAACAAATATATTTCAGTAAATAAATTTCTTATTGTGAAGGATTAATTTAATTTCAATAATAATTTATCTTGTAATTTGGTGTAATTTAGATTATATCTATAATGATTTAATATATACTTTAGGGTTGAAAAGCCTCTTTCAACACTTACTTGAGTGGCTGGGCTTCCGTGTACGATATAAGTGTTGGTTTCATATAGGAATGGAAGTGTGTACGTATTTTCTTTCTTCCCAGTATTCCAGGTATTGTAAACCAACGAAACCCTAAAATTCTTGATTAAAATACTGAAAACTTTGAATTCACATTGAAAAAATAAAATCATTAACTTTTATTTTGATGTACTTAATTTTAGGAGTTCCTAAATAACATTTACTCTTAACCCTTTAAGGCGCAATCATCGGAAAACAAATTAAAAAACAACTCATACAAAAAAATGACTCCTTTTGGTTCCTAAAACACACCCCATAGCCCATTTATTGCGAAAGGACCCCGCCCTTTCCTAATGGAAAATGGCTTTCGGTCAAATTGAACAAAACTATGCTCGTTGGATAGAGAATGTCTTTCTGAACAAAAGTCTCCATGGGCACAAAACCAAAAAGTTAAAACTTTTGGTACTTTTGGGTATCCGAAGTTTTCCATTTTTAATTTTTGCAAAATCTCGAGATCTCTGGTTGAATGGTTTCCCAAGCTATTTGGCCAGTAAAAAAAATACGTATCATTTATTTTTCGAAGACCTTTCGAACGACACCACATTTGACACTCCCACCCTCCCCCCTCCACCCACGGGGTGGGGGGGGGAAGCTTTTTTTGCAATTATCGTCTATCCATTATCATTTGAAGATCTTTTCGAAGGCAATACACTGAAACCATGCTCACAACCTTACCCCAACCCCACCCCAACCCCAACCCCACATCTAGCTCGTAGGTTTAAAAAAAAGGCCATTTTTCGCAAAAAACGTGTTCTCTTAGGAGACTTTAACATTAGTAGCCCTGAAAAGGTCCGCTTTTTGTCTCTTAGACTACTGTCAACTGTTTTGACTTTTCGTTTGCTATCGATCAGCTGCATCTAACGTATCATTCAGCAAGTAAGAAGTCAGATATTTGATGTTTTGATGATGACGAGCATATCCCAAGAGGTTGGGGGTAAGGGTGTGAGGCAAGGTGTCAGTGTATTGCCTTCGAAAAGATCTTCAAATGATAATGGAGAGACGATAATTGAAAAAAAAAGCTTCCCCCCGCCCCCGCAGGTGGAGGGGGGGGGGTAGGAGTGTCAAATGTTGTGTCGTTCGAAAGGTCTTAAAAAAATAATTTATACGTATTTTTTTTACTGGCCAAATGGCTTGGGAAACCTTTCAAACAGAGATCTCGAGATTTTGAAAAAATTAAAAATGGAAAACTTCGGATACCCAAAAGTACCAAAAGTTTTAACTTTCGGGTTTTGTGCCCATAGAGACTTTTGTTTAGAAAGACTTTCTCTATCCAACGAGCATAGTTTCGTTCAATTTGACCGAAAGCCATTTTCCATTAGGAAAGGGCGGGGTCCTTAAACTTTTTAATTTTTTTTTTTAAACGGCCTGAGCCGTTTGTGCGCTTTAAGGGTCTACGTAATATGTACTTGAATGCAAACCCGCATGACACACGTCTAGGCATTTCCCACGTTGCGGCCGCTATCTTTCGCGCTTATAATGGTATTTCTTACATCTGTTAGTTGCCGTGATCTCTGGATTCTTTGCTTACTTATTTTCTGAATTTCTATAACATTTGATCAATAGCGCGTTTACTCAAATTAAAATTTGCGAAGAAATATTTTTACTCTTTGAGACATTTGTAATTACATAATGCAGCAAGGAAAAAAAATAAACTGTGATAAAACAATCCATTCTCCTAGGCCCAAATTAGGATGTGTTTTTTTGCTCTTCCCGGTGTAAATATCCATAATTAATGCATATCCTGTCTAAACAATTATCAATAACATCCTAGCGACATATTCCAGAAAGATAAAGCAACAAGCAATAGTATTTCATATAGATATAAGAATTTTTTACGTACATTGTTGAAGGTAGATGTGCTTCTGTGGAAGGAAATCGCTGATAACCCATCAGAGGGTGAGGCGAGTTTTGGTACGCTAGGTGCCGGAAGACGACAAAGTACCGCTATGTGGGCTGCCAAGGGGTAGAAAAGGCTGGAAGGGTTGTAAATAGTTTTAACAGTCCCGGGATATCTATTAGAGCAACAAGCTATTAGAATCGGCGCCGCGAACGAATTTTTGAACTTTCGACGGCTTAAGCCGTCTTTGCCCCTTATAGGGTTAAAGCTTTTAAATAAAAGTTATTTGTTTAAGTTATAAAATAAATGTTATTTTTTTAACAGTTAAATTTTAACTTTTTGATAAAAAAAAAATAACTGTTTCGATCCCTGCTTATGACATAAAGAATTGAAAAATATTGATTTATTTGTTATCCATAAATTGGCCTGTGCCAGGGGAGCAATAGCAGCAAGAGCCAAAAAGAAGTTTGGAGAATTTTGAAGGCCAGAAAATAACCCATACGGAGTCCTTTATAGATCTCAAAATACTGGGTAAGAAAAACATCTTTCTGGATATGATCAGAAGAGACCTGAGGGAGACAGTTGCAACTGGGTCTCAGGTCACTGTACCCTGAATAAGCATATGTATGTTATGAAAATGAGGTCCTCCCCGGTATGCAGATGGTGCAAGGACAAGGATGAGACACCCAAGCATGTTACATTTGAGTGTGTAGGACTGGAGAAGAGGCGATTACTGCATTTTGGCAGCCTTGGAGAGGATGAAATCAGGAGGTTGACGGATATCTGGCAGTATCTGAAATTCCTCAGGGAGTTTGACGGAGCGGCCTAACCAGGCATTTAGGACTCGCACAATAGAACAACGGGAGGCGGGGGATAGGAGTCAGGTGTAGTCTAATCTATCCATAAATTGGAGAAATCCTCTTAAATGGTTTCATTCTTCTATAGAACAATCATCTTAAGTTCCAAGTTATAGTGCCGAATAGGAATTAAAAATCATTGAATAATCTGAATAAAATATGTAGACATGTACCTGAATAAAGCTTCAAGCACACGAAACCCTCGTAACATAGGTAATTAGTCAGAAGTAAGAAAGAAAGGGTTAAGAAAAAGGCTAAGAAATATTAATATTTCTTTCAAATATGCAAGAAGAAAATGAATTCTAAAAAGAATTAATGGAATCAATAAAGATAAAGAAAAAATCCCCGTGTTCAGCGAACTTTTTAATGTATTTATATTTATAGATGCACTCCCTTGTTCCCATTTCCATTCCATTCTTATCTATGGAATATTTAATTCCATCAGAAAGGGCGATCGACAAAGTCTTAATTTTCTAAGAGGCGCTTTAGAAAATGCCGGATAACTGTTTAATGCACGCTAGATTGAACTTGCAAAACATTAGAAATAATCATCGATATTTATTTTTGTATTTTTACAGTTTATCTTCTGTCATGGCGCCGGATTTCACCGATCACATATCTACAAAGCAGCAAGTATACCTCTGTATACAGGGTGCCCCAGTTTTAAACGGACAGACTTCGTATATCGAAAAACTAAGTGAAAAAGTCCTTTGGCGATTTTCTCGTTTTCGCTTCGTTTCAAGAAAAACGCAAAAACGCCGTGTTTTTTTAAAACAAATCCCGATTTATCGCTTAAACTAAGCAATGTACGAAAAAGAACATCAACATAATAGTTTTAGCTTATTAAATTGTCGTGAAGCTGAGACCAAGTTCAGCGTCTTAGCTTGAATATTTTTATGAGAAAACCGTGTTTGAATAACCCATCGGATGGACGTTTTGTTCTATACAGAGTTAGACATTTTTTGATCCGACGAAACGACGGAGTTAAACAACTTGTGGCGAAGTTCAACAAAAGCTGAACCTTTCAATAGAACCTAGAGCGCAAACAGACAAATGTATATATCCTCGTTTTCATGGGGCAATAATACGAAAGCTTGGCCATATAATTCGAGGTATATCCTCGTGTGAACGAGATGGCGTGAGCTTGCCTCGGACGACATTGGGGATCAGGCCAGTTCACGAACGCTCACGAATGATATTAAACGTGTTTGATTTTCAAGCTTGGGCACGAATCTCATCAGTCGCATCTGGAATCTCAATGCAACAAGTGTTTGTGTTTTTGATTGTTTTAATTAAAATTTAGAAATTTCGGAGGCATCGTCTAGCGTAATTAAACTTCAAGATGACGAACCTTTGAAATTGTTAGAATTATATGCAAATGAGAGCATTTTGTACGACCCGTCTTGCAAAGAATATAAAGACCGGGACTTGCGGTTGGCTGCCGGAAAAAAGATTTGCGAAGCTATGAAAATTCCAGGATTTGGAACATATCAAGTGAACGCCAAATTTAAGATTTAAGAAGTTTGTATAGCCAGGAGCTTTAGGGTAATCATATCGCAGCTCCAAATCTAATAAAATTGTGGCCCCCAAATTCTTCCTTTTTTGGTTTCGCTCTACTCACCAGCGCTTTTTTTTGTTTTGTTTTGTAATATTTACCCTAAACTTATGGACCAAAATAGTACTATAAACCGTACTGAAAACTCCACAACTTTCTTGTAAAAGCCATGATTTTCAAGGAAATACTGAATCGTGATAAGTAGCATCTCACGCTTCATCCCAATCAAATTGGATTTTGTTGAGGCCAGAACCACGAACGCGAGATTAAAAGCGAGCGCGCTTTCGTATTATTGCCCCGTGAAAACCATGCCTTACACTAGTTCCCCCCCAATTGAGGTGGGGAAACGCTAATAACCTTGGGAGTTATTAGACCTTAAGCAGACGTCTGTCTATCCATTAAGATGATACCGACCGGTATGTTAAAGGAACCATACTTAGGATTAGACCTTCTTAGTGGGTGAATATTGTCTTAGTAGGATTTAGTCTAATCTCCCTGATCACTAATTCTGCACTCCGGTTAATTTGTCCAGGCATCTTGAGCTCGGGTCGCCACGGTCTAATTCATCCCAATAGCTCCTAAGCTCTTCCAGCTTCGTTCAATCCCCTTTCTCATAGAATAGGCTATTGTACCGGGCTTAGTAATAAAGGAGTAAAACTATGCACTTCTTTCTATCTGTCTATCTTCTTTCTTCATTCTAAAAGTGTTATATTGATTTAACCTTCCAGAAATCGCGCTGGCGCACTCTACTCAATATCAGAGGCCTCAATGACCATAGAAGAAATTTCACAAACAGAAGTATATGAAATTCTAAATTTACTATATTATCATGCCTTGTGTTTAGTGGCTCATTGGTTAAACTCTGCACAATATCTGAAGCCTCAATGGCCATAGAAGAAATTTCACAAACAGAAGTATATGAAATTCTAAGTTCACTATATTACCATATCTTGTGTTTAGGGGCTCATTGGTTAAACTCTCCTCAATATCTGGAGCCTAAATGATCATCCCAGCTACAAGGAGTTTATCTTTCACCAGATTAGCATGGGCATTTTCTGGCCTAGGTTCTAGTAACTAAGCTTATAACATGCTTCTCTTCCTCCAAGCAACTATACGAATTTTGTTTATGAAAAACTACTACGTATATCTGTATCTAAAGCATTAGTAATCATAATAATAATACATAAAGCCTTTATTGCCGATAACATGTTTACATGGTGCTATTGGCCTCGGCAGTCGATGCACAGAAAGAGAGAAATGAAAAAAGAGAGCGGATGTAATTACCCGATAGCTTTGGGGTCGACACTTTTGATGTGCAGGCGTTTGACCAAAGAGCTGTGGGAAAAAGAGGCTTTCTTATAATCTTTAAACGCCATGTATATTAATTACACAGGCACACAAAATACTAAAAGTGGTATTATCCAAAGACACCATACATATATTCTTATAGCTCCTTATGTATTTCGACACGCTGAATCCGAATCCGGAGACCGCTTCACCCCAGCACGTCAGGTTTAAGGGCATTTGAAGGTCAAAATTCCTTATGAAGTCGTTAAAGAAGAAATAACTAGAGCTTCCATGGTTTCGAGGGTCGCTGAATTCGAATCCGAGGTCTATTTCTGCACATCGGCGAAAAATCAAGATAATTCAAGGACAAATATGTTTATTTTGCAAGAAATAAATCTGCAGTCAAAGTTCTTTTTTTTTGCAACCGTTGGGGTGAAACAGACCCCGGATTCGAATTCAGTGACCCTCAAAACCGCGGAAGCTCTATTTATTTCTTCGTAAACGATTTCATACGAAATTTGACTCCGTATTCGGATTGAGCTGTAAGAATATATGTATGGTGTCTTTGGACAATACCACTTTTTTTATTTTGTGTACTATCGGTTATTCCTTAGGGTTTTATATAACTTGGCCAATGCAGTGAATGTGGTCTACTGTGAAAAATCCGTTTCTAAAACCTGCCTGCTCAGTTGACATTAGCAATTATGAAGATATTAAATCTCATGAAAAGAATGGATATGGATATATTATGTTCTGTGAGGAATACAAAGGATGACAAAGGGTGATGGGTGGCCTACCATACCTGAAGGATATGTACAATAATATCTCATATAACCTCTATTGGTATGAGCTTTCTGGGAACATGCAGAACACTCAACGTCCAAGATTGAAAAGCATGTCCTGCAAGGAGAGGTTAAATATTAATAAATTCCTTCCTTGAGATCCTTTGGCATCCTTCCCGCTGTCCGTCTCACAAGAGCTGTCTTATAGCTCCTTCTATATTCAGGACATTTGTCTCTTTGTCTGTAATCCGCTTTATTTCCATCCCCGCTGTTCCTTTTTATCATGACCAGATCAAAGGCATTCAATAACGGGCCTTAAATGCAGCTTCCATATTGCAAAACGACCCCTCTGAAAAGCAAGCAAAGTAGGATGGTTGTACTTGCCTCGTGTATTATGTATATTTGTAAACCCCCTTTATTGTGCCTTGATGTGTATTGGACCATATGTTTATTTGACCTCATAAAGGAGATTTGCAAAAAGGTTACATATTCCTTGAACAGACTCTGGAGGAAATAACTTCGTAATTTATTTATTCATTAAATGTATTTAAATATATATTCGTTTCGTTCTTTTAGGCTTAGGGTCGGAAAAAGTAGTACTTCCTTGTGTAACACCACTTTATTTTGCATGCCCTACATGTTTCGTGCTTAATTCATTCGCACCTCATCAGGGGCACTTCTACAACAAAATCCATTTTTGCCCCTCCCAATATTAAACATATTTAAAATTTATAATATTTTAGAAGTCCAGATTTTAAAATAACTTTAACAAACATTTTTTTAAAAGTCCTACCTTGCTAAGAAGTCCTGTCGTCTCATGTACCCTCTACGGAGGCAGGGGTAATACTAGTCATGTCCCAAGCCTACCAATATGGCCGCGTCTTTATCTATATGTGGTATTTGTAAAGTCCGTCCGTCACAACAATTAGATCTTAATCTATTACAGAATGGAAAATTTGATGCACGTTTCTAAGATCGGTCCTTTTATTAACAGCTGTTTTTGAATTTTTTAGAATAAAAATATTTTCTTTAATTTTTCTTTTCAGCGTGTTTCTTTCTTTGTTAAGTATTTTTACTTCTTTGAAATCAAAACAGTGCTTTTTTGATATTGCATGCTCCGTCAATGCGGTACCGTTTTCCTGTGTGTCAATGCTCTTTACGTGTTGTATAATTCTTTTACCTAATAATTGTGCAGATTCCCGAATATAACATTTGTTACAGCCGTTGCAGTTAATTTTATAGATATTATATTTTGTGTTTGATGCATTAAGCCTGTGAATAATATATATATATATATATATATATATATATATATATATATATATATATAACGGGAGGCCCGGTGGCCGTGAGTGATAAGGCGAGAACACTTAACTCTCCAAGCCAAGGGTCGTGAGTTCGATTCTAACTAGGAGTGGTGGCTTTTCTTTAGCAAAAAGAAAATGCATCAGCCCTATCCTGCCTAAAAAAGAGTGGTGACCTATAGATAACCCGTCCTAAAACTCTTAGTTAATTATAATGGACGTTAAAATTAAATAAATAATTGACTGTATTATGTTCAATATTTGCTGTAAATATTGTCACTACTTACTGAATATTTTTCTCAACCTAAAATTTCAAAAGTCACAAACTAATTAAACGTCAATTCCTATGATCTGCAACCCCCACCAACTTTTATTTTTGTGTTTCTTATACTATATCTTTCGGCTAAAAGCATTATCACTATAAGAAATATTTGGAGACCAAACAAACCAAAGAAAACAAAAAAACACCCCTATTAGGGGGGGGGGGGGTGTTTGTAACAAGTTTCCAGCTTATTAAATCTTCCAAGTGACACAATATTGAGAAATATTCATGTTTCAGACCCTCTAGGTCGGGAAAATACCGGTGATTCAAATTGATGACATATGTATCAATGTTGGGCATTATTCGAATAAATTATTATTCGAATGATCATTCGAACAAATTTTTAGTGAATGATGAATAATTCACTGAATTATCTTATTCACACGGTACATCATGAATTATTCACAGAATTATTCGTTATTCATTATTCGTTATTCATCATTCATTATTCATCATTCGTTATTATTTATTTCTAGTTGGTCTACTAGAATAATCCTACTCAAACACACATATATATATGTAGTTCTGGCTGCCAACGTTATAATAAATCTATCGTTATTCACTAAAACATGTTTATTCTGAATGATCATTCGAATAATTTGTGAATAAAACATAAACTTCATTCACAGAATAACGAATAATGAATAAAAGTAATTATTCTTCATTCATGAATGAAATAATACATTTATTCATTAGTCATTATTCATCATTCTGAATAATTTTTGCCCAACACTGATATGTATACGTATGTCTGTTCACACTCTAACAGGCTTAAAAATGGGCCGAGTTTGATGAAATTTGGTAAAACAATTTTATAGGATTTCTAAAGTCGGGAAACAGTCCAGGCAACGAATGCTTAAAGCATTATCACTTTTTGAAATTTTTGGAACACAATTTCGGACTTCGTAACTTTGTTTGGGCTGGATAGGAGGTGAACGTATCAAAAGTCCTCGCCCGTAGCCTTTGTGCCGGGGGGGGGGGGGGGGTTGGAAGGTCCCATTTTTCGGGTTTTCAATTGTATCTCGGAAACCCTGCGTCCTAGCGACATGACCATTCTATAACAAATGAAAGCTGATTGAATATGCTACAAGTTCAACTCAATAAAGTTTTTTGGATATCTTTAGTTTTCGAAATATCTGCTCTTGAATGTCTGTCATTTTGGGGGAAAAAAATCACTTTTTGCTCTTTTTGACCGGATAACTCTTTAACGATAAACCCAAAAAGTTAAAAATTGTGTTCCAAACATTTGTATCTATAACTCTTTGTTTCCTGGACTATTAGTCGCTAAATTTCTGATTTCACGGTGAACACTGAAATTATTTTTACGTTTGAAGGAAAATACATAAAATAGCAAAGTAATATATATTATTGAAGGGAATGCAATACTCTACAACCCTATAACCGTTATTTATTATTTTGGTACATCGGTGAAGGTTTATCCGGTCAAAACGGGGAAAAAATATGCGGCAAAAGTGTTTTTCCCCAAAATGACAGACTTTCAAGAGCGGATATTTCGAAAACTAAAGATATCTCGAAAAATGTTATAGAATAGAACTTTTAGGAAATTTAATCAGCTTTCTTTTGATGTAGGGTAGTCATGTCGCTAGGTCGCAGGTTTTCCGAGATATAAGTGAAAACCCAAAAAATAGGACCTTCTAAACCCCCCCTCCCCCCGGCAAAAAGGCTACGGGCGAGGGCTTTTGATATGTTCACCTCCTATCCAGCCCAAACAAAGTTACGAAGTCAAAAATTTTGTTTAAAAAATTTCCGTCTTTAACTGTTCGTTGACTGGACTGAAACGAATTCAGTCATTTTTATTATTAAAGAATAAGGAGGGCAACGATGTTTGCCTTCTGCCATTCTTGTATCCAGATTTGTCCTGGTAATTATATGTATATATATATGGGGACGAGGTTAGCTCAGTGGTAGAGCACTCGACTAATGAACCTAATGAGGACCAGGTTCAAAACCCGAGCGCGCACTAAAGATTTTTTCTTCTAGTGCTGCCGTTCGAGGGTTGGATTTGGGGTCCCAGATCGTCCCTAGGCTCACCCAGCCTTTAATTAATTTAATTAATAATGGGTACCTTGGGTGCTAATGACTCTAGCAGTCGAAGCAGCCAAGGGGAAAATCAGGCGGCGGGAGCATAGTGTTGACCACACTATCTCCCTAGTGTGCCGTATGGTCAAGAATCAGATACCTCTACAGTATCTGCCCCTCTGGGCCCTTGTGGCCTGTTAAGGGACTGATTATATATATATATATATATATATATATATATATATATATATATATATATATATATCACCTTAAGGGAATTTTATGATATTTCCTCTCATATGTTCGCAGACAATTATTTATGTATGTACGGTTGCTTGATGAATTCCATTAGAGGACGAATAAAAGAAGCTTCTGAAAATAAATTTTTACATCTTCGCCAATCCTAAATGCTATTGGATTGGTCCAAAAATAATGCAGATTTTGAATATTAATTTTGTATGCAATTACTTGCCAGTTAAACAAAAATGATCTAAAGTTATGTTAATGGATTATAAACACTGGTTACAACCAAGTTTGTTGGAGACGTAAAAAGGAGTATTAACAACTTTGCGGAGAATTTTGGACTGGATGATTCTGTTGATGATGGATGTTTTTGCAGATCCCCAGAGTTTAGACTAGCCAAATGATGGTTTTGTATATCGTTAGTTTGTTTTGTATCGATAATTTAGATGAAGTCCAAGGGGTAGTCTAAGTAGTTTTGTTTAGTAATCCAAAGATAGGATTTGAAACATTTTGGTATCAAGGGTTAGTCTTCAAACTAAATCAATATAGGTTTCCATCCATTAAAATTTTAAATTGCTGGAAATAGTAAATTTATTATTTATTTACTTTTCCTTTTTAGCTCTAAATATTTAGGTTGATTTGTGTAATTACATCCTCCAATATATATTTTTATAGATTGTATTTTTAATACAAAGAATTATATTTTTTTTTGAGATTTTATTCTATAGGTTTCACGAAGATTGTAGTTCATTTATACCAATAACTGATTCTATTCCTTTGCTAAAGACACTAGGGATACAAAAGGAACCGCGCTAGGATGACGCAGTTTCTGGGATTCGGACTTTTCACTGTGTACAAAGTGTGTATAGAGCTATATAATAATTACCAATTAATCAATTATCCTAATCCTACAGCCCAATCCTTATCCAGCACCAATCACCCTAATCCTACAGCCCAATCCTTATCCAGCACCAATCATCCTAATCCTACAGCCCAATCCTTATCCAGCACCAATCATCCTAATCCTACAGCCCAGTCCTTATCCAGCACCAACCATCCTAATCCTATAGCCCAGTCCTTATCCAGTACCGGACCCACAATACCAATTCGCCACTACCAGCCGTGATTTCTGGTATATTTCGACGAAACTCGGTATTCGTAGTGGTAATCTACAGGTAAATATGTGTTGTAAAAATAAACTAAATCGGTTCATTAGAAGGGGGGGTTTACTCCGGACCCAAATTCCTAATATACTCATACCGGTCGTAATTTCTGCTGTATTGTAACGAAACTCGGTATACGTCGTGGGTACCTCATGAGAAAGAAGTGTTGTAAAAATGAGCTGAATCGGTCAATCGGAAAGCGGGGGTTTAATTTGTAATATTATTTCAATAGAAAAGATCGTCAGACGTAGGTTCACAAAGCCGCCGCAAGGAGCGCTTTCTACCACTAGAGTGACTGTATCCTGTTCCTGCGTTAGATCAAAATACGATAATATGAGGTTTTTTGTATTTATTACGTAGTGTAATAGGTACCATGTGTAAACATAGACTCTGGAAGCAAATTAATAACTAATCAGTTACTCATTACAAATTTAAAAGAGAACTATTCATGTTTTTATTTTATTTATGTAGGATTTTTTAAGTAAATTGTTCTGGAAAGCAGTCTACACTACCAAAATTCTGAGGAAAGTGCTTAGTTATGCAGCTCCTGCGTGACGGACTTTTTTTCTATTTACTTTTCACCGCCAATTGATTTACAACAACGATAAATCTAAATGTAAAAAAATAGGTTGATAAATAATATCATACGATTTTATGTGAACAAATATAATCAGATGAGGATGTTTCCTTCCTTTCACCCGGCAACAATTTCGTTGATTACATAAGTGAATATAAGTTGGGAAAATGGAGTTGTGGCCAATCAAATCGAGTTTAATATATTTGCAATTGTAATGACTTATTCAGAACATATTCATGATTTAGGGAATTGGCCCTGGATTAATGCATAATCACACTTCCTGTAAATAACAACGATCATCGACAAAACAGCCACTAATGCAGGTCATTTTTTCTCGCATAATATATGGTAATATTCGATATAGTTTGATTGGAATATACAGGGTGTATCGCAAGTTAATAACAATACCCCAGGGGGTAAAAATAGGAAAAAAGTATAGTTTATCACCACTAATCACACATTTATATCTCACTCCGTTCCAGACTAAAGTATAGTTTATCACCACTAATCACACATTTATATCTCACTCCGTTCCAGACTAAAGTATAGTTTATCACCACTAATCACACATTTATATCTCACTCCGTTCCAGACTAAAGTATAGTTTATCACCACTAATCACACATTTATATCTCACTCCGTTCCAGACTAAAGTATAGTTTATCACCACTAATCACACATTTATATCTCACTCCGTTCCACACTAAAGTATAGTTTATCACCACTAATCACACATTTATATCTCACTCCGTTCCAGACTAAAGTTTCCTATAAACAAACTGTGTTTTTTGTAGCCAATTTTCTCTGCTTGTACACATTTTCTTAAAAGATTCATTACATTTTTGAAATCAGCATTAAATTTGCTTTAAGGATAATACACAATCAATGTTAACAATTACCTCATTCCAAGGACCGAAATAAAAATTAAATATTTCCTAAAAATTATGACAAAAAATTACTTCATAATTTATATTTTTAAAATTTATGAATAACTGTTATGAAATAATTTTTATTTTTAAGTTTTTAAAATAAAAATTATTTGAAAATTGTTTTTAAAAAAATAATAAAATATATTAATTACGATGGAATTTTTATTTTTAATTCCCAATAATAATCATTTATTAAATATCTCTTATCCTCGGAATAAATAAATAAATACTTGATTTGGAACCTATTGTTTATTAGAAGTTATTTCGTTATGTCAGTGAATCAAAGTTCGTCTAAATCCAATTGATTTGTATGAGTATATATTGTATATTCTAGAATTTGTTTTTGTGTATTACTTTCTATTCATTATGGCACTAATTTTTTTTTAATTTAAAATAATGTTTAAAGTTAAAGTCATAAAAAATTGTTATTAAACATTTTTGTATAAAAAAATTTTGAAATAACATTATTCAAATAATTTTTATTTTTATGATTTTGAAATAAAAATTATTAGAATTTTTTTTTTTAAATAATAAAATATATCAATTACGATGGAATTTTTATTTTTATTTTCCAATGATGAAAATTAAAGGTTAAGAGAAACTCATTTGAAATAAAAATTAATAGTTATTTTCGGTCTCTGCCTCATTCAAACCGTAATATTAATTCAAAAAGTCTAAAATAATAAAAGCTTATGGTTAGCGACAATTTTTCGAAAATCACTAATCTTCCAAAAATAATCCTACGAATGGCGCAAAATCACAAAAGTTGTAGAATTTAATCAGCTTTCCAACGGTATACTGAGAACTGAGATTATCTCTCAATTTCATAATCTAATTGGAATTATAGAGTGAAAAACATCAAATAAATAAAGGTAATATCATGTTTATTTTTGGGATATTATCAAAAATAAATGAAATTTATTTTTGATGAACTTGATATTAATGATTATAGTGTACCGAAATAAATTTAATTTGAAAGACTCACTTACCAACACCTGGGGTGGTACAATTTATCCGGATAGACAACGGATAGCCAGGTTCAATGAGGTATGAAACCCAGGTGATCCAAATACAAAAAAAAAAGAACACAACAAGATACTCAGAGCTGGTAACTATATTGAGATAAGTACAAAAGGTTCCCAGTAAAAAAAAAAACAAATACATATACATATATATATATATATATATATATATATATATATATATATATATATATACATTAAATATAAATATATACATTAAATATAATAAATATCTTGAAATACCACAAATACTTCCCAATAAAAATGTAAACACACATATACCCAAACACAATCAATATCTATGAATACCAAAAAAAAAAAAAAAAAAAAAAAAAAAATTCCCAATAAAGGGTAAGCATGTATAAATATATATTTTATATACCAATAATACATAGAGATATCACAAGAAGGATTAATATTATTCAAATATTGACTAATATAGTAAAAGATATCGATAGATAAACATATATGCATATACACCAGATACTATCAGTAATCTGGGAAGAACAAAAATAGACTCTTAATAAAAGCATAAATATATATATAGAAATATCACAAGAAGGATTAATATTATTCAAATATTGAATAATATAGTAAAAGATATCGATAGATAAACATATATGCATATACACCAGATACTATCAGTAATCTGGGAAGAACAAAAATAGACTCTTAATAAAAGCATAAGTATATATGTATATACATACACCAGGTATAATTATTAAACTGGGAAGAAGCAAAAATATAGACTTTGAATAAAATCATGAACATACACCAGATACAATCAGTAATCTGGGAAGAAGCCAAAGATAGACTTACGATAAAGGCATAAACACATATATATCAAATATATTTAATTTGGGAAAAAGACACAATTCTCAAGACTCATAAAATTTCATAGTCTGGACTGGCCAATAACTACATGAGAATAATACCTGACGATAAAACTGAAGTCCATAACTATCCAATAAATTGGCATAGAAAACACATAGTGAAGAATTATTGAATTGCAACTACATGTACAATTCCAAAACCTGGCATAGCCACCAATATCAAATTACAACAACACAAAATTTTGGTAATCTGGCATTGCCAATAACTTATTTAGCGATAGTAAACTTAACTTTTCCCAATTTTTTAAGTTATACACAATATAGTTACGTGCACTCATGGCAGTACTTGAACGGCAAAAAAAAATTTAAATGAGGCCTGGAGATAAATGAAACGTGGAGACTGGTGTCCAGCAGAAGATAAAATGTATGGGTTACTCACTCATATGTCCCACAATATGCTCTAAAAGCCTACCACATGGAGTTCCAATCACATGTTTGGCCAAAACGATAAACGGAGAAGACAAATGCCGCCTCTTCGTGCTACTGGATCTTCATTTTCATTGTTAACAAAAAGGACGCCTCAGTCCCTCCTTAAAAAGCTGGAAACCTCATACTTGCAAAGAAAACTTTTTTTTCTAGCACCTGCTTCTACGCCATTTTCTCACAGACTCCCCAGAACCGACGCCTCCACTCCCCAAGGCCTACCGACCACGGGAAAAAACAGAAGAATAAAAATCTTAAATTGTATACAAAAACTATTACATCCAAAATGGAGAAGAAAATTGACTATGTTTGGTGGGTAGTAAACATTTACAAGTGGTGCGAATTCCGAATAAAATATAAAACGTGAAATGTTATCAGTCCAAAGAGGTAGAGAAAGCAGGTTCTCACTCCCCGCAGGGCGCCACGTCACAATAGTAAGTCTTACATAAAAGTAGAATAAAAAAATATTTTAAACGTTCTTAAAACTTGCCTCCTTGCAGAACACCTGGTCACACCGCTGATGTAGTCCTTTCAATCTCATCATGGTTTGCTCTCATTTCCACAAATTATTCGCGAATCCTTGCTGTCAGGCGGTGTATGCCCTAAATGGGTTCTTTGTACACTTGCGACCTAAGCCAACCCCATGCGTAAAAGTCCGACTCGCAGTAACTGCGTCATCTGCACGGTTCCCCCCCTCCCTTCATAGGGAGGAACCCCGCTTATAAGGTTGATCTCATGAAACAATCCAGAAGTGCCGACTAGAAAATTTTGCGTTTCAGAACCCCTAGAGACCGAAAATGATGGTGGATCAAATTTGTATATATATATATATATATATATATATATATATATTTGTCTGTTCGCGGTTTTCCGGCTCCCCTAATGGTCCGATTTTGATGAAATTTGGTACAAAAATCTTTCGTCTAATTTGAAAGGTCAAGTTCGTTAACCAAGCAGAATCCGCCCACCGGAACATGGTTTTTGGAGCGAATTTAGCGCGAAAAAAATCGTTCCGCTTACTTCATATGCATGCAAGTACTCGTTTTATAGGCTTCTTGGCTTAGGAAAACGAATGACACCATTTCTAAGGCGATAGCTTTAACCGTTTTCGAGAAAATTGGTGATCATGGGATTCAGTTGAAACATTTTTTGCATGTTTGAATTTCATCAAAACTAACATGTTAAACTTTTGGTTACGTTTGGAGTTAAGGAAGGGTTAGAGTAAAATATTTTATGAACAGACATGAAAAGTTTCGGGAACTTCGTATACTTTCATTAATATCTCGAACACGGTTGGGAAATTTTCATAAGTGGATAGAAACTATTTGAAAGCTTTCTAAATTCTCTACAATAAAGATTCTGAAACAATTTTTGATTAGGTGATGTCAATCGAAGAAATAAGTGCTGAAAACATCAAATACGTCTGTTTAGTTCTTATGAACGGTTTTTTTTTTTTTTTTTTCTTACGGCGCATCTACAACTTGGTCATTAGCGCCTGGCTATCTACAGGTTGCCACCCTTTTCCTACAGCCTACAGCACATGGTCGGTCACCCATTCAGGTACTGACCACGCCCGACGTTGCTTGACTTCGGTGATCTAGGGGAACCGGTGTATTCAATTTTTTTTTTTTGTCGTTCTTTTTGTAATTTTTGTCTCTTTCCCTTAGTTTTTTATTGATTTTTATTTTTGTAATTTCTTATGCTAGGAAAATGTATTTGTCTGTAAAACAGGGTAGGTAAAATGAGACCAACTTTCTGTTGCTAGAAATAATGAAAAGTTTTGGGAACTTCGTATACTTTCATTAATATCTCGAAAACGGTTGAAAATCTTGGGAAGCGAAAGGTTACTATTCGAAAGCTTACTAAATGGTCTACAAAAAAGGTTCTGAAGAAAGTTTTGAATAAGCGATGTCAATCGGAGAAATAAGTGCTTAAACTTTGAAGTAATTGATTTCGTTTATTCGAACGGTTCTTTTTGTCTGTTTTTATTCCTTGTTATTTTTTAATTGCTTAAAGTTGGATAATGTATTTGACAATAAAACAGATTAAGTAAAATAAGTACAACAATTCATTGTTAGAAATATAGCTTGCCAAGAGAAAGAGATTCGATGACGTCTTTTGAATATTTTCAATTACCTTTATGCTGTTGGTTTTTTATTTTATTTTTTAATTGATTTTATTTGTAAAATTTTTACTATAGTAGAAGAACACAAGAAAATGTGAAAATTTTTGATATTTTTCAATGCATTCAACGTATGAATTCAACGCATATCTCTAGAAGAGGATTCTGGTTATTTCTTATTATTATTTTATTGCTTCTAGTAGGAGGATGTATTTCTCAATAAAACAGGGGAATAAATACAAATTCTCTGAAGATGTAACAAAACTGAAAACGTAAATATTCTCCGTGTAGAGTTAGACATCTGTCCGGGTCGAGGTAGTAGGCAGGCTTCAGGTAGGCTTTTATTGTACTTCATAAATCCGGATACATCCTAGGACAGGTGACAGTTACTTTACCTGTAGGAAGTCATGCAGCCAAATGCCATACTAGAAATATAATTATATTTTTTGGTTGTTCGAGGCCGTAGTTTATTAAAAAATAACACTACGTTCTAATTTTCTTGAACAATTTTATTTTGTTTAATTGCATTTAACAGTAAAAAGTCCGACTCGCAGGAACTGCATCATCTTTGCGCGGTTCCGTTCTTATATCTAGACTCATTTAAAATGATTAAAATAGAAGCTGTTATTATTTTGGGTCCACATTTCTAGAAAGCATGAAGATTAGATAGTTAGCCGTCGAGGTGATAAGTAAAGATGGAATGGTTGGGATTCGGCTAAAGAAACCTCAATACGATTTTTGTTAAAAAATCTATATTTAGGACGTTTTGGCTACTCATTGGTAGCCTTCGTCAGCAATGAAAGTGCCGGGAGGCAGAGGAGGACCAAAGTTGACAGTTCCATCTTTACTTTCAAGAAAGGTCTTATTTACGATCTTACCTGCATGGGTTTCCGCCCCAGGAAGGACCCCGCTAGGCATTTGAAAAACTATATCTTGGAAATCCATATCTCTAAGATTAAATTGTTTTTCTTATTTTTCTTAGCCTGATTTATTATCAAATACATTATCCAACTATAAGCAGTCAAAAAATAACAAGGAATAAAAACAGACAAAAAGAACAGTTCGAATCAGCGAAATCAATTACTTCAAAGTTTTAAGCACTTATTTCTCCGATTGACATCGTCTAATCAAAACTTTCATCAGAACCTTTTTTGTAGAACATTTAGTAAGCTTTCTAATGGTATTCTTCCGTTTCCCAAGATTCTCAACTTTTTTCGAGATATTAAGGAAAGTATACAAAGTTCCCAAAACTTTTCATGTCTGTTCATAAAATATTTTATTATAACCCTTCCTTAACTCCAAACGTAACATAACTTTCAACATACTAGTTTTAATGAAAGTAGAACATGCAGATAATGTTTCAACTGAATCCCGTGATTCTAAGTACCCAAACCAAAAACGGTATACAAAAACTATTGTTCCAATTTTCTCGAAAACGGTTAAAGCTATCGCCTTGAAAATGGTTTCATTCGTTTTCCCAGCCCAAGAAGCCTATAAAAAGAGTACTTACAAGCTTATGAACTCAAAAACATAAGCGTTACGATTTTTTCTGCGCGAATTTCGCCCCAAACGCCATCTTCCAGTGGGCGGATTTTGCTGGTTAACGAACTTGACCTTTCAAATTGGACGACTGATTTTTGTACCAAATTTCATTAAAATCGGACCATCAGGGAAGCCAGAAATGAGCGAACAGACAAATATATATATATATATATATATATATATATATATATATATATATATATAAATAAATATATACATATATATATATATATATATATATATATATATATATACAAATTTGAACCACCGTTATTTTCGGTCTCTAGGGGTTCTGAAACGCGAAATTTTCTTGTCGGCACTTCCGGATTGTTTCATTGTATCAACCTTATAAGCGGGGTTCCTCCCTATGGGGGAGGTAGGAACCGCACTAAAATGAGTAGGTAAGTGTTTTTAATTGCATTTAACACTAAAATGGATATGTTAGTTAAGCAAGTTAAGTCAATTAGAAACATATTCGTAGTAGAGTCTTCGTAGAGCGAAACTTGGAATGGCGGAAAGAGTAATTTCCGCTTAGGATAGTTTCTTGTCCCTTGCCGACAATCTTGCTTTTCTTTGGAATATGTGTTTACATTAAGAATGATCTAAACAAAGTAATAACTGTTTCTATTATACGTGTACAAAATGACACAAGGGATATGAATGGAACCGCGCTAAGATGATGCAGTTCCTGCGAGTCGGACTTTTTTTATTCCCTAGTCTCATTAGTAAAAGAGTAGAGTTATTGGTAGGTTTTGATCTTTCGTGAAGAATATAAAATGACATTTCAAAGAGAAGGGTAATTTAAGGCGCCACAAAAGGAAACTGATATAAATGACGAAAATGACTCCCCTACCTTCTCAACAGGAAAGACTATTGCCGTTACCTTTCTCACTTTAATACCTTAATTTATTAAAACACTAATTTTACTATTAAATGCAATTTAAAAAGCAATAATCAATTAAAACGTTAGGTAAACAGTAACAAAACCAAGTTTTGTACAAAAATGTGTGCAAGAAGAGAAAATTGGAGTCGTATTACAAAAGATCTAACGCAGGAACAGGATACAGTCACTCTAGTGGTAGAAAGCGCTCCTTGCGGCGGCTTTGTGAACCTACGTCTGGCGGGCTTTTCTATTGAAATATATTACAAATTAAACCCCCGCTTTCCGATTGATCGATTCAGCTCATTTTTACAACACTTCTTTCTCATGAGTTACCCACGACGTATACCGCGTTTCGTTACAATACTGCAGAAATTACGACCGGTATGAGTATATTAGGAATTTGGGTCCGGAGTAACCCCCCCCTTCTAATGAATCGATTTAGTTTATTTTTACAACACATATTTACCTGTAGATTACCACTACGAATACCGAGTTTTGTCGAAATATACCAAAAATCAAGGCTGGTAGTGGCGAATTGGTAATGTGGGTCCTGAGTAAACCCCCCCTTCTAATGAACCGATTTAGTTCATTTTTATATCTCACTTTTCTCTCTATATTACCACTACGAATACCAAGTTTCGTTGAAATGCAACTAATATTACGGCTGACATAGTCAAATTAGTGTTTTGGGTTCGGGGTTAAACCCCCTTCGGGTGGACCGACTTTGGTGGTTAACGAACTCGTTCAATCGTTTGCTAATTGAATGCTATATACCAAGTTTCGTGACGAAAAAACAAAAACTCTGGCCGCTATCGTGTTAACAGACAATATATATATATATATATATATATATACTATATATATATATATATATATATATATATATATATATATATATATATATATATATATATATAAATTTTAACGGGGGTCATTTTCGGTGTCTACTAGGTAGGATCGATAAAGATTTGAAGAAATTTTTCAAAAATTCCGTCATGAGTCCAACCTCAATAGCTACTTTCCTTCGGAGGAAAGTGCTAAAACGCGGTTTTTGCAAAAAGAACCTTTAAAAGGCTCTGTTTCTGGAAGGGAGTGAGATGGAAATGTGTAGTTGGTGGCGTTGAACTAAATTTTTTGTCTAGTTTCACCCCCTGGAGTATCGTCATTAACTCGCGATACACCCTGTATAAACGTAATATATCGCAATTAGATGACAATTTTCAAGGGATTAAAACTATACGAAAGATTTCAGTGCGGTTCCTCCCTCCCTCCGTAGCGAGAAACCCCGCTTATAAGGTTGACCTCATGACGCAATCCGGGAGTGCCGACTACAAAATTTTACGTTTCAGAACCCCTAGCAACGTTCTACTTGTAGCAACAAATAATGTTAGAAACAAGCAGAGAAAATTGGGTGTTTTCTATAAAAAAAAAAAAAAACTATTATTTTTAAAAATAACCTTTAGAACGGCACACAGTGGTGCCAAACGCCCGATTTTGGGGAAAACCCTGTAGGTACTTGAATTATTCTGATTTTGGTATAGTTTTTGAGGTATTTTGTAGTGCTGAGTCGAATGAGACCATTGCCAATTTGATAGAATAATTATTTTGGAAGATAAGCGGGTTTTACATTATGAAAACCGTGAAAAACAGCAAGTATTCAATTTAAAAAAGTCATATTTTACTCGTTTGGTAGAAATATATATCCTTCTAAATGTGTTTTTGAGTGCTGAGTTGAATAAATTAACAAACAATTTGATACAGTTAAATGGTCACGACATATTTATCTTTATTAAAATTTTCGCTTATAACGAATACATTTTTACACGAGATATTAGGTAGATCTCACTGTAAAAGTTCAGTTACTTGCTATCACAAAGTGTTCAACAACTCTCTGTAGAGGGGTCTCCCGTGGTCTAATGGTTAGCGCATTGGATTCATAAGCGGGAGATGGTGGGTTCGATCCCCACCTCCGGCAGGAATTTTCTCATTTCATGGCTCGCTGGGAAAATTCCTCGCTGCACCCTGGAAGTCGGCGCTAATGACCTCGAAGTAGATGCGCCGTAAAAAAAAAAAAAAAAAAAAAAAAAAAAACTCTTTAGAAAATAGTAAACTCATTTTTTGTGAAATAATCGCATCGCTTCATTTTATTAAGCTGTGCACACATGCGGCCGAGTACGGCTATGAAATTTATACGAAAGCAACTTCAAAACATGTACTTTTAGGTAAAACTATGCGGAGAGAATAGCTAAGTACCGCTTTTTTTTTCTACACCAAATAAACTACGGATAATTGACTTCCATTACATTTTAGTTCATGGTACATTTTAGTAAAAAAGAAAATTCCTTTAAAAGCTACATATACTCATGAGACTTTCTGGGTAGAATCATTTTTTTAGGCATAAATTAAGTGGTATAAAATAATTGTTTTACTTTTCACTAAAAACTGTGAGATTTTTACTCAGTGAGAAAACACTCAACAAAATGATTTTTTGTGATCATACCTATTAATAAAATTTTTTTTTTTATTTTTATTTATTTATTATATTTGAAATCTGTACAATTATTAGCAGTACAATAATCAAGTCTGTTCATGCAGATATTATGTACAATTGACAAAAACCGTAAAAGTAAAATAAAATAAAATAAAAAATAAATATTAAAGACATACAAAATATGGAAGAAGACAACCACTGTTGGGACTTCCAGAGATGTCTTGAAAAATGTTTTAATGGTCACGATAAGATCAGATGATTAAATTGTCTCGAGGCCACTGTCTCTTGAGCCGCCTGGGAGGATTGTCTGGATGGGATTCGGATGATAAGGATAGACCTTCAGGATTAGGATGATAAGACAATTTGGAGTGGAACATTTGGAATCGGGTTTTAGCAAGGTCAAGGACAAATGGGATGTTGAGGTCATTGTGAAGGGTTTTGTTGGAAACATAGAAAGGAGCATTTACAATTTTACGAAGTACTTTTGACTGGAATGCCTGTATTCTGTTGATGTTAGATGGTTTTGCAGATCCCCAGAGTTCAAGTCCGTATGTCCATATTGGTCGAATGATTGTTTTGTATATCGTTAGTTTGTTCTGTATCGATAATTTAGATACAAGGCTGTCAGGTCAGTCGGCTGTCAAGGTATAACCCTAGATATCGAACCTCGTTAGATTCCGGAAGAGGAGTGTTTCTGAAGTAAACAGGAGGGCATGATCTTCGGTTGAGTGTGAATGTCACTTGTTTGCATTTTTCTGCGTTGATTTTTATTCTCCACCGTTCACTCCAATGTTGTATGGCGGAAAGATGTTCCTGCAGGTTTTGGGATGCTACTGAAGGGTCAGAGGAAGTTGACAGGATCGCTGTGTCATCAGCGTATGTGGTAAGTAGGGTTTGGGGGTGTGTGGGAATATCCGCAGTGTAAAGAAGGAAAAGGAGGGGACCGATAATACTCCCTTGGATTAATAAAATGGATAAGCAATATTAGAGCAGTATTCTACAACTAATTAGGTATAAAAAAAATGTTAGTTCAAACCCGATTGAACACCTTGGGTTTTGGAGGTTTTTTCCCCACTCGGCACCACTGTGCGGCATATATCTGGAACAACAGTCCGTCACGCAGGAGCTGCATAAATAAGCACTTTTCTCAGAATTTTTGTAGTGTAGACTACATTATTGAATAATTTGCTGTAAATAATCTATATAAATAAAATAAAAACGTGAATAGTTCTGCTCATTTACATTTCTTATGAGAACTTTTCTATTATTAATTTTGTAAATAATTTGCTTCCAGAGTTATTTTAATAGGTACATGATACTGTACTAATTAATAAATACACAAACACTTCATATTCCGTCTTTTGATCAGACGCAGGAACAGGATACAGTCACTCTAGTGGTAGAAAGCGCTCCTTGCGGCGGCTTTGTGAACCTACGTCTGGCGGGCTTTTCTATTGAAATATATTACTAATTAAACCCCCGCTTTCCGATTGATCGACACAGCTCATTTTACAACACTTCTTTCTCATGAGTTACCCACGACGTATACCGCGTTTCGTTACAATACAGCTGAAATTACGACCGGTATGAGTATATTAGTAACCCCCCTCCAAATAACCCGATTTTGTTATTTTTACAACCAATTTTTCTCTGTTGATTATCACCACGAATACCGAGTTTCGTAGAAATGTGACAAACTTTACGGCTGGTAGTGGCAAATTGGTAGTGTGGGTCCGGAGTAACCCCCCCCCCCCCCTCCTAACGAACAGATTTAGTTCATTTAAAAACGTATTTCTCTCTTTATATCAGCATAACGAATACTGAGTTTCGGTGATATATAACAAAAACTACGGCTGGCATGGTCAAATTAGTGTTTTGGGTCCGGGGTAAACCCCCCCCCCCCTTCCAGTGGACCGATTTTGGTGGTTAACGAACTCGTTCAATCGTTTGCTAATTGAACGCTATATACCACGTTTCGTGAAGAAAAAACAAAAACTCTGGCCGCTATCGTGTTAACAGGCACATATATATAGATATATATAAATTTTAACGGGGGTCATTTTCGGTGTCTACTAGGTAGGATCGATAAAGATATGAAGAAATTTTTCAAAAATTCCGTCATGAGTGCAACCTCAATAGCTACTTTCCTTCGGAGGAAAGTGTTAAAACAGATAGAACTGTAAGGTTGGCAGCTTTTTTGATAAAGTTTTACCCCCCTCCACTAATACACACACACACACACACACACACACACACACACACACATATATATATATATATATATATATATATATATATATATATATATATATATATATATATATATATATTGGCTTAGAAGATATTTCTAAAGGGCCATATCAAATTCTTATGTAGCCCGCATAAGAGTTATATGATGTGTAATTATGTAAGAATATTCTACATATCTCAAATAGCATGCTCGGACAGAAAATCAAATTCTATCTGTTAAATTAAGGTTTAAAGAAACTACATTCTAAATAATCGTTGATTATTTAGATTTTCAATAATGATTCTAAATATTGTACGTTTTATCGAAAATGATATTATACTGGATGATGAGGAAACATTCGAAATGTTGCATCAATTAAAAAACAAAAACAAAAAAAAGATGGATAATTCCTCGGAAAATAGTAAATTATTTCAAATGCATACACTATACAATGGATAGGCCACCGTATTCGGTTCCCCTGACAGGGTAGGTTCAATATTACGGTATGATGTTTATACAAGACAGCCACAAGTGCTGTGTAATTATGTATGGGTAGCAGTTAGTATGGACCATTTACTCAGCAACATAAAGACATAAATTCAAAGCATTTGCATTTTACACAACATATCTGCGACAGAATTAACATGAATAATTCAGAAATAAGAGAAATTATCTCTCATTAATTGAAATGTGAAAATTACGCTTGTCAGGAGATGAAAATATTTCTTGAATATTAGATTTCATTTCTTTTTTGGGGGTTGATCTCTGAACCGAAGGTAAGCTGTTATTACCAAATTCTTAAGGAACACTCCTATAAAAGAAGTACCTTAAATGTGTACAGAAAATGAAGTCCAATAGCAAGAGCAACGCAAAAAACTTAGTTTTTCGCTTTTCTCTAAAACCGTTAAAGATATCGCTTTAAGCCTAAAAACGAGAAGCAATAGGCGCAACGATTCGTCTGTATAACGGTGTCCGGTCAGCAGATTCTGCTGGTTAACGAACATGAAATTATAAATTAGACAACGAATTTTTGTACCAGATTTCATCAAAAGTGGGCCATTTTTGAGCCTGAGAGAGAGAGAAAGCGATCATACAAATATATATACAAATTTAAAACACCGTTATTTTAGCAAACTATGGGTCTGAAACGTGAAAAGTTCTAGTTGGAACTTCTGGATTGCGTTATAAGGTCAATCTCATATGCGGGGTTCCTCCCTATGGAGGCAGGGGGGACACGCGCTAAAATGTTGTATGATTTTTAAACTTAATTGATTATTAACCGAAACATCAAGAGGCTAGTATTTAAATGAAATTTAAACAACTAGTAATGGTTATCGATCAACATTTTAAGGAAGTTTAAATAACATTAATGATCTATCTCATAATTAAATGGTATCTATCTAATAACTCGCACAGAACGTAGATGAACTTTATTATCAATAGATGGTTTATAGATAATAAGGTTTATCATTAATAGGTAATAAGGTTTATAGACACTAATGACTAAATATTAAAACATTCCGTGAAGTGATGTCAATCTAATAAACCCCAGACAGAATAGGCTCCAATAGGTGGTATTCAAGAGAATAGGTTTATAGAGACTAATGACTGAATTTTAAACCATTCCGTGAAGTGATGTCAATCTAATAAACCCCAGAGAGAATAGGCTCTAATAGGTGGTATTCAAGAGAATAGGTTTATAGAGACAAATGACTAAACATTAAGCCATTCCGTGAAGTGATGTGAATCTAATAAACTCCAGAGAGAATATGCTCCAATAGGTAGTATTCAAGAGAATAGGTTTATAGAGACTAATGACTAAACATTAAGCCGTTCCGTGAAGTGATGTGAATCTAATAAACTCCAGAGAGAATAGGCTCCAGTAGGTAGTATTCAAGAAAATAGGTTTATAGAGACTAATGACTAAACATTAAGCCGTTCCGTGAAGTGATGTGAATCTAATAAACTCCAGAGAGAATAGGCTCCAGTAGGTAGTATTCAAGAGAATAGGTTTGTAGAGACTAATGACTAAACATTAAGCCGTTCCGTGAAGTGATGTGAATCTAATAAACTCCAGAGAGAATAGGCTCCAGTAGGTAGTATTCAAGAGAAAAGGTTTATAGAGACTAATGACTAAACATTAAGCCATTCCGTGAAGTGATGTGAATCTAATAAACCCCAGAGAGAATAGGTTCCAATAGGTAGTATTCAAGAGAATAGGTTTATAGAGACTAATGACTAAACATTAAGCCATTCCGTGAAGTAATGTCAATCTAATAAACCCCAGAGATTGTAGGTTCCAATATTCAAGAAAATAGGTTCCAATAGGTTGTATTCAAGAGAATAGGTTTTTAATTAAATATGATGCCTTTATAATAAAACACTCGGAATTTTGATGATTCTAGACTAGAGTTGAGCATTATTCAATAAAATTCGTATTCAATGATCATTCAAATACGTTTTTAGGGAATAACAATTTATTCATTGATTAAGTTATTCGTCCACTGTTTTTTTTAATGTGTTTACTGTTAACTTAATGTGAACTATGCGCCACTTCGTGGTGTTCCCGGTGTGGCAGGAGCAGCTGATTTAGGAACCCTCTGTCGCAAATGCGGCAGGGAGACCGAAACACCAGCACATGTGCTTGGTAGTTGTCCTAACAGCATGCTCCTCGTCACCCGGAGGCACCACAACGTGAAGCATTGAATCATTGAGCACCTCAAAGAAAACGATTACCAATGTTTTGAAGAGGTATACGGAGTCGATGAGGATGGAACACCAAGATATGCCGACATTATAGCGTTTCGCAAAAATGAGAAAACGGCATATACCCTCGATCCCACGGTCCGCTTCGAAAATAACGACACCAAGGAGGCTGAAAACATAGATGCAGAAAAGAAAGCTATATATACGAAATGCGTAGCGTACTACAAAGAAAAGTTCCAGGAAGAATTTGGGAAGAGGGAATACGTTGTGAAAGGTCTGTGGTTCGGAACGCGAGGGACCATTCCGAAGAGCACAGCCATCTTCCTTGAAGAACTGGGACTGACAGCAGATCACCTGGCAGCATTGGCCGAGTCCATATTAGTGGATACATTGGGCATAATCTCCAATCATATCTATAGTCACTGAGTGCTTATCATCCATTCACACTGTTGTCTTATATATTTTAGACTTTATTTTCATTTCTATCAATTCCTTCTCATCCATCACTATCTCCTTCTTTCGTCTTCATCTTCTTTATTCTCTATTCCTTGTTTCGAACTCCTAACATCTTCAGCCTCCAAATTTACCCTATTTCCGAATGGATGATAAGCACGCTGTGTTTCCAGCAACCCAATGTAATTGGGCAGCCCATTTTATTTATATTTTTAAATAAAGTTTTCTCTCTCTCTTCTATGAATACCAGGGTTGGCTTATTATTCAATCAATTTCCTATTTAATAATCATTCAAATTATGTTTTATTGAATAAGAATTTATTCATTGATTCGGTGATTCATTCATTGATTTGTTGTTTTTTTTCTATGGATAATTCATTATATTTCATTCTTCATTCATTATTTTTATTAATTCAAAATAAGACATATAATGTAGCGACAAAGGTAATCAGAGTAAAAAACAAAAACAAAAAATAAACACCAATTTAATCGATTGCTAACCTTTCGATATATTTAATATAATTCATCTACAAATACCAATAATTAATTCTAAAGAAACATATTAACACTCTGAAAATTTGCATTATTTATCTCTTAGGCACAATAAATCTCTTAAGTCGAGCAACTATCCCCTAAGGGGGGCCTGATTCTATCTATCTATCTATTTATAACATAATCAGATCGAAAAATGTTCATTAAAATTGGAATGGTCATTCCAATAAATAACTTTTATTCAATAATCTGGTGGACCGGTGCCCGTGAGTGCTAAGGCGTATGAACTCTTTGCCAAGGGCCGTGGCTTCGATTCCCACTAGGAAAAAGCACTCAAGCTGACGTACTGGCTCGGACGGCTACAAGACAAAACCGACAGGACATAGACAAAGTTACATTACAAGATCTGCAAATCGAAGTAAGAAGGTTTATTACAGAAAAGTGGCAGAAATCTTGGCACATGACGACAGAAAACAAACTTCGCGAAATAAAACAGACGGTAGGTGAATGGCCCTCAAGCAAAAGGGATAATAGAAGAGACGAAGTGATATTATGCCGCTTAAGAATTGGCCATTCCCGACTGACACACTCTTATCTCATGACAAGACAGGACAGACCGACATGTACACAGTGTAACACAGCGCTGACTATAAAGCACATACTCACTGAATGTTTACAGCGACAAAACTATGACTTACCCTACAATATGACTGAATTACTCCGCGATGGAAGCAAATATATAGATAACATACTGAACTACCTCAACAAGACCAACCTACTAAACAAATTATAATTATAATTAAACATGAACAAATTATAACAGGACATACACACATATATGTGTATGTATTTTATTTGTCTTAAAATGTTAAAACTATACAGCCGTACTATACTAAAATCTTACATTTGAGAATCTAAAACTAAAAGGAGTGTGAAACCTCCTTCAACCAACTTAATTGATTATTTGTATAAACTTTATGCATTATTATAATATTGATTTTTCATATATTCAAGTATATTGTAATATTGTACTCTCTTATAAATAGATGTATAATGAATTGCTAACCAATGTTTATATAAATTTCAATTTGTATATTTGGGCAAAAATGTGTAAAATGAGATTGTATTTAATTAGATGTAATTTTTGTATGTATATTATACATGTCATTTTTGTTCTAAGCGAGTCGCCTTAGTTACGGTCGCTCATAAATCTATATATATAAAAATCACGTGTCTGTCTGTTTTTCTGTTTGTTTATTCCTTATACAAATCTACACCGTTTGACCGATTTTGACCAAACTTGGAATAATGGTAGGTCTTGGTACGAGAAATCTCCTAGGCTAGGTCAAAAAAATCTACCAGCTGTCTGTCTGTATGTTTGTCCCTTATACAAATCCACACCGTTCGTCCGATTTCGACTAAACTCGGTACACATGTAGATCTTAATCTGGGGAGTGTCGTAGGCTAAGTCAAAAACGTCTTATAGCTGTCTGTCTGTATGTTTGTCCCTTATACAAATCCACACCGTTCGTCCGATTTCGACTAAACTCGATACACAGGTAGATCTTAATCTGGGGAGTGCCGTAGGCTAGGTCAAAAAAATCTACCAGCTGTCTGTCTGTATGTTTGTCCCTTATACAAATCCACACCGTTAGACCAATTTTTACGAAACTTGGTATACATGTATGTCTTGATACGGGGGGTGTTATAGGTTAGGTCAAAGTCGTCTAGGACTCACAGTTGGGAGGCGACGGGTTCATAACAGTTACAGATTCGTGTTATTAGATTTTAATAAAACTTATTTGGTGTCTTATTTATTTAGGCTTTTCTACACGCAGAAAGTAGGCGTAGCATGGCACGCCGGGTAACGGCTAGTAAATAAATAAATATCGATTCCCACTATGGGTGGTGGCTTTTCTTTGGCTGTCTTTAATATGTTCTGTTAGTCATTGAATGACTGAATAATGATTCATTATTCAGAATGAAATATCAATTTTATTCATTACTCTAAATGATTTCTGCCCAGCAATTTTCTACACGCAGTTGATCTTTATAAATCCTTGAAGATTCTTATTTAATGAAATTTTAAAAAACTTTGTGACGTGTGTTTGGTCTAACAATCATTAAAAAATTTCTAGAGACTTGTGTTCCATGAAAGACTCTGAATACAAGAGATAAAAAGAATTTTGAATGCCCTTAATAAATATGGAGGCACAAGGTAGGAAGAGCCAGCTGCCCAGATAAAACGCCGTCCAACCATATTTTGTTCTATATAGGCGCCCCTCCGTTTTTAGGAACCTTATACAACTCCAAGAAATATCTTGTTGAAGGTTTCAACAACCACTTTATCTCCTCCAAAATGTTGTAGGTATTAAATTCACAGGCACATATATTTTGACATTTTCTCCATTTGTAACTTATTATTTTTAAAAGTTGATGCAAAATCCCCGGATTACAAGAATAGTTTAATTTGACAATATTTTTGTAAATGAAAATATTCGGTATATATTGCAGCATATATTTTAGGACGGGTTATTTATAGGTTACCACCCTATTCTAGCCAGGATTTATAGACATGAAAAGTTTTGGGAACTTCGTATATTTTCCTTAATATCTTGAAAACGGTTTGGAATCTTGGTAACCGAAAGGTTACCATTCAAAAGCTTACTAAATGCTCTACCAAAAAGTCTCTGAAGCAATTTTCGATTAGGGGATGTCAATCGGAAAAATAAGTGCTTAAAACTTCAAATGTGTTTGTTTTGTTCTTTTGAACGGGGTTTTGTCTTTGTTTAAATCACTTTTTAGTTGATTTTTTTTTTTTAAATTACATTTATCTGTTAAATTAGTATTATAGTAAAAGAAAATAAGAAACAGTAAGTAGTATGTTTCTTGAGCGAACCTTGACAAGGCCAGGGAGTAATTTTTGTATGTCAGGTAGTGATATGTACCCTTGCAACCGCGACCTATTTGGGATCATAAATTATTTCATGAAAGGTCTAACCAAAATCATGCCGTTCCATCCAAAATATATTCTCTCAGCGACGAAATATTAACATCGAACAATATATATATATATATATGTATATATATATATATACAATATTTATTTAATACCTCAAGAATGACCTCAAGTCTAACGGCTATGCAACGGGGGAAGTAGACAAAGCAGTCAGCCGTATTAAGAAGAAGAAAGAAAAAGAAATTGTTGAGACACAAAAAGAAGAACTGAGTCGCAGAGTAACGCTGCCCTACGTCCGAGGGATAAGTGAGAAGATAGGCAGACTGTTCATAAATCGAGGAGTAGACGTCGCTTTCTGACCTTTAGACAAGGTAGGCGACTGGCAAAAGACAAACAGAGGCTGCAAGAAACGGGTGGTTATCTTCTTCCGTGCGACTGTGGGACAGTCTACGTCGGACAGGCGGAGAAAAAGGTAGCAACTAGAATAGGCCAACATTGCACTGACTACCGTCTGAGACAGAAACGTCTGCTGTAGACACGGTGAGGAATGACCCGGACAAATAGTTTTTGAGGAAGCCAGAATCCTAGCCATAGAAGAGAATCCTCAAAGAAAGCTAGTCAGAGAGGCCGTCGAAATATTCAAACAACCGAAAACTCTGAACCGCGATGACGGTGTTATCCTACACGCTACATGGAAGCCCGTTCTCCGAACTATTGAAGGAAAATCAGCCGGGAAGAAACAAGCAAGTACAAAGCAGCAAGACAAAGAACAGCTTCGACACAGTTCAATCGGCTCCACGCAGTGTCGACAAGCCCCGATACAAGACTGGGCATCTGAAAGGCGCCATATGTAAAAATAAGTTCAATCTTATAGGTTAGAATAAAATAACAAAGTGAAAAAAAGTTAAAAAACATGGACCGTCTGAAGAAGCAGAATGGGATTTCTGCGAAATATTACCCAAATAAACCGACCATTGGAGAATGCCGTACCATCACCAATAAATCTCCCCAGCGAAGAAACCTCAAAAATAATATATATATATACATATATATATATATATATATATATATATATATATATATATATATATATATCTATATATCTATATATATAAAAATCACGTGTCTGTCTGTTTTTCTGTTTGTCTGTTTGCTTGTCCCTTATACAAATCCACACCGTTTGACCGTATTTGACCAAACTTGGAATAATGGTAGGTCTTGATACGAGAAATCTCCTAGGCTAGCCGTTACCCGGCGTGCCATGCTACACCTACTTTCTGCATATAGAAAAGCCTAAATAAATTAGAAACCAAATAAGTATAATTAAAATCTAATAACACGAATCTGTTATGAACCCGTGGCCTCCCAACTGTGAGTCCTAGACGACTTTGACCTAACCTATAACACCCCCCGTATCAAGACATACATGTATACCAAGTTTCGTAAAAATTGGTCTAACGGTGTGGATTTGTATAAGGGACAAACATACAGATAGACAGCTGGTAGATTTTTTTGACCTAGCCTACGGCACTCCCCAGATTAAGATCTACCTGTGTACCGAGTTTAGTGAAAATCGGACAAACGGTGTGGATTTGTATAAGGGACAAACATACAGACAGACAGCTATAACACGTTCTTGACTTAGCCTACGACACTCCTCAGATTAAGATCCACATGTGTACCGAGTTTAGTCAAAATCGGACGAACGGTGTGGATTTGTATAAGGGACAAACATACAGACAGACAGCTGGTAGACGTTTTTGACTTAGCCTACGACACTCCTCAGATTAAGATCCACATGTGTACCGAGTTTAGTCAAAATCGGACGAACTGTGTATTTGTATAAGGGACAAACATACAGACAGACAGCTGGTAGACGTTTTTGACTTAGCCTACGACACTCCTCAGATTAAGATCCACATGTATACCGAGTTTAGTCAAAATCGGACGAACGGTGTGGATTTGTATAAGGGACAAACATACAGACAGACAGCTATAAGACGTTTTTGACTTAGCCTACGACACTCCACAGATTAAGATCTACATGTGTACCGAGTTTAGTCAAAATCGGACGAACGGTGTGGATTTGTATAAAGGACAAACATACAGACAGACAGCTGGTAGAGGTTCTGACCTAGCCTACGGCACTCTGCAGATTAAGATCTACATGTGTACCGAGTTTAGTCGAAATCGGACGAACGGTGTGGATTTGTATAAGGGACAAACATACAGACAGACAGCTGGTAGACGTTTTTGACCTAGCCTACGACACTCCTCAGATTAAGATCTACATGTGTACCGAGTTTAGTCGAAATCGGACGAACGGTGTGGATTTGTATAAGGGACAAACATACAGACAGACAGCTGGTAGACGTTTTTGACCTAGCCTACGACACTCCTCAGATTAAGATCTACATGTGTACCGAGTTTAGTCAAAATTGGACGAACTGTGTATTTGTATAAGGGACATTCATACAGACAGACAGCTGGTAGATTTTTTTGACCTAGCCTAGGAGATTTCTCGTATCAAGACCTACCATTATTCCAAGTTTGGTCAAAATCGGTCAAACGGTGTAGGAGGAACCGGTATTTGTATAAGGAACAAACAAACAGAAAAACAGACAGACACGTGATTATTATATATATAGATACATATATATGTATATATATATATATATATATATATATATATATATATATATATATATATATAAATCACGTTTCTGTATGTTTGTTCCTTATACAAATCCACACCGTTTGACCGATTTTTACCAAACGTGGCGCACAGGTAGGTCTTGACATGGGGAGTATAAAGTAAAAAAGGCTAGTATAAAATAAAAATATCATTAACCATCATCAAACATATCTAGGACAGTCTATCCTCCTGTACCTACGAGGCACTCCTACTAAATGATTAATTTGGTTTTTCAAAATGGCTTCGAAAATAGTGAGATTTCTGAATTTCGGCTTGCCAGTGGTGTTGAGAAAGACACGACCAGAGAGCGGTTTATTTGTGACAATTTAATTTTGATATGGAGGTGTTGCCTTCATGAATTATTGATTTAACCTGTTATGGGTATGACCCCCCCCCCCATCTCTCCTCTTAACCATATCAGTAAGCTCTAAGCTACTTCGAATGTATGGATCATGGACAAATACCTAGTCATAACGGATTCTTTTAGGAAATACAAGACATTAATACCTAGTCATATCGGATTCTTTTAGGAAATACCATTCTTAGTATGAATACAAGACATAAATACCTAGTCATATCGGATTCTTTTAGGAAATACCAGTCTTAGTATGAATACAAGACATAAATACCTAGTCATATCGGATTCTTTTAGGAAATACCATTCTTAGTATGAATACAAGACATAAATACCTAGTCATATCGGATTCTCTTAGGAAATACTATTCTTAGTATGAATACAAGACATAAATACCTAGTCATATCGGATTCTTTTAGTAAATACTATTCTTAGTATGAATACAAGACATAAATACCTAGTCATATCGGATTCTTTTAGGAAATACCATTCTTAGTATGAATACAAGACATAAATATGCCCGGAAAGCTCTATTAAAAACAACCAAAATTGTTTCTCATATTAAGTATCTTGTTTTATTGAACATAGAATTGTGGCCTTCTTTTCCGAATCTCTTCTGTAAGTAGTTTTTCTGTAACTTCTCGGGCTTTCAGTCTTATCCCATTCTCTTATTTTCTCTGGGCCGAGAATTTTTCTGACAATATTTCGTTCTTCTCTGAAATATTTTATCTATACTTCCTTATACCACCTTCTCTATACCACCTTCCCAGACGTATGGCAGGGGTTCTTAAATTTTTGTAGTCCGGGAACCCCTTCTGAACGAAATTCTATTCTTGTAGACCCCTCACAAGCCTAGTAAATTTGAGAATTCGTTTCTGACTCACAATCATGTAACTCAAATACGATATAAAATATACTTACAAAAATAAATTAATAAATAGTTCAGCACATTTTTATTTGAGAAATTGATAAAAAATAATTGTTTAATTGCGGACCCCAGTTTAAGAAATCCTGGCATAAGGTATGTGAAGTCGATTGCTCTGCATCTTTACGTAAAATTTTTAATAGTCATGTTACAATATTTGAAATTTTTCATTAAGTACGCGTGAATCAGACATGTGTGTCCAATGTGTAGTCTGGTCAATATGAGTCCAAATAATGTTTGATTGGGGTCCAAGGGGATGTAATGCGCAATACACAGCCTCTTCATCCCAACTCCACTCTCACCTTCGCGCGGTGGACCCTGTTAAACTGAGTAATCTTGGTGGAGGTTGTGGTAACCAATCTCTTCGGAAGTCAGCATCAGTGAACAAACGAGAGACGGAGGTCCTGGTTTGTTTAAATCAGGATGGTGGAAGTCGGCAGCAGGACTAACATCTAAGGAATGGTGGCGGATGAACTCAACAGTGGAGTCAACGGTAGCTTCCTAAGGCATAGTGAGCTTGCTTACTGTGAAGGGTAGAGAGTACTCTATAGCCGTGGTGAAGGCAACTCTCTAGGGGAGGGCACCCCAAAATCAAAGCCACCGGTCCTCCTGGTAGGGGGTTGAGCATGGGGCCAACTCCCCCATCTTGTAAAAAAGCAAATGGTTATGAAACCCAGAACAAAAGGAAAGCCGGACGGATTTAAAGGCTACAACTGCGGCGAGGAAAGGAAAAATCAAAAATCTATGACCATGGCTACATGGAACGTGAGGACCATGTTACAGCCAGGAAAAATGAAAGAGGTGGCTAATGAAATAATTAAATATGGAATTGATGTGTCAGCACTCCAAGAAATTAGATGGTCAGGACAAGGACGTATCGATAAGAGGGACTATTCACTCGTCTATAGTGGCTCAGAAAATCGAATGGGACTGTACGGGACAGGTTTTATCATTAATAAAACAATTAGAGCTTCACTTCTTGACTACGAAACCATTAGTAGTAAGATATGCAAAATCAGAATCAAGGGTAAATTTAGGAACATAACCCTACTTTCAGTTCATGCACCTACTGAAGACAAAACAGAAGAGGAAAAAGACGATTTCTATGACAAATTAAGCAGAACCTGTGAAAGCATCCCAAGGTATGACGTTGTTGTTGTTTTGGGAGATTTTAATGCCCAAATTGGAAAAGAGGATTACTTGCGAAGTGTTGCCGGAAAGTATACCCTGCACGATGTCAGTAATGATAATGGACAGCGCTTAGCAGAGTTTGCTGCTGCTTGTAACTTTAAGATTAAGAGCACCTATTTTCAGCACAAGCGCATCCATTTGGGCACATGGAAAATTCCAGGTGGAGGTGTTAATCAAATAGATCATGTTTTGATATCTTCGAGACACGCATCTTGTATAACTGATGTTAGGGCATGTAGAGGACCTAACTGTGATTCTGATCATTTCCTCCTTAAAGCTCTCTCTATTTAGGCACAGATTATCCAATGTTCAGAGGCAATAGAGTGAAAAGAAAAAGATGGAATATTGAAAAGTTAAATTGCCAGGAACTGAAGGAGTCTTTCGAGGAAACTCTGAGGAACAAAGTGGGAAATGGCGCTGAACCAAACGATCCAACAGAGGAATGGAATAATTTGAAGGCATTTATTGAAGAGACGGCCGATCAGGTACTAGGAGAATATATTCCCAAAAGAAATGAAGAATGGTTTGACGAGGAATGTGCTAATGCCATTTTATTAAAGAATAATAATAGGCTGGCAATGATACAAAGAGATACCAGAGGCAACAGAGAAAAATACCTTCTTAGCAGAAGAAATGCTACAAAAATTTGCAGAAGCAAGAAACGAGAATGGTTAAGGAGGAGGATTGAGAATATGGAGGGAATGAAGGAATGCAAGGAAGAAAGGAAGTTTTATCAGTCAGTAAGAAGGATGAGGAAGGGCTTTCAACCGAGGATGAATATATGCCGTAACAAGGATGGTTTACTGATTGGTGAAGAACAGCTTGTTCTGGATAGATGGGCCGAGCACTTCCAAGACATTTTGAATAACAAAACCCCGAATGGAGAAATGACATTCAATAGTACGGATGGCAGTGCCTTGTCGAACAGGGAACTGGATACCGTGGCTTCCCCTGATCTTGAACCTCCCTCCTATGAAGAATTCCTGGATGCACTGAACCTCTTAAAATGTAATAGGGCGCCTGGCGAGGACAACTTTCCAGCTGCAATTTTTAAGAATGGTGGCGAATACCTGAATGAAAGGTTGTACGACCTCATTTTTGAAGTATGGAATAAAGAAAGCATGCCTGAAAACTGGTGTTTGGGGCTTATAATTCCAATCTTTAAAAAAGGAGACAAGACTGTATGCCAAAATTACCGAGGCATAACACTTTTAAATGTAGCGTATAAAATCCTGTCAAATCTTTTGACTGCGAAGCTTAAAATTTACTCGGAGCGGATCCTCATGGATTATCAGTGTGGATTTCGCCCAGAGAGAGGCACATCTGATCAGATATTTGTCCTGAGGCAGGTCCTAGAAAAATGTTATGAATTAAATACAGATGTTCACATGCTCTTTATTGATTTTAAGCAAGCTTTCGATAGGGTTGACAGAACACAGCTATTCAATGCCTTGAAAGACTTTAACATACCTATAAAGCTTATTAATTTGATAAAAATGTCAATGTCCCGAACGCAGGCCAGTGTGCTCATTGGTAACCGAATAAGCAGAAATATAGAGTTTACCTCGGGGGTGAGACAAGGAGATGCCCTCTCAGCAATTCTCTTTAACCTAGTGCTCCACAAAGCGATAGGAAGTTTGGATGCAAACGGTTCATTGGCTTACCGCTCATACCAGATTCTCGGTTACGCAGACGACATCGTGGTTTTAGCAAGAAGTGAGAAAGTTTTAAGAGAGGTACTCACCAAGCTGGACCATGAAAGTAAAAAAGTTGGACTTGAGATAAATGAGTCAAAAACAAAATACATGGTCATGTCAGCGTCCGAAGTGAGAAGAAGGCCACGCAATCTAACACATAACGACTACCATTTCGAAGGAGTTGATCACTTCACATATCTTGGTACGGAAATTAATTCTGAAAACAGGATTAGTGAGGAGATCAAAAAAAGGATCATAAGTGGCAATAAAGCTTACTACGGCCTAGTGAACCTGATGAAGTCGACGCTGCTCTCTAAGCGTACCAAGTTGCAGATGTACAACTCACTTATCAGACCGGTAGTATGCTATGGTGCTGAAGCATGGACACTTAGCACAAAGGACCTACAGGCGCTTAGAGTCTTTGAGCGAAAAGTGATGCGACGCATTTTTGGCCCCATCTGCGAGCAAGGTCTCTGGCGCATAAGGAGTAACCGGGAACTGGAGGAACTAATTAACTATGAGAATATCGTGAGGTTCATCAAGTCAAGGAGAATTAGTTGGCTTGGCCATGTCGAAAGGTTACCCAACGATAGGATGGTGAAGAAGGTCACAAGGGAACCGTTCCCAGGAAAGAGGAAGAGAGGACGTCCAAGGAAAACCTGGCAAAAGGACTTAGAGGAAGATCTCAGTAAAATTGGAGTTGCTGACTGGAGAAGAAAGGTCCAGGATAGAGAAGAATGGAGAAAGATTGTTCGGGAGGCCAAAGTCCATCTTGGACTGTAGAGCCGCATAAGTAAGTAGTAATGTTTGAATTGGAGCCTAGAAATTTATCTTTTCTTAAGTGTTATCCTCCCCCTTTCCGAAGGGGGGCTCTTGGGGCCCCAAAAAACTTCAGTGATTTACTCCTATTTGCTTCATTTTTTTGGTCTTTTTGTGCTTTTTATAGCACTTTTGGGAGAAAAAAAAAATGAAAAAATACTTGTTAATTTTTACCATTTATTTGTTTCCAAAATTCCTTGTTACATTTCAGGCATTTTTAACTAATAAAATATAATTTTAACATTTTTACATTTCTAATATTACTGTTTTTCTTTTTATTTATTTATTTTTCTTTTAGGGGCAATATGAAACTGGGTCATGGTCACCCTGTGAGTAGTAAGACTCAAGAGGGAACAGAGGTCCTGTCATTTTAATTAGAAGAACTAGTTATTTATGAGAAATGTTAGTTGGATCATATTAGAGAATATTGGTTATAAAAAAAATAAAATTTTATGAGTTTAGGAATTCAAAAAGGTCAATGGTTTTTTTCTGAATAATCTAAGAATTTCGTCTAAGGCGTCATTAATGTTGAATCGATGCTTTTCAAATTCGACTCAGTAAGCATGTGCTTCACCGTGAGGAGGACTCCACAGCTGTTAATGCCCTATTCGCAACACAACCTCTTTCCTTCTGGTTTGGCAAACTGAAGTTTTCAAAATCCTGGGGGTTCGTTTTATATCTCGTAGTTTATTATCAATAAAACATTTATTTTGTTCGCTTGATATTATTGTACAATAAGCAAGCCATTTTTAAAAATTTAATGGGAAAGATATTACAATATTTTGAATAGTAATTTATCCAAATATCATTATCAATTTATCAGAAGTAATGTCTTTTAATTTAAAATACTTATTATATACAGTATATTTGAATATTTATATATTTATTTTTATAGTGATTGACTGAAGCGAATAAAGAAAATATATTTATAACGCTGAAGGTTTTTATAAACCTAAAATTTGAGATCCAATTTGTTAGTATAAGGATAACAACAAGTTTTAATAATTACTTATGAATAATCCAATAATAAATTTTATTAATACGGGGGCAAATTGAGCTTTGAGTACTTATATATAGAGGATTTCATATCTCTAAAGGCCCGCCCCCCCTAGGAGTCCTCTAAATGTTTCTGCTGGAAACAAAAATGTTCAAAATATTTATGGACGTATTATCATTGGTGAATGTATTTCTGTCGAATAAATTTGATTCATATTGGTTCTAAATTTTATAGACACAGATATGAATAAAATAAGAGAATACGGGGCTTGGAGTGCCCTCTCCTCCTTTGGCATTCTAGGTTTAATTTAAGAATTCAAAATTATTGTTCCAAATGTTTAAGATATCTGAATGTACTAATAGTTGGTTCTACTAGATTTGTTCATCGGAGTGAAGAAGCACATTGGTGCTGAAGAGGTACCATTGCTGGGTGCGGTGTTGTAATTATCGACCCCCTGTTGGTAACATTCAAATAAAAAAAATTTACTTTGTTCATCAAAAAAATTATTCGAATATCACAATTTTATATAAAATAAAAAATAATGATTTGATTTTTCCTTCTTTTTTTTCAGGTATGTTTGTGTAATGCGTTGAGGAATCGGGCTTGGTATGTTATGCATGTTTCACATTTTAGATCAGGCTTTACAAGGACTTTAAACTTATTAGATTATCATATTATTAGGTTTTATTTGTAAGAATACTTACCTTGGAAAAGGGCAGTCTAAGATAAAAACATGAATATTTTCAGCTTCGAACATGTGTATCTCGCTACTGCATGTAAATTAAAAGGAAGATCCTAATCGTGGTATAAGATGCAGAAGAAAAGCACCACGATTAAATGATCTGTCACTTTGCACTTTAATAAATCTCAAGCAAATATGAAGCTATATTTGAACTATGCTAACTCGTAATGCCTTTTTAGGTGTACATTTTATTTTTGGGCATGCGAAGTTAATTTTAGCATTAGGCCAAAATGCAAGATTATTTTCATAAGTTACCTGCATATTTGACTTCTTATTTGGCCACATTTATTTTTTATTATTAAATTGTTGCTAGGCCATTGTAATTGTGGTACATTCAATTCGAAGCTTGGATACAAAGTGTATTTTGTTGACTGAGTTTTACACAACTGTTCTTGGAATATATTTTAGTCCAATAAGCACCGTAAAAATGTTTTTTTTATTTTTGATAGATTGAATTTTATAGAGTTAACTAGCTGAATACCCGTGCTTCGTCACGGCAGATAAGTAGTTATTTTATTGCGTTAAATAATGTTTCATTAAAATTACGTTACTATACAATTTTGTGCAGTTTATTATAGCACGGTTCCCGTCATACTATATGTTATTCAATGGGCGTTAAAATTTAATAGTTTATGTTTCCAAAAAGTTATTTGGAAACACCCATTATATTTGCGAGCATTACCAAGGTTATAGGCGAGGAGGCTGTGCATGGGTTCCGGATAGTATTGCCTCACCTAGAAAACTCTAAGGATAGGCTTACCATACATCACGGTTTGACCGGGACTGTCCCGGTATTTTGCAATTGTTTCGGTGTCCCGCCCGGTTTTATCAATGTCCCGGGTCTATGTCCCGGAAAAGGCTGTAAGATGTAAAAAGTAATGAATTCATGTTTATAAGAATCTTTTATAAATCGGTTACTTTTCTACAATCAACATTTTTACTACTGCCCACAGTGTCAAAGATATGAGAAGTAATCTAACTGTAAAACGCTGGAACTACCTGCACAGCGCTGCCAGCTGCCAGACACTTCTATTTGGCTGAGACAATTTTTTAAGAAAATCAAGTAGCAAAAAAAGTTCCGTTCTTATTTTTAAGGTTTGGGTAGACTAATAGTTCAGGATCCCCCCTTCCCGTTACTTGCTAGGCTTAAAACTCACCATTTTGCTTATAATTTGTACTGTTTTTATTCCCAACCCCCCCTGGTATGCCCATCCCATATTAATGTGTCTCGGTTTAACTCTCCAAAAATATGGCAAGCCTATCTGACGGGAACAGGGAGAAAAGAAACGCAATTAAAACTCTATGAGTGACAGTTTATTTCTAGTAATTCAAGGGCTGCCATCATAGTTGAAATTAACCTCAATTAGAAATAAAACTATGAGATACATAATGTAAGGTAACAGCTGTTCTTTATCGTCCTAGCAACGCAGGCTGCCTAGGCTTGCCTTCTCTAACCAACTCAAACTTTAAACCCCCCTAAAAATGCTTAGAAATACGAATATCAAAAAATCCTTTCTTAGCGAGCGTCTACGTTATATAGGGAGTGTCCATGCAAAATTTCAAAATTTTCTGTCGAGCGGTTTGGGCTGGGCGTTGATATATGAGTGAGTGAGTGAGTGAGTGGTATTTGACAAATATATAGTAGATAGAACTTTTTTAATGGATTCAACCGTATCGGCCTAATAAGAAATGAATCAGTTGCTACCAAAATACCAAAGTTGAACCTTTGGTAAAGGCGAAATTTACTGTCAGTAATCCAATGTTTCAGTATGAACTATCACTGATTAGATAGGGACAGTTTTTTTTTGTTTACATACCCTGCCAATACGACCAGTCTTTTTTTTTTTATTTTATTTGGGCCCGTACTGTCAAAATATGGAAGCTACCAGGCTTTTACTAGAAACATCCTGTGCCAATGTGTAGATTTGAATTCTTTATCTTGCTATGTGCAAGATAAAGAATTGGTGCTGCACCATCACAATGTGAGAGCTACGAGTCTTTATTGGTGTACATATCGTCACAATATGAAAGCTACCCTCGAGTATTGTCAAATTATCGAGTTGAAAATTAATTAACTCGGGACCTGATATTATTTTATGTAAATATTTACCAACGTAACAGCTGATATAATACTATTCTATTATAATTATTCGAATTGGTGAATAACACGTTTTTTTTTTTTTTTGCGTTTTTCTCGAAAACGACGTGAAAACGAGAAAATCGCGAAAGGAAATTTTGACTTAGTTTTTCGATTCCCCATCTATATACGAAGTCTGTCGGTTTAGGACTGGGACATCCTGTATAATTGCGTAAGGGAGACCCATGAAATAGAAGAGGCAGACTCATAGGTAGTTCGACAATGAGGTAAAATTACTCAAGCTTGTTGACGAGGGCTTCAGAGCTACGGAAGCTGGCTCAGCTTGGAGCTTGCCTTCATCCAGTGGCTGATAAATCAACAAAACATCAAGCCACAATAGAATCTTCCAAAGCCTTCCTCTTATCAGCAGAGGTAGCTTCATTAAGCTGAACCATAGGTCTCTTAACTCTTCGCCATGGGCTTTCGTGCAATGAGCAAGTAGCCCTGGTAATTATTCTATCATTATATCATGAATATTGGTGTTTATATCTGCCACATTCTTTTTTCTTTATATTTTACGAAAGGTTTAAATGAGTCGTTGTGGATACGAAGGGGGAACTCAACAAAAGGTATTTTTTAAGAAAATGTGTTTGATTTTTTTTTTCATAAGGGCGAACTCAACTAGTAGTGGAGGGTTGAGTTCGCCTTTCGTATCCGCCTTCCTATGGCAGTTTCCAGCCAGCTTGTTCTCATTCTCTATGTATTTTGTGAGGGGACGATGGGCGAACTGAAGATGAAAACTATACCTGTAGATTCTCTGAATCACCCTTTGTATCCGCAACGCTTGAAGTTTATTCTTTTGGAGCTTCGCGTGGAACGTGTATCAAGGGCAAAATGAATTGACGCGTGACCCTCACGACGCCTGTGTATTCAATGTAGCGTTCAAAAGACTAAGGTAAGATTGGCAGAGAAAAGAGAAGCACGCCTCGTGCAGCATGACTAGGACACCAACCCCGTTGCTTCAAACCCTTTCCATCTATTCGAGGCATTTTGAATACAAACAGTGATGACAGGCGCCATCTTTTAAGCTAAGTACAAATATACTAACAGTTTATTATAAAAAAAGAGTAATCAAATCATGGAAAATAGGCTAGTGAAGAAGCATGTGGTTCCTGCGAAATATGACGTTAAAAAGCTAACAACTTTACGTTACCTGGGTAAGTTCTCAAGTAATCAATGACCCTCTTCGGACCTGTATTCCCGCTACATACCAATGACTTTACCGCTAATCTGTAAATCACTTGGACAGTAAACATACTTGGACTGGTCATAAAACAACACCTGGGCCCAATTATCTATAGCCGATGCGGATGCTTTGTCCGCAAAAGTTGTGGCCGGGGATCGGAGTGTGCAGGTTGAGTTCAACAACCTTTGTCCTTACTGTCCATGGGCTACATCCCTACACTAAGGGACGCGCAATACGTTAAATGTCTGAAGAGATGTCTTAAAGCACTTTCTGAGGATCTGCTTAGATATAAGCCTGTCATGTCCTGTCGATTGTGAACGGTCCGATAATGGCCTCCTTGTGTATATTCCTTTTGACAACGAGGAATATACACTCGCAATCGAAAGGAATATAAATCGTGGGTTCAATTTTCACTAGGTTTGGTGGCTTTTCTTTAGAAAAATAAATGAGATCAGCCCTATCCTGGCCAGAAAAGGGCGGTAACCTATAGATAACCCGTCCTAAAATTTGCAGCTAATAATAATGGACATTAAAATTTAAATAATAATAAAGGGGAAAAATGATCATACAGGCAAGTCGTTCAACCTTCAGTGGTATATATCTAACTGTGAACTCTCGTCAGCATTGGGCTCAGAAGAATCGGAAAGTTGTTTTATACGGAAATGTAAATTTCAGAGCACATAAACCCCAAGACAGAAGTTAGCCAATTAACGAAAACTCTAAGAATCAGTTGAAAGTACGTGAGAAAACGACATTACCTTACTTACTTAAAGCTTAAACAGCTGGTAACGGACGTTTCATGTAGTTTTTTATGCACCTTGAAATTTTGCTCTATAGTGCATCTTTTGTCTAGATAAGAAGGTAAATATGTGTTGGACAGACTTACCGTGAAACACCAGATACTGCACATAGGGGAAAGGTGCAAAACAATATGGTTGGCCCAAGAATACAGTTTTATTCAGAATCCAATATCCTTTAATGTAATGTTAAGACAGTTAAAACACTTCATTTAATATTTTTAAAAAAGCTTTGGGGTTTTTTTTTTTTTTTTTTTTTTTTTTTTTACATGTTAACCCCCTTCAATTTGTCTGTCTCATTTATTATTCATTGCAAAATTGTCTTAATTTTACATTAAAGATAATTGGATTCTGAATATAAAACTTTTCTTGGCCCAACATAGTGTTTTGTACCTATCCCCTATGCGCAGTACCTGGCGTTCCACGGTAAGTCTGTCCAACACATATTTACCTTCTTATCTACCCAAGAGATGCACTATAGCAAAATTTCAAGGTGCATAAAACACTACATGAAACGTCCGTTACCAGCTGTTGGACTGAAACATTTAAAATTAAATCCACTCATTAAACCACAAAATATCTTATCGGCAACATCCGGTCAGCCACACAAGTGGGATTCCGATCTATAGGGGGAGTGAAAATGTCCAAAAAAGGTGACAAATAATGAAGATTTAAACTCCAATTAAAGAGTTTCAAGCGGTTTCTGTTAATGCCAAAATCAATCTATTCTTTTCACTCGCTTAAGAGGGCACCTCCATTGGTCGGGATCCTATAGCCACCGACTGTCGGAAGAAATACAAACGTATTCATCTCAGTGGAGGTGCCTACATTCGTCTCGACCCGAACCGATCCGATAGCCGCCGATTCTTGGCCGTTCAAAGTTTTTTGTATCTAGACCGATTTCGGACCGACCAAGCAAAATGCCGCCAAAGGACATACTGTGTTTCAAAAAGGTCAACAGCCACTACACATTAACCGATTCCAATGCTTTTTGTACATGAAAGCTAATAAAATTTAGAACAACTTTGTCACTTCACATTTTTGTTTTTTGTTTCCATAGTTTATTAAACTACGTGGAAAAGTGTTCATAGCCATCCAATGTTTATAACCTTTCAATGTTTATAACTGTCCAACCTTCTAGCTACTTTTATTGTATATATATATATATATATATATATATATATATATATATACACTCTTATCGTAGTGTAACAGTTAAAAATTAACTGTTACACTAAGATTTATTTTTTCGGGACAGATATACTTCCGGAAGACTGATTAGCCTCTCAACTACTCCTTTATACCTCCAACAAGGTAACCGAAGGTTATCGAAGAAAGACGGGTCCAATGTAGGTTGCAGCATAAAGTGACTAACGATCATCATTACATGTAGGTGCAACATAAAGTGACTAACGATCACCATTACATGTAGGTGCAGCATAAAGTGACTAACAATCACCATTACATTAAAAGCATTATGTGTTTGTTGACGGCGTTTAATCCGGGAGAGCATTCAAGATGCAAATGGTATTTACCCGGACTATTTATACGGTAGAGGAGTTTGCTTCATGTCGATCTAGATGCAGTACTAACTCCTTCAGGCAAACCCTTCAGACCGTGGACCTCTGCCTTTCTATATCCCTAGTTTTATTGGAAGCTCTAGGAGGTACTTTTTCAGGGAGGCCCATGATCATACACTCCTGCTCCTATGTATACAATTTCAGGAACCTGTATTCACATCAGAATACATTTTCTTCTTCAGAAAACATATTCATTCTCCTTGAGAGGATTGAGTTTCTTTGCCCCCTCTTAAATGTTTTATCCATAAAATATAAGTGTTGACTACTTTAAAATGCACTGTTTACTGCTGGTGGCGGATTATTCTACCTCTTTAAATGGTGAATTTAGATCTCTCAGTCAATAAGAGAGCTACCATCCCTAAGGAATTTGATCTATATAGATATTGTAATGCTGTAAAAAGAATATTCTAAAGAGCATTGAATTTCCAGTGAAATGGCAATATATAAGATATAAAGTTACTGACAAAGCTTCATTGAAATGCTTTCAAGATGAAAGAAAACTGGAAGTTGAACGTTAATAAAAAGTTTATCACTTATTATTACATTTAGGGGAGACCTCCGTAAAATCGTTCTTATTAAATAACTTTTTAGTTGGTCGATATAGCAGAATATCAATACAGGTAACATTTTGGCTCATAAAATTGGCAGCCAGTAGAAATTTCTAAATTAAAATAAAATTATTGATATTTTAGATTGCCAAATATTTTAGTAGTTCACAACTACTTATTTCACTAAAAACAAGGGCCATTTCTTAAGCAAGGCTCGAAGCTTGTGTGCTTCAGCAGTTTACTGATGATCGATTCTGTTCTAAGTGTTCACTCGTATCAGTTCGTTATTTCTATTCTAATAAATAACACGGCTATATATATATATATATATATATATATATATATATATATATATATATATATATATATACGCAGTGGAACTTGGATAATTCGAACTTCGACAATTCGAAATCGTCTTTAATTCGAATATTTCTCTCGGTCCCTAGAATTTAGGGCATAAAAAATGTAAGAAAATCGTGGTTAATTCGAATAAAATTTTGGATAATTCGAATTTTTTAGGAGTCTAATAATAGGAGAGGTAGGGGGAGATATAGGGGAGATAATACCCGCAATAGGTTCAGCTGTTCCAAAGTAACACCAGAAGTTCTTCCCTCTTACCTCCATTAACTTCAGCAGGTACAAAAGTAACTCCTTCCTTATTGCCTGCATTAGCTTTCGTATCCACAGAATCAAGTTCTTCCCTCTTACCTGCATTAACCTCAGCAGGTAAAAAAGTAAGTCCTTCTGTATTGCCTGCATTAGCTTTTCTATCTACTGAATCTGCTTCTTCATTTTTACCTGCATTAACTTCAGCAGGTACAAAAGTTAGTCCTTCCTTATTGCCTCCATTAGCTTTCGTATCTACAGAATCAAGTTCTTACCTCCATTAACTTAAGCAGGTACAAAAGTAAGTCCTTCCTTATTGCCTGCATTAGCTTTCGTATTCACAGAATCAAGTTCTTCTATCTTACCTCCATTAACTTCAGCAGGCACAAAAGTAAGTCCTTCTGTATTGCCTGCATTAGCTTTTCTATCTACAGAATCTGCTTCTTCCTTTTTACCTGCATTAACTTCAGCAGGCACAAAAGTAAGTCCTTCTGTGTTGCCTGCATTAGCTTTTACATCTACAGAATCTGCTTCTTCCCTTTTACCTACTTTAACTTCAGCAGGTACAAAAGTAAGTCCTTCTGTATTGCCTGCATTAGCTTTTACATCTACAGAATCTGCTTCTTCCCTTTTACCTACATTAACATCAGCAGGTACAAAAGTTAGTCCTTCCTTATTGCCTCCATTAGCTTTCGTATCTACAGAATCAAGTTCTTCCCTCTTACCTGCATTAACTTCAGCAGGTACAAAAGTAAGTCCTTCTGTATTGCCTGCATTAGCTTTTCTATCTACTGAATCTGCTTCTTCATTTTTACCTGCATTAACTTCAGCAGGTACAAAAGTTAGTCCTTCCTTATTGCCTCCATTAGCTTTCGTATCTACAGAATCAAGTTCTTACCTCCATTAACTTAAGCAGGTACAAAAGTAAGTCCTTCCTTATTGCCTGCATTAGCTTTCGTATTCACAGAATCAAGTTCTTCTATCTTACCTCCATTAACTTCAGCAGGCACAAAAGTAAGTCCTTCCCTAATGCCTGCATTAGCTTTTGTACCAACAGAATCAGGTTCTTCCCTCTTACCTCCATTAACTTCAGCAGCTACAAAAGATTATCTTTCCCTAGTGTTTAATTGGTTAAATACGGATAAAGATTCACGAAAGGTCCTATGAATCTATTTAATTAAATTGAAGAAGAATTATATAGGATTTTTTCCAGCCCCAAAAACACGGTTTAATAGATTAAATTCCGAAACACATTTACGAAGAGCCCAAAGAAACCATCTAATTAAATTGAACCCTATACAGCTGTTTAATACAGAAAGGTATTCAAGAGCGCTTTACATCAGATTAAATTAGGCTGAATACATTTTCGTTCAGTATCAACTTTGATTGGTTAAAGACGGAAACATATTCTGCAGTGCTACAGTGAAAATATTAAATCAAGTTACAAATAAGCTCCACAGCTTCAGTTTAATTGGTCAAATGCGGACTGATATTTTAGAGACCGCCAAAGAAACCATCTAATTAAATTAAAGGTATGCTAAATGGCTTTTCTTTCAGTACCCATTTTAAATGGTTAAATAGGAAAAGATATTCTGAAAAGCGTCAAAGAAACCATCTAATTAAAATAAAGGTAAGCTAAATAGATTTTCTTTCAGTGCACAGCTTAGTTGGCTAAACACGGAGAAATAAAATGGTGGAAAGAAAATATTAAATTAAATTAATGGAAAGGTCTATAGCTTCTGGTTCAAAACCTAGTTTAATTGGTTAAATAAGGAAAATAATTCGAGAGAGAGGAAAACCATACAATTGAATTAAGTGCATGCTAAATAGCTCTTCTTTTAGCGGATAGTTTCATTGGTTGAATACGGGAAAATATTCAGAAAAGCGCGAAAGAAATCATTAGAATAAATTAAAGGTAAGCTCTGTACCCAGTTTAATTGGTTAAGTAAGGTGAGGTACTCGATAGAGCGTCGTAGGATCTTACTAATTAAATTAATGGTAACGTAAATACCTTTTCTTTCAGCGGAAAATCCAATCGTTTAAAATGTGGAAGATATTCTGAAAACTGTCAAAGAAACCATTAAATCAAATTAACTCATTCAATACGAAAATCCCCTTTTGTGTCAGCGGGCCGGCGCAAAGCGGTGCCAAACGCCCGATTTTGGGGAAAACCCTGTAGGTACTTGAATCTTTCTGATTTTGGTGTCGTTTTTAAGGTATTTTGTAGTGCTGAGTTGAATGAGACTACTGCCAATTCGATAGAATCATTATTTCGGAAGATAAACAGGTTTTATAGTACGATAACCGTGAAAAACAGCAAGTATACGATTTCAAAAAGTCACATTTCACTCAATTGGTAGAGATAAGTATCCTTCCAAATGTTTTTTTGAATGCTGGGTTGAATAAATTAACAAACAATGTAATACAGTTAAATGGTCTCGACGTATTTATCTTTATTAAAATTTTCGCTTATAAAGAATACATTTTGACATTTTTACATGAGATATTAGGTAGATCTCACTGTAAAAGTTCGGTTACTTGCAACCACAAAGTGTTCAACAACTCTCTGCAGAAAGTAGTTACTGTAAACTCATTTTTCGTAAAATAATCGCATCGCTTTATTTTATTAGGCTGTGCACACATACGGCCGAGTACGGCGATGCAATTTATATGAAAGCAACTTCAAAACATGTACTTTTGGGTAACACTATGCGGAGAGCTCAGCTAAGTACCGTTTTCTTTCTACACGAAATAAACTACGGATAATTGAGTTCATTATAGATATCTTCAAAACCTAAATGCACCAAGTTCATGGTACATTTTGGCAAAAAATAAAATTCATTTAAAAGCTACATATACTCATGAGACTTCCTGGGTAATATCAATTTTTCCGGAATAAAAGAAGTGGTATAAAATATTGTTTTACTTTTCACTAAAAACTGCGAGATTTTTACTCAGTGAGAAAACAGTCAACAAAATGATTTTTTGTGATCATACCTATTATTAAAATCGAAAATCAATATTACAGACGTATTCTACAACTAATTAGGTATAAGAAATGTTAGTTCAAACGCGGTTTTGGAGATATTTTCCCTCTCGGCACCACTGTGCGGCGTGCACCGTGGACTGATAGCCACTTTGGTTCAGGTGGGTCGGTATTCCCCGGGGACTGATAGAGACTTTGGTTCCAGTGAGTCGCTATTCCCCGGGGACTGATAGCCACTTTGGTTCCAGCGGATCGGTAAATCCCCGGGGAATGATAGCCGCTTTGGGTCCAGTGGGTCGGTATTCCTCGGGGACTGATAGCAATTTTGGTTCCAGTGGGTCGGTATTCCTCGGGGACTGATAGCCACTTTGGTTCCAGTGGGTCGGTATTCCCCGAGGACTGATAGCCACTTTTGTGCCAAGGGCATTTCTTAGCTTCAGGCCTGGAAGGAGAAGATACGGATAGAGATCATATTCCTTAGACGTTGATTGGGTCCAGTGGGTCGGTATTCCTCGGGGACTGATAGCAATTTTGGTTCCAGTGGGTCGGTATTCCTCGGGGACTGATAGCCACTTTGGTTCCAGTGGGTCGGTATTCCCCGAGGACTGATAGCCACTTTTGTGCCAAGGGCATTTCTTAGCTTCAGGCCTGGAAGGAGAAGATACGGATAGAGATCATATTCCTTAGACGTTGATTGGGCCAAAGTCCTAAATAAGAAAATGTTGACGGACAACTTTTTAACGAAAGAAATAATGAGAGCGCATTAGGAGAAATGACAAGAGATGGGCGATGGAGGCACTGCTATTTAATCCAGTCTAGCGGTACCGGTAGGGTTCGAAGGGCCCAGCTCCACGCGCCTCGTGCATCTCGTAGTCCTGTAAGGGTTAAAGATAAGTTCCATAGCCACTGAAACAGAACCTATAGCCCATTCAGACAGACTGAATTATCAATTACTTATGCGCGAAAATGTGGGTGGGAAATATTCACTTTCATTTCTTCTTTTTTTCTTCTTTTTAGGCAATTTCGAAAGCCGTTTAATGAACAACCCTTTAGGCGAAACAGTATAAAAACTGATTATGTCTCGTTTATGACCAGCGAAAGCTTTCAGAGGTTAGAAAAGGGAGATACTTCTTAATGTTTATCAATACTTTAAACTATAATGTTGCTAATTCCACAATCGAAGTGACCGAGGTACCAGTTTGTTTAATGTACACAGTCGTGAAGGATCGGAAAACTCTAGGTGCCGCATGCAAACGGTCCTCAACTCCTTCAAATAAATCTAAAGATGTAAAAAAAAAACAAAAAAACAGTCATTAAGAAAGATTTAATACGAAATGTGCTATACAAAGGAAAATAATGTTTCTCGCGAAAACGCATCAGACTTCAATTTCCCACTTAAGACTCGATTTATTGTGGTATTTTTTCAACGGTAATCTGCATGTAGAGAGGATTAAACTGAAATACATTTGCTATAATATAGGGTTTGGATTGAAAGCACGGCATGCGATTTGAGGAGCGAAATTGCAGGTGAGGCGGATAGTGGTTGGAAGGAGATCCCGAAGCTGGAGCAAGTCCAAGCAGAGCATCCAAACCCGATCCCTAACAATTACAAAACTAAACAGATTAAAAGGAATTACTGGGTTAGGCATGGACCCTACCCTTGCCAACAATACCCCAGCTACCAGCACCTTGCATTTCCTCTACAAAATAAAATAATGTAATTGGGTCATCTTTTAGCGCGTTTCCTCCCTCCCTCCGTTGAAGGGAAACCTGCATATGACTCAACCTCATGGTGCAATCCAACTAGAAAATTTCATGTTTCAGAACCCATACATCGCCAAAATAATGATGGCTCAAATTTGAATTCCTTTCCTTATGAACCAGAAGCATAATCCAGCATTTTATTTCTCCGTGTTTAGCCAACTAAGCTGTGCACCGAAAGAAAAGCTCTTTAGCTTACCTTTATTTTAATTAGATGGTTTCTTTGACGCTTTTCAGAATATCTTTTCCTATTTAACCATTTAAAATGGGTACTGAAAGAAAAGCCATTTAGCATACCTTTAATTTAATTAGATGGTTTCTTTGGCGGTCTCTAAAATATCAGTCCGCATTTGACCAATTAAACTGAAGCTGTGGAGCTTATTTGTAACTTGATTTAATATTTTCACTGTAGCACTGCAGAATATGTTTCCGTCTTTAACCAATCAAAGTTGATACTGAACGAAAATGTATTCAGCCTAATTTAATCTGATGTAAAGCGCTCTTGAATACCTTTCTGTATTAAACAGCTGTATAGGGTTCAATTTAATTAGATGGTTTCTTTGGGCTCTTCGTAAATGTGTTTCGGAATTTAATCTATTAAACCGTGTTTTTGGGGCTGGAAAAAATCCTATATAATTCTTCTTCAATTTAATTAAATAGATTCATAGGACCTTTCGTGAATCTCTATCCGTATTTAACCAATTAAACACTAGGGAAAGATAATCTTTTGTAGCTGCTGAAGTTAATGGAGGGAAGAACCTGATTCTGTTGGTACAAAAGCTAATGCAGGCATTAGGGAAGGACTTACTTTTGTACCTGCTGAAGTTAATGGAGGTAAGAGGGAAGAACTTGATTCTGTGAATACGAAAGCTAATGCAGGCAATAAGGGAGGACTTACTTTTGTACCTGCTTAAGTTAATGGAGGTAAGAACTTGAGTCTGTAGATACGAAAGCTAATGGAGGCAATAAGGAAGGACTAACTTTTGTACCTGCTGATGTTAATGCAGGTAAAAGGGAAGAAGCAGATTCTGTAGATGCAAAAGCTAATGCAGGCAATACAGAAGGACATACTTTTGTACCTGCTGAAGTTAATGCAGGTAAAAAGGAAGAAGCAGATTCTGTAGATAGAAAAGCTAATGCAGGCAATACAGAAGGACTTACTTTTGTACCTGCTGAAGTTAATGCAGGTAAGAGGGAAGAACTTGATTCTGTAGATACGAAAGCTAATGGAGGCAATAAGGAAGGACTAACTTTTGTACCTGCTGATGTTAATGCAGGTAAAAGGGAAGAAGCAGATTCTGTAGATGCAAAAGCTAATGCAGGCAATACAGAAGGACATACTTTTGTACCTGCTGAAGTTAATGCAGGTAAAAAGGAAGAAGCAGATTCTGTAGATAGAAAAGCTAATGCAGGCAATACAGAAGGACTTACTTTTGTACCTGCTGAAGTTAATGCAGGTAAGAGGGAAGAACTTGATTCTGTAGATACGAAAGCTAATGGAGGCAATAAGGAAGGACTAACTTTTGTACCTGCTGATGTTAATGTAGGTAAAAGGGAAGAAGCAGATTCTGTAGATGTAAAAGCTAATGCAGGCAATACAGAAGGACTTACTTTTGTACCTGCTGAAGTTAAAGTAGGTAAAAGGGAAGAAGCAGATTCTGTAGATGTAAAAGCTAATGCAGGCAACACAGAAGGACTTACTTTTGTGCCTGCTGAAGTTAATGCAGGTAAAAAGGAAGAAGCAGATTCTGTAGATAGAAAAGCTAATGCAGGCAATACAGAAGGACTTACTTTTGTACCTGCTGAAGTTAATGCAGGTAAGAGGGAAGAACTTGATTCTGTAGATACGAAAGCTAATGGAGGCAATAAGGAAGGACTAACTTTTGTACCTGCTGATGTTAATGTAGGTAAAAGGGAAGAAGCAGATTCTGTAGATGTAAAAGCTAATGCAGGCAATACAGAAGGACTTACTTTTGTACCTGCTGAAGTTAAAGTAGGTAAAAGGGAAGAAGCAGATTCTGTAGATGTAAAAGCTAATGCAGGCAACACAGAAGGACTTACTTTTGTGCCTGCTGAAGTTAATGCAGGTAAAAGGGAAGAAGCAGATTCTGTAGATGTAAAAGC